>CAJQZP010001409.1:10000-295255 GCA_907164705.1 Parnassius apollo | reverse complement strand
ACAAGTTGAAAATATTATAAAAATAAATATCATTTATAAAATATTTGGAAAATTGGTTAAAAAAGTCATGGAAGGAGTTCGTGTATAAAAGAAAATTTTCTTAATTTATGGAGGATGTTCGTGTATGGGCTTGTATGGAGGAGCTGCCGGAGACGCATACCCAAGGTCGTACATATACATGAGGTGGTCGGGTAACCGACTGCTTAAAGTACTGTTGCACACTAGTCTAGTATGTGTGTGAATAACCACGTTTATGAACGATATATTAAAAGGTTGTAATAGTGGAGACGAACTGTCCACTTTTAACAGACTCCGAGTGGTTTTCTTTAAGGTGGAGAAATGAAACTACTGTTTATGTTTATGAATGTACTGTCGAATGGGATTCGGAATGGAATATATTTTGCATCAACCTTGCCTATATTTATATGGCTGGCTCACTATTGATTTGCCAATGGTAACAATTAATATTTTGCCTAGCCAATTATATTGCTTATTTTATGACCAATGAAAACTATTTAAAATATACAATTATCTACGTTTCGTTTCCCGGCGTGAGACTTGTTTGTTGTTCACGAAGCTACGTCGCTGGACCGGGCTATATAAGACATGCAGATCGGTGCGCACGCGTAGTCGGCGGGCGGCGGCGGCGTGGAATACAGCTCCGGAACAGCAAGAGGAAACGAACTGCGGCGTTGAAGAAACGGCTCACCATTGGTCGACGGATACGTGACGATAGCGGCGTGTGAAGTCGGTGTGGCGCTGAATGATATTTGCGGCTGCTTCTTGTTTCTTTATAAGAACGTCAAATTATCTATATACAGTCCGCAGTATCTCAGTAGCCAAGAATAATTAGGAAATAAAATGTTTTTTTATTTATTCTCGCCTTCCGCGTTATGGTAGCAGCGGAGTATATATTATTTATTCCCGTTTCGGTTTGATTAATCTGGCTGCTACAAGGTTGAAATAATTCATGTATCGTTTTCATCCCTAGTCGTACATCGAATAAGTGCCCTAACTCCCTTAGTGTTATTATACTGCACGGTGGCAAGGGCACGGCAGACCGGGTCCATTTTGATGCCCTAATTAGGGACCCTTACTACTTTTCTCTTATTACACTACCCTGAATTAGGGCGTAGGGACCCTGATTCATGGTAGTGTAATAGGGGTATTAACAATGACATCAGGACGTCCGTCAGTCATCTCAGTCCCTCGTGACCATTGGTGCTAGAAAGCACCCGAAACGTCAGGAATTAAAAAAAAATAAAATTAAACGCGATAAAATCCGTAAAAGTAGTTTTAATCAATGTGTAGTGTTCGCGTAAATAGAAGAAATCATTATTTGACATATTTTTCATAATTTTGTATAATTTTTTTGAACTCGTAATAGTACTAACGACACTAGCAGGTTTTTGTCATTCTAGTTATTCCAGCATGGCCACTAGTGGGTAATAAATGATAGTCATTTAAAATAAATTGTTTCTCGTTTTCATCATAAATTTTCTCTATTCCTTTCAGTACACATATTCGGGGTCCGGACCATTCACTCAACGATTTAACTTCACTACATATTCCTTTTATAAACTCAGTATTCTTTCCATCTTTTACTATGCATAATTCTTTTACTTTTATTTTTTTTGGAAAACTCTTTAAGTTTAATTGCAAATTGGGCTCGCGAGAAATGCAACTTAAAACCTAAATTAACACACAATAACATTTTATTTGGTGCATACATAAAACATTCTTCTTCTATCACTTTATTATTTCCTTTCTTAAATTTTCCTATTACTTCCCTGTCAGTCAACCTCAATTCTACGGAATCACATGGCTGTCTTAATAGTTCCACGACGCGTGGTTGATCAGGCTACTCATCAGGGTACTTATTAAGCGCAGTCTGTTCTACCGTACTATTCTGCTCCATCTTTTTCTTTTGTTGTCTCGTTACAATTGCCAAAACCTCCTCATTCATACATTTCAGTTCACTTGATGTTATACACACTCTGGATAATGCATATGCGATTACATTACCCTCAACCTTCACATACACAATTTCGAAATCGTACTCTTCAAGAATTAAACGATATTTAATTAACTTACTAGATGGATCCTTCATTCCAAATAAATAAATCAAAGGTTTGTGGTCGCTCATGATAGTAAAAGTTCTGCCAAATAGATAGGGTCTTAAATAATGATTTCTTATATTTACGCGAACACTATACATGATTAAAACTACTTTTACGGATTTTATCGCGTTTATTTTTACTTTACTTTACTTTTATTTATATAATAAATAAAAGTAAATAAAAAGTAAAAATAAAAGAAGATTCCTTGATAATGTCGTCATCGAGCGTCTTTGTTATTTGTTTATTTACTTTGGTTTTTAATGCATGTGGTAATCTATAAAAAATACATCCTTTTCTATCTCTCTCGCGCACACAAAACAATCCTCTTCCACTTCCTATTTCAAATACACATAATGTATAGACTCACTTCGAGGTGCGAGTACTAACGAGTTGCTATAATCAGGTTTATCGAAAATCGGTAAAATACAATGCTTACCATCAATTTGCAGCGTCAGTAAACTATTTTCTAAATCTATTTTAGCCTTATATCTAGTCATAAAATCTAATCCTAATATTCTATCAACGGCGATAGGTAAATTCTAGAAACTTTAAAACTTGCTCGTAAATTTATCATATTTAGAACTGTAAATGTCTTAAATAACATAACTCGAAGCTTCGATTTCTCCTCCGATTCCATTTATTATTAAATTATTGTAAATTATTTCACTTGATTTAGGAATTTGTTCTTCCTTAATTACCGAAATAGATGCACCTGTATCCATCAGTAGTATAATCTTCCTATTCTTAACATAAAAATTTACGAAAAAAATTACGAAAGATTTTTTTGTCAATAACTTATTACGAAAATCTTGAATCATCAAGTCTACTGAAGTATAATAATTGGATACGCGCAACTTAGCATTTTCTGATAGTCTGCCCTTGAGAACAAATTTAATTAAAAGTTGCTGGCCTTCACTACTAAGCATGTCTGCATACATTTCCACCGCATCAATCAATCGTTTCGTAGTATCATCCCTATCATCTAAAAGAGGTATCAAGCTACAAGCAGTTTTCAAATCAAAATCCATCTTTTCTGACTTCATCTCTAAGCTGGGTGAAACACATAATTTCGCTATTTCTGCAAATAAAGAACAAATTTTGTCATATGTTTCAGTAATTAAAGATATTTCCGACTTGTTCTTAATACTACTTAATGTAGAAAATATATCTTTACTATTATTTAAATATATCTCGGCTTCGTTCAACTTACTTAACGCAATAGAACCTAATACCTACTTTGTTCTTTTTTAATCAAATATTTCCTTATTTCTGAAAATTGCTCATAATCTTTTATTATTTTCTCAGCCATAATACTATTAATTTCATATAGAAACTAAAGTTAACTTGCACTCGGTTCATATTTCATTCAATTGATTTTAATTTTATTCTAAAACGAAGCACAGTCATACAGGTCGGAATTCTTAGAATTAACACAATAGTTGTTGTCAGTATTTTAAATGTTATAGAGAAACAAAATTAAACATGCTACCTAAATTTAACATAATTTTCGTAAAGAAGTTTATAAAATTACTAATGTCACTATAATTGTCACGTAAAAAAGGGGTTTGACTCACTGTCGTAAAAACTAAACGGAAATGCACTTTTTAGGAACTCCACTTTTTTTTTTTTTTTTTTTTTTTTTTTATAGAAGAGGGGGCAAACGAGCATGTGGCTCACCTGATGTTAAGTGACTACCGCCGCCCATGATCAACCGCAACACCAGGGGAATTGCAGGTGCGTTGCCGGCCCTTTAGAAAGGAGTAAGCTCTTTTCTTGAAGGTCCCCAGGTCGTATCGGTCCGGAAAAATCACCGGTGGTAAATTATTCCACAGAGAGGTTGTACGCGGAGAAAACTCCACTAATATAAAACACACCAAGGTTTCACGCTGCTTGTCTGCTCACGCGCAGAGTTCAAAAACAGGCGTCGTCATGTGGATATACGGTGTAGGGGCACTCGGAGAAGTCAAGGATCGCTCACTTATGTCTAGGGTTCAGTACAGGGGTAGGCCGGTTACGTAGATATATGGTGTAGAGGCACTCGGAGAAAGTAAGGCAACACAAATTTATACATCTTCTTCATTACGCGGTTCACGTCTGTTAGACAGTCTAGTGCGCATTCTTCTTAAAAATTCCGCATTAATTTTCTTTTCTAACCATTTCTTATATTTTTCTTTCAGCTTCAAAAATATGATAACAACCAGGACGATTGATGCCAAAATTAAAAATGTTGTAATCATTATATTGTTAATCTTTATATGATAATTGGTGGAGCCACGTGTTTAAGGCTGCCGAAGTCTAGTTCCCCGGTCGAACCTTAAACCTATTACGCGAGATATTAATCTAAGTGGACTGTATCTACAAATGCTTCTACACTTATATATGCGGTACAAGGCACTCGCTCTTCCCTAAAAACGAACTATTATTTGCCAAATCGATGAAAGGAATCCTGCTTGATTAGGAAAACACAAAATTGGAGCGGGTTAAACAATTATATCAAGCAGGCTATACTAGTAGGAAAATGTTGACTCACCGGGATGTTTCTTCTATGCGGTCGAGCTCTATAACTGCGACTTCTGGAACCTCTTCTGGACAGACACTCTGGGGCCCCAGAGATACGTCGGGAGAGAGTCGGTGTGGTTTCAACGGCGAGCGCGGCGGGAAGAGCTGCGCGTCGGTCGCGTGCCTTATATATCCTCGGTTCCGATGATTACGTGATGTTCTAGAATCATCTTCTTTCCCCTCCCACCCCACCACCCCGATGTGTCGATAGGATGGTATGAATGATATCGTTTTGGAATGTGATAACCGATTTGGCAGCCTACCGTCAAATTAAATAAATACGAATGGTTTTCCGCGCAACCAATAATCCTTTTCTTCTATTTTGGCAGTATTGGTTCCTCCAGTTTGGGCAATCGTCGTTTCATGTTCTTCATTTCCCGAATTACTATTCCCCATTTTGGTTTTTTGGCATGAACACGCGCATACACAGTCACAAAGTTAATTATTATTTCCTTGTTCATTATTATTACGTAGTTGCATTCACTGCCGAGGCACACAGGAATGTGCAAAGTCCGCACTTTTAGCCTGCACCCGGACACGCGCGCTTGGCATGGGTCGCCATGAATTATGTTATTTATAATGGGATGAAAGATCACATCGAATATCACCTACAAGTACAGAGGTCTGCAGTTTGCGACCATATCCTGGACGGCCCCAACCATTACATCAGATTTGATAGACCACAAATCCTCGCGAAAGAACATCGATTCCTACCAAGGATGACACGTGAGGCTATTGAAATTAAAAAACATCCTAATTTCAATAGAGAAGGAGGCTGGGTACTACCACCTGCTTGGGATCCTATAATTAATAAAATTAAAACTAAACCCAAGCATACCACTGCAAGACTTCAAAATACAGTTAGTTCATTCTGCGTAGATCGGACCAAAGACAATAATTAAAAATCTGAAGGTACTCCGGGTTAACTTTGACATCGGGACGTCAGTCCCTTGTGACCATGGGTGCTGGAAAGCACCCGAAACGCCGGGTATTAAAATTAATATAAATAAAACGCGATAAAATCTTTAAAAGTAGTTTTAATCAAGTACTTTAAGCATTCGGTTACCCGACCACCTCATGCGTATGTACGACCTTGGGTATGCTTCTCCGGCAGCTCCTCCATACAAGCCCAAACACGAACACCCTCCATAACTTAAGAAAATTTTCTTTTATACACGAACTCCTTCCATGACTTTTTTAACCAATTTTCCAAATATTTTATAAATGTTATTTATTTTTATAATATTTTCAACTTGTATTTCCATTTTTTTATCACATATTGAATATTTTTACAAGGTTTTTAAATAAATTTGTTTATTTTGAAAGACAATATTTTGCCTTTAAATTACTACAATACTTATTTAATTTACTAGAATATTTTATTGTTTAATAAATATCTTTTAAGATTATTTTTGACACCCCCTTGATGGGCCGTCACACTGTCGAGACATAAAATTTTTATCTGTCTGTCTGTATATCAGAGCTGATCTTCTGAATGGCTCAACCGTTTGTAATGAAACTTCATGAATAGCTAATATGCAATGCCAGTGATCAAGACTATATTTTATCCGAAAATATTGGATATTTTATTTTGGAAAAAAAGCGCCACATTAAAAGATTCTACCTAGACAAAGCCATGGCGGGTCTATAGATGTCAATAGAATAGTAACTTTAAATAAACATTGTTTACAGTTCACTGTGAAGCACAGGTGTATCTTGCTTTCAGTATAAAACAATCAAGACTTGTTTGCAGAATTTAGATCGAACTCAAGTTTCAAATTGGTTTTCTTGGCTCAACCATACATAGAACAAATAGTTAATTGTTATTTCAATTCTCGTTTTTCGAAGAGAGAGTCTATTTTTTGGAATTTTACTGAATTAAAATTATTTACTCAAAACCTTTTAGTACGCACCAACCTCTAAAAACTAAAACTAACTAGTTTTAGTAATTTTGACTCTTTAATTATATCATCTATGTTTCAATATTTGGTTGTTTTCTTGTATTGTGGCGTAGTCTTTTTAAATGTTTAATTTAAATATATTTTTTAAAATATTTTAAATACATTTAAGTTTAGTTAAGTCTCTTTGTTGAAATAATTTTGAAATACCTAACTTAATTTAAACAAAATAGATGCAATATTATATATATATATATATATATATATATATATATATATATATATATATATATAAATGTGGGATGGAACGGAGCGAATGACGAATGAGTAAAAGAATGATAGTGAGTGAGTAAGTGAGAATGATAAAAAAAGAAAGATGGAGGAAAGGACGCTTGTAAAGACGCGCACGCAAAAATTAATTAAATGCAAATAGAGAGTGTTTTTAAGATATTTCTGGTTTTACTGCACGGTCACCACTACATTTTTGGGGGCTTGTCCGGGATCTGTGCAGTAAAAGCACTCCGAAGACAGTCTACGAGTTTTAGGCAAATATCCGGCGGCTGGCGGCACGTGGTGGCACGTGGCAGTGGTAAAGACGGGGCGGCATTTTGGTGAAGTTGTTACAAGAAGACGAAACAAAGACAAGTACCTACACCAAGATGAGCAAAGACGGAAAAGTGCGCAGGAAAAATCGCCAGGATGATTTCGAAGATAGCATCGGCACACGAGCTGACTTTCGCGGCAACATGCTACAAATGACTTCGGAGCTCATACCATGCTACTCAGGACAAGACGGTACATTCACAGCGGCGCGATGGGCGCAGGAAATCCGAAGATAATGCTGAAATATTAGGCTGGACTCCACTACAGCAATTATTAGTGGCAAGGCGCTCGTTGACCGGCATGGCAGCACTTTGGCTCCGTGCGGAACGACCGTTTAAGTCGTGGTGTTTGGCTTATATGCTGACTATGAAAGAGTTGGGAAAGAGAGGGAAAATGTCAGATTACGTGGCAATCAAATATTATATTGTCGATGGGATACGTGATCTGGAGACAAATAAGATAATGCTATATGTTATAACTACGTACGCAGAATTAAAAGAAAAGCTACGTATTTACGAAACTGTAAGGAGTAAAATGGAAGAACGTCGTCGATTAGAGGCACGCAGTCCCAGACAAAAACCATCTGAAAAGAATCGCTGTTTTAGCTGTGGCGAGATGAATCATACGTTTACATTTTTCCCATATAAAGAAAAGGGATTAAAGTGTTTTAAATGCAACCAGTTCGGCCATATTGCTACGTTATGCCCGATGCATCATTCAATCATTCAAGCTTAAAACGAAACAACAACGCCCGAGCATAGAGGAAGCGGCGGAAGCCAGCTTCATTCAGCGACTTTCGGCAAAACTCGGTATCCGGCAGCGGTAACCGAGAAAGAACGAAGGCAGCAGCAAAGTGTCAACATGAAGTTGAAGGCTATGTTGGCAGCCATGACAGCCCGCATCTGACAGCAGCGTCAACGTCAAACTCTGAAAACAGCAACGGAGAGGTTATGCAGATTATAAACAATACCTGCACCGACAAAACGGATAAGTTCAAACCAGTGAAAATGATAACTGTGTGCAATTTTAGTGTTAAAGCATTAGTCGACTCAGGCAGTGACGTTAACATTATTTCATCAGAGTGTTACAAGGCATTAGGTCAGCCAAAAAGCGGAAAATGACAATACTATTTTATCAGGGATTGGACAGTGTAAGATTAAATCATTAGGAAAGTGTTATTTACAATTTATTGCTGATGATCAACTTCTCGTTTGTGTGTTCCACATTATTAGTGGCGACTATGTACCGTATAATGTATTTATAGGTCATGATTTTCTGAAAGGTGTAATTATGTTAATGAAAGATGGTGCAGTGAGGTTTTATTTGAAAATTCTGATATCAAAATTAAGCTAATTAAAGGCGAAAAAATCCGAAAAAGTTGTTTATTCTAAGTGCTGTGTTCGTGTAAAAATAAGAAATTACCCATTTTCCCCGCATTAAATATTGTCCACTTTATACATGATTGTCCAATTTCTAAATAAAAAACAGTTCACACGCGGTAGTATTCACTACTAACGTGTGAAACGTTACGTACGTTCGAATAAAATGAAATATAAGAAAAAGTATTTCCTCAGTTTCAATCACAATTGCGGCAAAAATTTAAGATAATTGTTTGTTGTTGTTGTAATGAACTCGTAATAAAATAGGACATGAGAAAATGGTATAAAAACAAGAAATATAAAATCATAACGCAAGGAGGAAGACTTTATAAATAAGTTTATATATATATATATATATATATATATATATATACAAGTACAAGTACCTACACCAAGATGAGCAAAGACGGAAAAGTGCGCAGGAAAAATCGCCAGGATGATTTCGAAGATAGCATCGGCACACGAGCTGACTTTCGCGGCAACATGCTACAAATGACTTCGGAGCTCATACCATGCTACTCAGGACAAGACGGTACATTCACAGCGGCGCGATGGGCGCAGGAAATCCGAAGATAATGCTGAAATATTAGGCTGGACTCCACTACAGCAATTATTAGTGGCAAGGCGCTCGTTGACCGGCATGGCAGCACTTTGGCTCCGTGCGGAACGACCGTTTAAGTCGTGGTGTTTGGCTTATATGCTGACTATGAAAGAGTTGGGAAAGAGAGGGAAAATGTCAGATTACGTGGCAATCAAATATTATATTGTCGATGGGATACGTGATCTGGAGACAAATAAGATAATGCTATATGTTATAACTACGTACGCAGAATTAAAAGAAAAGCTACGTATTTACGAAACTGTAAGGAGTAAAATGGAAGAACGTCGTCGATTAGAGGCACGCAGTCCCAGACAAAAAACCATCTGAAAAGAATCGCTGTTTTAGCTGTGGCGAGATGAATCATACGTTTACATTTTTCCCATATAAAGAAAAGGGATTAAAGTGTTTTAAATGCAACCAGTTCGGCCATATTGCTACGTTATGCCCGATGCATCATTCAATCATTCAAGCTTAAAACGAAACAACAACGCCCGAGCATAGAGGAAGCGGCGGAAGCCAGCTTCATTCAGCGACTTTCGGCAAAACTCGGTATCCGGCAGCGGTAACCGAGAAAGAACGAAGGCAGCAGCAAAGTGTCAACATGAAGTTGAAGGCTATGTTGGCAGCCATGACAGCCCGCATCTGACAGCAGCGTCAACGTCAAACTCTGAAAACAGCAACGGAGAGGTTATGCAGATTATAAACAATACCTGCACCGACAAAACGGATAAGTTCAAACCAGTGAAAATGATAACTGTGTGCAATTTTAGTGTTAAAGCATTAGTCGACTCAGGCAGTGACGTTAACATTATTTCATCAGAGTGTTACAAGGCATTAGGTCAGCCAAAAGCGGAAAATGACAATACTATTTTATCAGGGATTGGACAGTGTAAGATTAAATCATTAGGAAAGTGTTATTTACAATTTATTGCTGATGATCAACTTCTCGTTTGTGTGTTCCACATTATTAGTGGCGACTATGTACCGTATAATGTATTTATAGGTCATGATTTTCTGAAAGGTGTAATTATGTTAATGAAAGATGGTGCAGTGAGGTTTTATTTGAAAATTCTGATATCAAAATTAAGCTAATTAAAGGCGAAAAAATCCGAAAAAAGTTGTTTATTCTAAGTGCTGTGTTCGTGTAAAAATAAGAAATTACCCATTTTCCCCGCATTAAATATTGTCCACTTTATACATGATTGTCCAATTTCTAAATAAAAAACAGTTCACACGCGGTAGTATTCACTACTAACGTGTGAAACGTTACGTACGTTCGAATGAAATGAAATATAAGAAAAAGTATTTCCTCAGTTTCAATCACAATTGCGGCAAAAATTTAAGATAATTGTTTCATTTTACAGCAAATAAATGTGAAAATCCTTATTTTAAGACTTAATTTTAGTGTTATCAACCAAAAAAATATATTCTTTTGAATAAATACTTCGGAAAAGCCACATCTACTTCGTTCTAAAGTTAACATCTAATCTAATAAAAATCCAATAAAAAAACTATCGAAATAATTTATTCGCTCACAAGAAATTACGTACAACAGATGCTAGATGGCATGAATTTATGAACTCTTGGAATCCATTTAAATAATAACTCATCATCATTACACTCTCACAAGTCCACTGCTGAACATAGGCCTCCCCCAAGGTATGCCACAAAGCACGGTACTGAACCACCAGCATTCATCGAATTCCTGTATGTCTTACCAGGTCATCACTTTATCTGTAGAGGCTCGCCTTACACTTCGCCTACCAATACGAGACTGCCACTCTAGAACATTTTTTCCCCAACTGTTGTCGGTTCTTCGAGCTATATGGCCGGCCTATTAACACTTCAGCTTACTAATCCGTCGGGCTATGTCGGTTACTCTGGTTCTACTGCAGATATTCTCATTTCTGAGTTTATCACGCAGAAAAACCCCGAGCATAGCCTCTTCGTTTCTTCAATACAAGCTGTACTGAAGTTGCGTAAGTCCCGCTGCATGTATTTGGAGATCTGTCTGTTCAGTTGTCTGTATGCTGCCGAATCTGCTGAAGACTGCAGCTTAATTTCACGTCTAACAGCCATGAGATTAAGAGTGTGATCGGAGAGTTTTTGTGTTCTTATGCGACGGGTCTTGCAGAACATATCTCCGAACACGTGGACAGTTTCCACGAGCTTGTCATTCGTATCGGCAACTGCATTGCAATGTTTTAGGCACTGAAAATGGTTTTGTAACTCGAGCCGAAAGGTTTCAGGACTTTGGATTAGAGCACTAGGGGGACGGAGCGTTGACTACATTAGACAAGACCTCTTCAACTTTATGTTTAAGTTCAATGTGCCTCTAATCATTCGGTGAACGCTGCCAGTTTTCAACATCGCGATCACTGAGACATCACTGAACAGTTGGCGTCTGGTCGTTATAATGAAGTCAATCTCATTTTTTGTAGAACCATCAGGGCTTGACCAAGTCAGAAGAAAGAGTTCATCATAAAGGGTCTTTCTTTCTCCATAAAGTCGGCCACCTCTGGCCCCGTGGGTTCCGTTGCCGTATTCCAAATTTCCCTGACATCAGCTCAACACTTTCTGTAGTGCCCTGTTTTGGGTTAGATTCTCCCATCAACACCGAATATTGGGTTTTGGATGAATGCATGGCTCTAGAGTTATCCTAATACATTTCCTCTACCTCTTCATCGGGATGTGCCGAGGTTGGTGCGTAAACCTGTATGACTTTCAGCGAATACCGTTTGGTTATTCTGAGTATCAGGTACGCGACCCTCGTCAGACACTCAATATTTACAACGTTGTTGACGAGAGACTTGTGGACGATAATACCGACACTTCCTTGGGACAGATGGTCGCCTCCCAGTGATAGATTAAGTTGCCGTATTCGAGGATTACCATGTCTTCCCCCTCTCTTCAGACCTCGGATAATCCTATAATATGCCTTAACTTTACTTAAACTTAAACTTGTCCACCTTACCCTCCAGCTCCCGTATCTTTTCGTCAGTCCTCAGGGTGCGTGCGTTATAAGTTGCCAGGTCAAGTCGTCATAGGTAGCAACCAAATCTCCACGGGAGATTCTTAGCTCCCCTGCCCCGCCGTTACCAGGATCGCCGCCTTAGCCAGGAATATTGAGACCACCGAGGACTGGGGGCCGTTTGTTTGTGTCGTTTCTCATGGGGGGATGTTTGCCATAGTTGCCACGCTTATCTAGCGGGTTGGCAACCGCAGTTTTTTATTGTATAATTATTGTTATCAGGAAGATGCTGCTTCCCATCTCCTGCCTGCCTCCCTCTGTCCCCTCTTACGACTCTTACGACACCCACGGGAAGATATGAGGTTGTAGATGTTCTCAGACGCCACAACACGGCTAACTTAAGTCATTATGTTGAAATCTTCACATTGCTTCATCTAATGAAGAGCCGTTCCTATATTTTAACATCGTTTCTCATTTTTTTACGTAAATCAAAAACAATAACTATGGCTTGAATAACATACTATTACTAAGTTGTAAGACTCCTGTTCCGTATGTGCATTCGTTGTAGTTACCTAGCTCTTATATATTAATCGGGTTCAATCCCCGCCGGCACCAATGAAATAGTTAATTGCAATTTTGAGTGCGAATATTTGTGAAGGTGAACATTGTGAAGAAACCTGCATGTCTGAGAAATAATAAAAAACATATTTTGAAGGCAAGTGAAGTGAAGAAGAAGACAGTCATTGCAGCAGCGTAGCGGATATTATTTAGATAAAATCCTCTAAGAAAAAAAATAATCAGGATATGGATAGCAAAATATTTCTGATAGCATCTCAAAGTTAGCAATAAAAACAGCGGATTTTTTTTACAAGCGTGGCAAGTAAGAGAGACCTACTTGGTAGTGTATATATGGTAGTGTGGCTCACGGTATACCTATTATACCTATTATAAACTTAATAAAGTAAATAAACAGGACTTAGAACATAACTGTCTCATTTAATAACATCATTACATGACGACTCTACAAGCCGGTGCGCGCGCGAATCCGTTCACCTCGTAATGGCCTGGCCACCGATTGTAATGAACTCGTAATAAAATAGGACATGAGAAAATGGTATAAAAACAAGAAATATAAAATCATAACGCAAGGAGGAAGACTTTATAAATAAGTTTATATATATATATATATATATATATATATATATATATATATATATATATATATATATATATATATATATATATATATATATATATATATATATACAAAATAATTTTTATCGTACGAAGTTGATTTAAAATTAATAAATACTAACATTTTAGAAATCTTGGTATTGTTAATACTTCGCACTTTGCAGTAACCTGAAGTTAATACATTTTCACAGAAGCAACAAAATTTTAGATATAAATTATTTATAACGGAATTATATTATCCAATATTAAAATGTATAATCATACACTTGTATCTGTGTCTACTAATGACATTTGAATTGGCATTTGATATCAAGTTTGACGAATCATCATCAACATTATCATTACAGGCCTTCACAAGTACACTGCTGAACATAGGCCTCCCCCAAGGTATGCCACAAAGCACGGTCCTGAGCCACCTGCATCCATCGACTTCCTGCATGTCTTACCAGGTTTAGACGACCAGGTTTTTATTTGGTATAAAAAAGAAAATTGTTACTCAAACTTTATTATATTTACAATGAAATTTAATTTAAAAATATTTAGTAGAGTGCAACTTGTACAAGTATAGTAAATACTTGGATCATAATCATAATCATCAGTCTGTCCAGTTTTCAGGAGGATTTGCCCTAACTTTTACGCTTTGCAGGCGCCATTAATCAGAAACCGTAAGTTTTTTTCTTATGACCGGATAAGGTGATGGATGGTCTATATTTTTTTAAATTTATTACTAATTTTTAATAATAATTTTAAAATAATAATTTAAAAATTTCCCTCCGTACCACGCGACGAAAACAAATTATAAGTTAATTCGAGCACGATATCGAATACAAAATAATCTGTAATATTTACAGAGCATTTAAGTTCGTTTACGCATCCAATTAATTCAACGTTCCTCTAAATATTTACTCCAAGAAAGCATTAAACTGAATGAATAGGGGTTAACCTAAACTTAACTTGAAAATTGCCAATTCAGGGGAATTATTCCATTCTTAAAATTTACAATATGCCTACTGATTTGTAAGGTTGGAACTTTATTAATATATTAATTAATAACTAGTCAATTGTTTATATACATTGAAATTAAGTTTTATGGATTAGAATGTTAAATTAAATAAAATATGTACAAAATTATTACGTATTTATATCTAGCGTATGTGGACTGTGTAAAGGCATTCGTCAGTCAAAATTTGGGAACGCGGCGGTGATGAAGGATGAAAAAACTGTCCCTTCTACAGTGTCAAATTGACACTAGGATTTCCGTCCGAGTATACCGGTAGTTGATGTGGACAATACGCTCGGGATTATTGACAAGTATGTGCCCGGGACAAAATGTCCGATTAGGTAAGCTCAACTTCGATCAAGAGGCCAACCGAAGAATCTACACGGCTGGGCTGTGTTCGGGAAATCCATTTTTTTAACATCTTAGATTGGCAAGTTTTCTTGCGATATTTTCTTTCACCACCGAGAAATTGGTAAATCGAAATTTCAAATTACAATTAAAATATGAGTGGAGTCGGCGCGGATCGAATTTGGTTTGCTTATGTACTTTACGTACTATGAAATTTACGTTTGGATTGGTTCGATTACTGGCTTTGACACATGACTTTCAAGATTCTATCAATCTAGTTTGTGTTTAAAATTTGCTTTTTTGATTTATAGTACACTTTCGCATGAGCCTGTCCATATACCGTTGTCTACTATGAAACCTGAACTGTCACAAAAAACAGTTCAGTTTCTTCCTTCGCCATTTACGGTAGTGAATATTCTTACACTGCCACTACATGGTGGCAGCTTTACTATTGTAAATTGCAACAAGTCTTTGTCGTTCTAGTACCGTGTATTTCCGTGTATTCAGAGCTAGTACAGCTGTATTAAATAGCGTGCAGTTCTACTTAACTGAAAGGTTACGAAAATACAATTATTTTAGACCGTAATCAACTATTGCCATGAATGCAAAATAAAGTTTAGTATTACATTTTAATAAAAAATCAATTCTAAAATGAATGAATGCAAACCTGGCTTTGACAAAACACTGACAAGAATATTTAATAAATATCTTTGAAAGTAAATACTGAATGGTTCAATAAAGAAACTTGTACTTTACAAGTCGCATATTATGTATGATATTGACTGTGCATAAAATTGAAACTTTGTCTTTTGTATTATGTATATATCTATTCATTCTCATAAAAAGTGATTTAATTTGCCTTAATATAATATGAGATATTTCAAGGAATGTTTAAGTAACATAACTAACGTTAACATTATTATGACGCTGACCTAAACATGAACACAGAATAAAGAGCTTTCTTTTGTGGTAAGACTAATTTATTTAAATTAAATGAAACATATTCTTAAATTATTAGTTAAGTACATAAAAGCAATTGATGGTAGGTATATATTGATAGTAGTTATTCATTAATGTTAATATTATATTAATTATCATATCAAAAATTGAAGTAACTTTTTATTATTCAATTTATAAGGAGAGTAATGAATCTTATACCACTTAAATGTCGATAGGTTCTCTACCATAGATGAGCACGAAGACACATGTATGCTAGCGTTATAGCGGGTAAAATAAAATGTACAACATTAACACAAACAAGTTTTTAATATTATATGGTAGTATGAGCTAAGAGTTTTTCTTTTAATTGCACGCGTAAAAAAGTAATGAAAATAAATATTTAGTGTTGTTTTAAAGTTTCTAATTATATCACACTGAAATTATGAACTCACACGATAACATTATATCCATCAGAATATTGCGTTTGATATACAGTATTATTTTAATCAATCTCCACGAAGATTAGCCATCTGCGCAGGACAGGATTTAGTACCTTTGTGCGCAGATGCATTCTCTAATTCCTCAGTCTTACAGTCTGATAGGATGGCAATTCGACACAACCGGAGAGAGATCAGACGCAGCAACAACGACTTTACTTGCTTCCCGAGGCACGGAAGTGACTCACCGCCAGCTTCCTGGCTCCAGATTGGTACTATAAATGTCGTAACAAAATACTCAATAACTAATTTTAGCCCGATCTGGGATTCATAGAAAATTATAATAACTCAATAACTAATTTTAGCCCGATCTGGGATTCATAGAAAATTAACATAATTAACAGTCCCACTTACGACCACTAAACCAACAAGGCAGTCAGTTCTTATATTGTATTATAAAAGTAAATATAGGTTCAGTATATACAGATATAAAATATATAGGTTATTAAACAATTTACAGGGTTAATTTTCAAAGTTTAATAAAAGGGCTTAATAAAGATTTTGCATTTATTTAAAAATATTCGAAGTTGAATGGGATTTATTGTTAACAACTAATAGCATACGCGGGCTTTTGTGTGTACGAGTCAATGCACAGAACTTTTGCCTGCTAATATTTACTTTCATAATGACAGTGTTACGTACCCCTCGTCCTCCCTAAGGATTTCGCTCTGCGCTCACGCTCATATTTAAAAAAAATGTCGGGGAGGCCTTCCCCCGCGGCGTGTTGGCCACACGCCATGTGCTAACTAACGACACAGCCAGGCAACTCTACATACTTCAAATGGTACTTCGTAGACATCGTTCGCTCCCACTGGAGCACCGCGCACAAAAATTAAGTCGAAGACTGGAATACCGGGTATGTGAACACCTCCCCCACAGAACCGCTTTAGCTCGCAGACATTCATACTATGTCCGAAGTAGTCATGTTTACAATAGTATTAATAAAGAACTAAATATCCATAAAACTACTGCAAGAAAGTGTAAACAGGAACTGAAGCAGTGGCTGCAGAGACTTTCAAACGAGGAGACAGAGGCGCTTTTGCGATGCCCCTATAAAGCGAACTAAACCACATCTCATGATAAAGTCGTAAGATTCATCACACAATTAGTGAGGACTGCTGTCTTTGACACAACCAATCCCTAGATGTTTAAAATAGGGCAGGGTTTATTAAGCACACGTTAATACACGCACGCACACACACACACACACACACACACACACACACACGCACGCACTCACACAAACATACACGCACGCACACACACACACACACACACACACACATACACACACACATATACATACACACACACACACATACACGCACGCACTCACACACACATACACGCGCACACACACACACACACACACACACACACACACACACACACACACACACACACACACACACACTCACACACACTCTCACACACACAAACATACACACACACACACGCAAACACACACACACACACACACGCAAACACACACACGCAAACACACACACACACACACGCAAACACGCACACGCAAACACGCACACACGCAAACACACACACACACATACACGCACGCACACACACACACACCACACGCGCGCGCGCGCGCACGCACGCCCCCCCCCCACACACACACAAACACACACACACTCACTCACGCACACGCACACACACACACACACACACACACACACACACACACACTCACACACACACACACACACACACACACACACACACACACACACATTTACAAACTTTTACGTGTACACTCGCAATTCCATCCCTCTCTTCTATACCTTTATACTCTTTTATACTTGTTCTTTAGTATTATCTCCATATGTAGCGGATTCAATATTATGTAGTACATTGCTCTAATTGTTTCATATAATGTCCGGTGGAAGGCGATAGCGTCTGTAATACAGTTTTCAATATAAAAATAGTACAGCCGCTAACGATCAACCATATCCTACAAGTATGTTACTAGTATATTGATGCCTGTAATCGTACTTAATATGGAAAATTTTGTTACACGTTTTTCTGAGAATAAAGATTTTATTTATTTATTTACTTGTAGGTGATATTCGATGTATTAGAAAGTAAGCCAGTATTAAATAAACACTCGAGTTGAACAAACGTGTTGATCTTTCATCCCATTATAAATAACATAATTCAATGTTATATATTAAATTTTCAAGTTTTTCTGAATTATGGCCAATTTTGTTGCGCGTTTTATAGCCACAACGGGAATATAAATCAAAATGACTTTGATTGGATATGCATATAACGCTTGTAGTTTTCAGGTCACATACAATGTATGTGTCATCTTTGCTTAAAATGTCTACTTTAACTTATATATCGCTTATAGTCTTCGATATAAATGATTCATAATTTAGTAACGATAAATCTGTTTAATAATCGGCTGGTCCAATCACGATCCACACGATCGTTATTTTAAGACATATATTTCATACACCGTAACCTTATTGGCAAGAGTATGAATTTCGAAGCTAACAGGAGTATTGGTAGTATTTATTTATAAATAGATGTTGTTATGCACGATGATGTTGTGACCAGGGTTAAGAAAAGAATGCTTGGGTGGTTTGGTCATCATCATCATCATCATCATCACAGCCCTTCACAAGTCCACTGCTGAACATAGGCCTCCCCCAAGTAATGCCACAAAACACGGTCCTGAGCCACCTGCATCCATCGACTTCCTGCATATCTTACCAGGTCGTCACTCCATCTAGTGGGGGGTCGCCCTACACTACGCCTACCGGTACGAGGCTGCCACTCGAGAACCTTTCTTCCCCATCGGTTATCGGTTCTTCGAGCTATATGGCCGGCCCATTGCCACTTCAGCTTACTAATCCGTTGGGCTATGTCGGTCAATCTGGTTTTACTGCGGATATCCTCATTTCTGAGTCTATCACGCAGAGAAACTCCGAGCATAGCCCTCTCCATAGCTCGCTGAGCGACCTTGAGCGTCCTCATACGGCCAGCAGTGAAGGACCACGTCTCTGATCCGTAAGTCATCACTGGCAACACGCACTGGTTGTACACTTTAGTTTTCAGAGATTGAGGTATACCTGACGAGAAGATATGTCGTAATTTCCCGAACGCTGCCCAGCCGAGTTGAATCCGTCGATTGACCTCTCGGTCGAAGTTGGACTTACCTAGTCGGACTATTTGTCCCAGGTAAACGTACTCGTCAACAACTTCGAGCATAGTGCTCCCAACAACTACCGGCATAGGTGTGACATGGACATTAAACATAATCTTTGTTTTGTCCATGTTCATCTTAAGACCTATCCGTTGGGAGGCACTATTGAGGTCATTGAGCATAGTGCTTAAGTCCTCCAGCGATTCTGCCATAAGGACTATATCGTCGGCAAATCGAAGGTGAGTGATGTACTCGCCATTGATGTTAATACCGTATCCTTTCCAGTCCAGTAGCTTGAAAACGTCTTCCAAAGCAGCGGTGAAGAGTTTCGGGGATATAACGTCACCCTGTCTTACACCTCTCTGCAGTTGGATAGGTTTCGAGCTCTGGTTCTGTACTCGGATAGCCATCGTAGCCCTACTGTACAAACACTTCAGCACTTCAATATACCGACAGTCAACTTGGCACCGCTGAAGGGACTGCAGCACCGCCCAAATTTCGACGGAATCAAAGGCTTTCTCATAGTCCACATACGCCAGGCAAAGTGGCAAATTGTACTCTTCAGTCTTCTGTACAATCTGCCGCAGGGTATGTATGTGGTCTATGGTACTGAAGCCTTTTCGGAAACCGGCTTGTTCGGGAGGCTGGAAGTCGTCGAGTCTGCGTGCGAGACGATTCGTAATGACTCTCGAAAACAGCACGTAGACGCGGCTCAGAAGGGAAATCGGTCTGTAGTTCTTCAAGAGAGCGTTGTCGCCTTTCTTAAAGAACAAGACCACCGCACTTCTGCTCCACGCCTCTGGAGTAGTGCCACCATGGAGGACGGAATTGAAGAGCTTCTGAAGGACTTCAAGTACCGGTGTTCCACCCGCTTTCAGAAGCTCCGCTGTAATTCCATCCTCGCCTGGGGCCCTGCCGTTTTTAAGGTGCTGGAGAGCCATTCTAATCTCGCTTAGACTGACGTCCGGGATATCATCGGAATAGTGTCGGATAAGACTTGCTCTTGGATCGTTACTCACACTTGCGTGTGGCTCCAACGATGATGTGTACAGCTGCCCATAGAACCTCTCAATCTCACTCAAAATCTCAGGTGTCCCGGAAACGATGCTGCCACACTCAGTCTTCAGCCTTGACAGTTGGCTCTTTCTGGCAGATAGATCTCTGGCAAAGACTTTGGAGCCCTGGTTCCGCTCGATCGCTTCTTTAATACGAGCAGTATTAAAGTTGCGTAAGTCTCGCCGCATGCATTTGGAGATCTGTCTGTTCAGTTGCCTGTATGCTGTCAAATCTGTTGACGATTGCAGCCTCATCTCCCGTCTAACAGCCATGAGATTAAGAGTGTGATCGGAGAGTTTTTGTGTTCTTCTGCGGCGGGTCTTGCAGAACTTAGCTCCGACCGCATGGACAGTTTCCACGAGCTTGTCATTCATATCGTCCACTGCATTGCAATCTTGTAGGCACTGAAAGCGGTTGTGTAACTCGAGCTGAAAGTTTTCGGGATTTTGGATCAGAGCACGAGGGGGACGGAGCGTTGACTTCATTAGACGAGACCTCTCCAACTTAACGTTTAGGTTCAGTGTGCCTCTAACCATTCGGTGATCGCTGCCAGTTTTCACCCTTGCGATCACTGAGACATCACTGAACAGTTGGCGTCTGGTCGTCATAATGAAGTCAATCTCATTTTTTGTCGAACCGTCGGGGCTCGACCAGGTCCACTTCCCTGTGGGGCCGCTTCTGGAAGAAAGAGTTCATCATAAAGAGTCCCTCTTTCTCCATAAAGTCGGCCAGCTGCTGGCCCCTTCGGTTCCGTTGCCCTACTCCAAATTTCCCTAACTTCAGCTCACCGCTTTCTCTTGTGCCTAGTTTTGCGTTGAAGTCTCCCATCAACACCGTGTAGTGGGTTTTGGAGGAATGTATGGCTTTGGAAATATCCTCATACATTTCCTCCACCTCCTCATCGGAATGTGCCGACGTTGGTGCGTAAACCTGTATGACCTTCAGCGAATACCGTTTGGTGATTCTGAGTATCAGGTACGCGACCCTCGTCGACACACTCTCAATCTGTACAACGTTGTTGACGAGAGACTTGTGGACGATAAATCCGACACCTCCTTGGGACAGATGGTCGCCCTCCCGGTGATAGAACAAGTTGCCGGATTCGAGAATCACCGTGTCCCCCTCCTCTTCGGACCTCGGATAATCCTATAATACTCCAGCGCAACTTGTCTATCTCTTCTTCCAGCTCCAGGATCTTCTCGTCAGTCCTCAGTGTGCGTGCGTTAAATGTTGCCAGGTCGAGTCGTCGTAGGTGGCAACCGAACCTCCACCGGAGATTCTTAGCACCCCCTGCCCCGCCGTTACCATGGTCGCCACCGTAGCCAGGAATAGCGGGGGCCGCCGGCGACTGGGGGCCGTCTATTTGTGTAATTGTTCATGGGGGGTATATTGCCATAGTTGCCACGCTTGGCGAGCGGGTTGGCAACCGCAGTTTTTTTTTTGTCGTACAGTTGCTGTTATCAGGAAGATGCTGCTGCCCATCTCCTGCCTGTCTCCCTCTGTCGCCTCTTACGACACCCACGGGAAGATATGGGGTAGTGGATATTCTTAACCGCCACTACACGGGTGGTTTGGTCATGTAGAAAGAATGAATGAGGAAAGAGCGACAAAGCAAATTTATATGGCAGATGTGAACGGCAGAGTCGGGAAGGGACGCACTAGAAGAAAGTTTATCGACCAAGTTGGCGATATTTTGAAATTGGCCCACATTAGAAGTACCCTTAACCGACGAGCATGTATGCGTATATATATGGATATATGGATGTAAAGGAGGTGAAAGAAGTATGTCAGGATCGTGCCAAATGAAAGTCCGTAGTCTCTGCCTACCCCCCTGGGTGACAGGCGTGAGTGTTTATATATGTATGTTATTTATAAAGTGAAAAATGTGCACACATCCTACCTAATGGTAAGTAGATGCTATAACCTATAGACATTTCCATCTATCTTCAGTTTAGTATCAAAATAAGGAAGCTTTTTCTTTTCCCGAGTACTAAGAAGGAATGCTTCCTTTCCAATAAAAAGGGTCTCCGGTTCTCTAAGCTCACCAGCAAAAAACACAACAGTCAAAAAACGGTCAAGTGTACTTTTCTTATTCGAACTTTTGTTTTTAGTTTTGTTAAAAGAGATGTATGAAATTGGATGCTTAACATCGTTCGGAACAGTTGTACAAAAATGTAGGTCATAAAGCGATAAATTATAAGCATAATTAAATGGTTTTTATTTATTTCGTACTTGGGATAATAAAAATATAATATTTTAATTGAAAAATGAATGCAAATACTTTTAGTATATAGCAGAAACAAAACGTTATTAAATATGTTCTGTATTTTGTCTATAGCAATATATAATGACGGCTTGTTTAATTAAGATTTTGGGCTTTAAGAATTTAAGATTTGCAATTCTTATATTTTGAGCAATATCATCCTTTCAATCGGGATCTTCACATTTGTAGATTTTACTTCAAAATATGCTGATGTATCACATTACGAAGTTTGTCGACAGCCTAACGCCAGCATAGTCGATGACAACAATCACTCAAATTCATAAGGTGCCTAAACGATCTACTTAACTTGAGGTTTATATCCTCATCATAGCACTTGTTTCGTCGCTTTTTCTAATAGTTCGCATACGCAGACACTTAATACACAAAATCTCATCGCGTTCACTACAAATCATAATTTAAAACGATAAAAAGGAGCAAAAATTGACGATCAATTTCCCGCCAAAATCGCGTTTTAAAATATTTTTCCGTATTATGTCTATGGCAGAATATATAGTAGGCTATTTTTATAACAAAATAGCCTTCATTATGCAAAAAAAAATCATAATCATAATATTAAAACATATAGGCGAATCCGTAGAAGTTAATATTGTATAAAAGAATTACATTTAGAAAAACGATTGAATGGGCTATGTTAATAAACTAAAAAAAAAACATTTGAATATTGACTGACAGTACAGAATAGGCTGAATGTCCATTGATCAATGCCTACTCCGAAGGAGATTAAACTTGGTAGTTTCGATTCTCAACTTGTCATGCGTATTTGGCCTTGTGGCCGTGTTTTTGAATAGATTTTTTGTTTTTACCCTCGTGGATTTATTGAAGTTGAACTTTGGCTTTCTCTCGGATTACAGGTTAGAAGGTTGTAACGAATAATATATGAAAATAATATGGTATGCGTCTATCAAATTCCTGCAAGTCTTACGAAGTCATCACTCCATCTAGTGGAGGGTCACCCTACATTTTGCTTCCCGGTACGAGGCTTCCACCCCAGAACCTTTTGGTTCTTCAAGCTGTACGGCCATCCCATTGCCAGTTCCACTTACTAATCGGTTGGGCGATATCGGTCACTTTGGTTCTACTATGGATAACCTCATTTTTAGTACTATCACGCATAGAAATCCCGAGCATAGCCCTATCCATAGCTCACTAAGCGACCTCGAGCGTTCTTATATGGCTAGCAGTGAATGACCACGGCTCAATTTCATCAATGACAACACGCATTAGTTGTACAGTTTCGTTTTCAGGTTTTAAGGAACAACTGACAAGAAGATGTACTTCCCAGCTAAGTTGAATCCGTCGATTGACCTCTCGTCCGAAGCTGGACATACATAGTCGGACTATTTGTCCCAGGTAAACGTACTAGTTAGCAACTTCGAGCTTAGTGCTCCCAACAACTACCGGCATAGGTGTGACATAGACATTAAACATGATATTTGTTTCGTCTATGTTCATCTTAAGACCTATTCCTTGGAAGACACCACCGAGGTCATTGAGCATAGTGATCAGGTCTTTTATTGATTCTGCTATAAGGACTATATCACCGGCAAATCGAAGGTGAATGATATACTCGCCATTGATGTAAATACCGTATCTTTTACAGTCCAGTAGCTTGAAAATGTCTTCCAGTACAGCAGTAAAGAGTTTCGGGAATATAACGTCACTCTGTCTTAAACCTCTCTGCAGTTGGATAGGTTTCGTACTCTGGTTCTGTACTCGGATAGCTATCGTAGCCCTACTGTATAAACACTTCAGCACTTCGATATACCGACAGTCAACTTGGCATCGCTGAAGGGACTGTAGCACTGCCCAAATTTCAACGATTGATTTCTCTTAGTCCACATACGCCAGATAAAGTGGCAGATCACAGAAGACCGAAGAGTACTCTTCGGTCTTCTGTACAATTTGCCGAAGGGTATGCATGTCGACTATGGTGCTAAAGCCTTTAGAGAAGCCGACTTGTTCGGGAGGCTGGAAACTGTATAGTCTGCGTGCAAGTCGAATAGTAATGACTATCGAAAACAGCACGTCAACGCGGTGCAGAAATGAAATCGGTCAGTAGTTATTCAGGATGGTGTTATCAATTTCGTTGAAGAACAAAAAAACTGCACTTTTGCTCCACGCCTCCGGAGTAGTGCGACCATGTAGGACGGAATTAAAGAGCTTATAAAGGACTGCAATCAACGATTCTCCACTCGCTTTCAAAAGCTCCGCTGTAATTTAATCCTTGCCGGGAAAATTATCGTTTTTAAGGAGCTGGAAAATCATTCTAATCTCGCTCAGACTGACTTTCAGGATATAATTGGTATATATAAGACTTATTCTTGGATCGTTACTCACACTTGCGTGTGACTCCAATGACGACGTGTACAGCTGCCCATAGAACCTCTCAATCTCCTAAAAATCTTAGGTCTCCAGGAAACGATGCTGCCACACTTAGTCTTCAACTTTGACAGTTTGCTCTTATGCCAAACAGATCTCTGGCAAAGACTTTGGTGCCCTGGTTCCGCTTAATCGCTTTTTCAATGCGAGCAGTATTGAAGTCGCGTAAGACCCGCCGCATATATTTAGAGACCTGTCTGTACAGTTGCCTCTATGCTGTCAATCCTTCTGAAGACTACAGCTTTATTTTCCGTCGAATGGTCATGAAATTAAGATTGTGATCAGAGTTTTTGAGTTCTTCTGAGGCGGGTCTTGCATAACTTAGCCCCGAACTCATGGACAGTTTCCTGGAGCTTGTCGTTCATATCGCTCACGGGTCACTGTATAGCAGTCAGGTCAGTGCATCCACGGTTTTGTAATTCGAGTTGAACATTTACGGGGCCCTGGATCAGCACATGAAAGGGACGTAGTGTTGACTTCAATAGGCGGGATCTTTCCAACTTAACGTTTAGGTTCAGTATGCCTCTAGTCATTCGGTAATCTCTGCCAGTTTTTACCCTCACGATTAATGAGACATCACTGAACAGTTATAGTTTGGTCGTCATAATAAAGTTAAACTCGTTTTGTCGAAACGTCGAGCCTCGATCAGGACCACTTCCTGTGGGGCCGCTTCTTAAAGAAAGAATTCATCATAAAGAGTCCCTTTTCCTTCATGAAGTCATCCAGCTGCTAGCCCCATGGGTTTCCTTCCCTATTCCACATTTCGCTACCTTCAGCTCACGCTTTCTCTTGTGTCTAGTTTTGCGTCAAAATATCTCATCAACATTGTATATTGGGTTTTGAAGGTATTAATGGCACTATAGATATCCTCATACATTTCCTTCACCTCTTCACTGGATGCTGAGGTTGCTGTGTAAACCTGTATGACCTTAGCGAATACTGTTTCGTGATTCTAAGTATCAGGTACGCAACCCTCGTCGACACACTACCAATCTTTACAATGTTGTTGACGAGTGTTTCTGGGCGACAAATCTAACACCTCCTTGGGATAAATGGTCACCCTCCTGGGAATAGAATAAGTTGCAGGATTCAACAGTTACCGTGTCCTACCCCTCTTTTCGGACCTCGGCCTCTTCTTTGAGTTCCAGGATCTTCTCGTCCATCCTCAGTGTACGTGCGTTATATGTTGCCAAATCGAGTCGTCGTAGGTGGCAACCGAACCTCCACCGGAGTTTGTTAGCACCCCCTCGCCACCGTTACCATGGTCGCCACCGTAGCCAGGAATAATGGGGCCATCAGGACGGGGGGCCGTTTTTTTTGTGTCTTTCTCTCAAACTAATGGAGGGATGTTTGCCACGCTTGGCGTGCGGGTTGTGAACCGCATTTTTTGTATAATTGCTATTTATATAGCAATTATACAAAAAAATGCGGTTCACAATACACACACACACACACACACACACACACACACACACACACATATATATATATATATATATATATATATATATATATATATATATATATATATATATATATTATATATTATATATTATATATTTCCAACCGCCATTACAAGTCAAATCAATTGAGAAGAGAAAAGAAAAGAAAAGAGGTGATATTACCTCTATGAGGCAATCTTTTGCTGGGATGTTTATTACAGTTGCCACTTTTGGTAGGAGGGTGGGTAACCGCATTTCCTATTATTTAGTTTTTATTAGGAGTGGGTAGCATCCATATCCTATTTCTTTTCTCTCCGTTGCTTATTACGACTAAATAACTGTGGACTGTCTTACGTCGCCGCTACCAGGGAAAAAAATCTTAATAATCTTTTCGAACCTATTTCAAAATGAAACCGCATTTTGAATCGCTTTATAACTAAACGACTTTTAGTAAAATCGTTGTCGTTTAAGGTTACGAAATACAGAAATGAAAAAGAAATATATTTTTATGTGCGCTAAAGACAAATGATGTTGTAGCCTCTCTGTGAGTACGTTATAATCGTAAAGAATTCTCCGCTCGATTACGACGAAGTATAATGGTTGTCCTTAAACTGTCTTCGTCGACAAAATTTGTTATCATAAGATCACACTCGCTTGACGTTTTTGGAATATGGTCGCCTAGTATGTTATTACTTCTTCTTCTGTATCAACACGTATTATTTGATCTCTATTTGGTTCTTGGTTTTTAAAATATCAATCATAATATTAAGTGCTTATTTATCATTTTTTTTAATAATATAAGAGTGTCAAGCGAGCACACAATCTACCCAGTGGTAGATGGTTGCTGTAAACCACAGACATCAACATCTATCATCGTTTGCGAATCAAAATGCAGATGCGATGTCAGCCGTAAGGACTAACCACCTTACGAACACTTAAACATACTTCATTATACGAAACACAGCAGCATTAAGCTGCAATTTTGCGCTGGTATTCTGTGAGAGTGTGGTCTTTCCTGAGTCGAGCCAACCCTATTCATGCTACAACTTTACTATTATTATAGCTGTAGCATGACTCTATCACGTATAAAACGTGCTTATCGAGGAAACATCTTGGTATATAAATTGCGTCGTGCTGTATCGATATCAGTTTTATAAATTCTTTTTTAACACATTTAATTAATCATCAACATAATTATTTGTATATTCAGAAATATACACATCGGAATCTGTATTATATATATTATACAGATATTTAATTTAATTATCTTATATTATATATAATGTTGTACTTTTGGCATATTTCTGTAATTTATATTAATTAATTATTAAACTGTAAAATATATCGCAATCGCTGGAGGACCTAAGCACTATGCTCAATATCCTCAATGGTTTCTCCCAATGGATATGTCTTAAGATGAACATGGACAAAACAGTTGTCATGTCACTCCTATGCCAGTAGTGTTGGGAGCACTATCTCGAAGTTGTTGACGAGTACGTACGTACGTTTACCTGGAAATAGTCCGTACTATGTAGTCCAATTTTGACCGAGAGGTAATAGACGGATTCAAGGCTGGCAGCGTTCGGGAAATTACGACATATCTTCTCGTGGTACACTACAATCTTGAAAACTAGATTGTACAACCAGTGGTGCCAGTGATGACTTACGATGAGACGTCTTCACTGCTAGCCGTATGAGGACGCTCAAGGTCGCTCAGCGAGCTATGGAGAGGACTATGCTTGGAGTTTCTCTGCGTGATAGACTCAGAAATGAGGATATCCGCAGTAAAACCAGAGTGACCGACATGCCCAACGGATTAGTAAGCTGAAGTGGCAATGGGCCCGCCATGTAGCTCGAAGAACCGATAACCGATGGGGAAGAAAGGTTCTCGAGTGGCAGCCTCGTACCGGTAGGCGTAGTGTAGGGCGACCCCCCACTAGATGGAGTGACGACCTGGTAAGACATGCAGGAAGTCGATGGATGCAGGTGGCTCAGGACCGTGCTTTGTGGCATTATTTGGGGGAGGCCTATGTTCAGCAGTGAACTTGTGAAGGGCTGTAATGATGATGTAAAATATAATATGTGTTATGAGAACAAGGAAATTCATTGGTTAAATGTTTTTTGTTTGTTATTCCGGTTCCCCAGACAGTTTGAAATTGCTACGTAAGTCTTCATTAAAACAGACAAAATGAATTTGTCATATTTGTTATAGTTTAAATGATTATTTTTTATTAATAAATAACAAATAAACAAGAAATCTAAAATTCAATCCCAAATTGTGGTGAAGATTTTAGATTTAGATTTAAAACATTATCTTCTATGATGATGTATTTAATCAAAATTATTTATAAAACATTCGAGCTCATGGTATTCCTTTGTGCACGCATAAGAGTTAAAAAATAAAATTTTAATGAAAATTAAAACCCGATTTAAAAAAATTGAAAAGAACAAAATAATTTCCACTAACTTCAGTTGATTCAATATACTATGTATTGGCACCTATTTCTGAAACTATTATGTGGAGATTTTATTGTTTTAGTACTTTGAATGTAATTTCATCACGCATTCCATGTTTTTTATGAGAGAGGGCAAACGAGCATACAGCTTATGGTTAGTGATTACCGCCGCCCTTAAACAACTGCAACTTCAAGGGTATTAAATAATTTTTGCGTTTAGATTCTTCTCCCAAGGTTTGGATGTATGTATTTACAAAATATCATTTAAATAGCTATACATATCAATTCAATTATGTTATAACTAATTCTAACAACTTCGCTTTAACAAAAATAATTACAATCTGATGATACGTGCACATTCATTAAATATATGCCTATATTTTAATTAAAAATAAACATAAATACTCACGCCTGTCACCCAGAGGGGTAGGCAGAGACTACAGATTTCCATTTGGCATGATCCTGTCACACCTCTCTCGCCTCCTTCACATCCATATACCTACGCATACATGCTCGTCGGTTAAGGGTACTCCTAATTTGGCCCGTTTCCAATTTGACCAATTTGGTCGATACATTTTCGCCTAGGACGTCCCTTTCCGACTTTTCCATTCACTTCTGCAACATAAATTTTCTTTGTCACTCTTTCCTCATTCATTCTTTCCACATGACCAAACTACCGAAGCATTCCTTTCTTAATCCTGGTCACAACATCATCTTGCAAACCACTAACTCTTCTCTTATTACACAATTTCTTACCCTGTCATTCAGATTCAGCCCTAACATACTCCTTAACGACCGCATTTCGCACTGCGTTTATTCTACTCTCTTGTTTCTTCTGCCACACCCAACTTTCACTACCATACGTTAAAGTAGGGACCAACACAGCATTGTGAATTGCCATACGTGCCTTTTTCGACACATTTTGACTCTTCACAATAGAGTGCAGGGTCCCATTTACTCTATTTCCCGCATTCACTCGTCGTTCTATATCCTTATCATATCTCCCATCCCTGCTAAATACGCAGCCCAAATATACAAACTCATCTACTTGCTCGATCAACTCCCCTTCTATTCTTATTTCACAAATCGTTTTACTTTCTTGTCTTTTAAAAACCATAACCTTCGTTTTACTTGCGTTCACTTTCATACCACTTTCTTTTAATGATCCGTTCATTAATGTAACCATCATTTGCAACTCGGCTGCCGACTGACGCAAGAATGACTTGATCATCGGCGTACAAAAGGCATTTGACGGTTAACTCACCCATTCTTAATCCGCATTCTCCAACTTTCAAATTTTGCAAACAACTGTCCATAAATAGGTTGAACAGCCACGGGGAAGCCACACAGCCCTGTCTGACACCTTTATGGATGTCAAACCAGTCCGAGTAGACCCCGTTGATCCTAACACAAGCACTAGAGTCCCTATAAAGAGACTCCAATGCCTGTATCAAGCCAGCGCTCAACCCAAATGAGTTCAGTGTTTGCCATAGTAAATCCCTATCCACTCTGTCATAGGCCTTTTCCAAGTCCATGAACGCACAAAAAACCTTTTGGTTTTTGGCCAGAAAATTCTCCGCGATCATGCGCATGGAAAAGACTTGATCTGTGCATCCCATTCCCTTTCTAAATCCCGCTTGCACATCCCAAATTTTTCCATTAGTTTCTTTCATGACCCTTTCAATCAGTACCTTAGCGTACAGTTTTCCCACAATGCTAAGAAGGCTGATGCCACGGTAGTTTTTACAGTACTGCTGCGACTCTTTTCCTTTATATACTGGGACTATCACGGCTTTGCACCAGTCTACCGGTACCCGCTTCAGTTCCCAGCATAAATTAAACAAGGTGTGCAGCAGGCCTGCCACCACCTCCTCTCCAGCCCTTAGCATTTCGAGTGAAACTCTATCATATCCGGGCGCCTTACCCGCTTTCATGCTTTTCATTGGTTTCATTTTTTCATCTATACTTATCTCTTATTTTTATTATAGATATTCAATAGAGCATAGTTCCAATATAAAGCCCACGGGGATGTTACGTACAGCTGATAAATTTATTATTACTTTACACTAAGTTATGCGCAATGCAGTTGGTATCCCAACGAGGTTTGAATATCTAGTGGATTCAATTTACGAGAATGTATGCAACTTGTAACCTATATCAAAGTTTGAAATCAAATTTTCAAAGGGAAGTGAGATTAAGATGGATAATTTAGATACTTTTTACACTAATGACTTAATAGTATTTATAAATGGTGGTGGTTTGTAAAAGGTTTTTAACTTCCCGCTAAGAAAATTAAAAATTTTCAAAAATGGGGAAGTTATTGGTTTCACCCCAATTTTCGATTTACCGAGATCTCGACGTTTTGAGATCCCAGGAAGCTATTCTAATTTAATATTGTGTGTGTGTGTGTGTGTGTGTGTGTGTGTGTGTGTGTGTGTGTGTGTGTGTGTGTGTGTGTGTGTGTGTCGTGTGTTCGTGTGTGCGTGTGTGTGTGTGCGTGTGTGTGTGTGTGTGTGTCGTGTGTTCGTGCGTGCGTGTGTGTGTGTGTGTGTGTGTGTGTGCGTGTATGCGTATGTACGTGTGTGGGTGTTTACGTGTGTGCGTACGTTCGTGAGTGCGTGCATGCGTGCGTGCATACGTGCGTGCGTGCGTGCGTGCGTGCGTGCGTGCGTGCGTATGCGTGCCTAAAATCTAAGTATTTGTCTACAAACCAATATATTAGTTTTCATTTCCAAAGCGAAAAAAATGCTTTAATGGTTCAAAATTTCTTGCTTTTCTTGCACTTTATGCACTTGACATACATTCCATACATTAGTTTTGTAAATCACAGCTCATTTTATGTTTTAATTGCGGAGAATAAAACAGAAAATAATAATATCAAACTTTAAAATAGCGTTGTTATATTATTTATAAAGAAATTGTAATAAGAGTCACACTTGGCGGCTGATATAGCTAGATACGTTGTAAAAAGCGAGTCAGATTCTAGGTTATAATAAACACTAACACGTGTATGTAGTTTTCTAAAACAATGTACATATTCATTAAGAATGACTACCGCACTTTACTTTATTTTGATGTTTTAAAAATATACTGCAGCCCGTCCATACGTCAAATGTTGCCAACCCGTCGTCATATGATACTCGAGAAAAGAAATGAGGTGATAGATTTATCGTATCCACCACCACCCGTAAGACAGTATAAGAACATAGTTAGTGAGACAGGAAAATACTCCATTCCTTAAGTTTTTAAATTTTAATTAAGACTTAGTATGAAGTAGATTTTATTGCTTTACCTGTACTACAAAAAGAAAATTAAAGAAACGGAGGTGTTAAAACGAGTTATTTGAATATTCGGGTAGTCTTAAGTACGATTTCATTTGCATTGTTAATTTTTACGTCCGTAGAAATCTGATCCGGCGGCGTTTATAACCGCTTTAAATAATTAGTTCGTTAAAATAAAAATCTTTGCATTTAATACTAAATTTATGAAGAAAATTCGCTACTACTAGTCTATATAATGAGGTCAACAGTTTTTTTAGTATATAGGGAATTTACAGAGATGGCCTGTGGGGTTAATTTAACATTACCTGTCCCTTTTACATGTTTTTATACATGCTGTTACACAGCATGTGTTATTACAACATGCTCCCAAAATGAACAAGCAATTTTTTAAACCAAAGTTATGTCAAAGCATCGCTGTTATCATTGCGTTATTATGTTTGCTCTTAGAATATTTAATAAGACTTTTTCTCGTTAGAGTAAAACATAAAATTCCGCAAAATTAGATATTTTAAATCTACCACCACCTTTTTTTAAATGTATACCCACTCCAAGTAGTATTCCACATCAGAAATCAAACCTTTGACATTCCAAGATTTCAGTCCGCACCTTACCATTAGACTAAAGCCTCATTTACATTCAGCCACTGCCACTGCCATTTTATTCTCAAAAATACCGTTTTCTGATTCCAGCAGTTATAAAAACTTTATTGTATTTTTATTATTCCACTTGAAAGGCATTTTGGTAGATCGTACTTATTTATTAACAAGACGGCACGCACGTCCGTTCATCCAGGCGCTTTGCGCGAAGTGAGCGATGGAGCTGAATGTGAACACTCACTGCCGCTCGCGCTGCCCGTCCTTTGACTTCCGCATTTTTTTGCGCCCGAAGCAAATATGGCAACCCTCCGGAAAGCGAGGGAGGGAGGTGGGGAATGCTCATAGCATACCACGTCGCCGGCGGCGTGGTTATGTGGAGACTTTTACCCACCTTTTAGGCACTGGCTTAATAGTCTGACTAGATCTCTAAGCCGTATCGAACGCGACCCCCATTGGGTGAAAGGGGGGTGCTAGCGGCGAGTAGCCGCTGGGAAGAGTTGCTGCCTAATTAAGGCAGCTTACGAATGGGATGACTACTTATATTGAGTTTAGAAGGTGTTGGTGCTCGGTAAGTGCGAGCAGACGGTCTTGAGGGGACTGAGAAGCACGCAGTTTGCGTGCTAAAATTGCGAACTCTCTTACGTCGATATTGGGGATAGCAGTGTATACTGTATCAACGTTATCGGCGTAAGAGGGTTCCGCCTGATGTCGGGGCCCTATTGGGCGAAGGTGTGGAGGCCTATACGGGTCCCTGAGGGGGCTGATATAGGTCCTGAGGTGACTGGGAGTTGCCCTGAAGGGGCTTTTTGGATGGGAGAGTCGGGAATGTACGTTCATTGACCGGTGGCGGAGCTTTTGTGACAGCTTTATTGCCGAGATTGGGGCGAGGCGCGCGAGGGCAGCCTCTGAAGTTGGCCGTATGGCCAGTCTGTCCACAAAGGACGCAAGCGGGTGGGTACTCGGTATCACGGGGCCGAGGACACTCTTTCGAGCTGTGCGGGTCTAGGCACTTAACGCACCAGGGAGGGGCTGAGCAGTTGGCCGCCACATGCCGGTAGAGTTGGCAGCGGTGGCACTGCGCCGGAAAACCGCGCCTATAGGGGGCTTCGACTTTGACTCTCGACAGGCCGCACACAGTGTGTACCTGTCGGAAAATGTCTTTCGCCTCCGGCACGTTGGACAAAATGAGGAGGGCAAGCGAGTACCTCTTGCCCCTACTGCTGTGCATCTTGTGCACAGCCTCAACTGGGAATCCCTGGGACTTAAGGTCCTCCAGGATTTCCTCGTTGGCGAGTTCAAAGGGAACTCCGCGAAGGACAGCCCTGACTTTACGATCTTCAGGGAGGGAGTAGGTGTGATAAGGCACACCTTCGGATGTGAATAGTTTGGTGATGTTTCTAAAGTCTTCCATAGACTGCGGAATGATTTTAATTGACTCACCAAGGTTGGTGGCTTGGTCATATTTAAAGCCTGCGTCGTAACAGGCTTTGGAAAGTCTAGTAAATTGCGCCTTGTCCCTGAGGAAGACAGGGGGCGGGACCTGTTTCTTTGTGGCAGCGACGGGGGCTACGATGGAATGGGCAGGCGCGGGGGCTGCGGTGGATTGAGCAGGAACGGGGGGCTGCGGGGGGCGGCAGGAGCGCGAGAGGTCGCAGCGCGTTTCGCACCGCGCTTGGATTTCATTTCCGTAAAGGGGGTCGTATCTATAACTGATTGATTGGACTGTGATGAGTCCGAGGAGCAGCTACTGGATGAGATTGACGTAGGAGCGGACCTCTTACGGGTGGAAGTTTCACACACGGTGTCCGAGTGCTTCATGGCTCCGGAGTCATCCTCTGCTAAGAATGACTTAACCACGGGCGGAGGGCTGCATGCCTGAGGGACAGTGGGGACATGAGTGGGGGCAATAGCCCTTTGGAGGAGGGTGTCGTCGATATTGACGGCTATTCCCTTATCTTGGCAATAATGACGGATCACGGCCGCTATCACGCTCGCAACGTGGTTCATATCTGTGGCAGACATGTTGATCTGGACAGGTGACGATTTATTCTAAGAATCTAGAGGTCCCTGTTCTGAGAAGAACAGGGCCTTGGGTGGCAGATGGGGAGGACTGACGTTCTATTCCCAGAATCTGGGGTCCCTATTTTCTGAAAAGAACAAGGGCTCGCTCTGAGAAGAGCAAGAGACGATCTTCTAAGAACAGTAACAACAACGAAGTAACAGTATAACAAAAACAATAACAGAAAAATTAAAATAAAACAAAACAAAAGCTAAGCGCGCTTAAACCTCCCCGCCGGAACGATGGGGGCAAGAACGATGCGAAAAACAAAGGAACTCCACCCATCAACGGCGTCTGCTCGGCCGGTGTTAGCCGGGGAGAGCGGGGCGCGCGGGCGAGAGGTTGCACTCCGCACGAGGTCGGAGCACGAACTGTATGCACGACCGCTCGGGGGCGGTGCGCAGACAGTACTGATGACTTCCGCACGAAAAACCGACATTTGAGCGAGCGTAGGGCAGTGGCAGCGGCAGCGGCAGTGTCAGCGCGAGTAGCCTGTTTACATACTGCCCTGCCCGCTGCCCTGCTCACTTCCCTGCCCAACAGGGCTGAATGTAAATGGGACATAATATACAGTAGGAAGAGTGAGAGCGGTCGTCATAGGGTGGGTCTAGCGACCTTTACTAACCACTTTCACGAGCGAGCGAGCATACATTCAAAATATTCCTCCTTCACCCAAACGTGGTTCTCTAAAGCTTTCTTAAACGACTGGTGTGCTTAGCCTTTACTAAAGTCTTTAATATATCAAGTGCTTCCAAGCTGTTCTTGAGGGCGTCGCTCCATATGTAAATGGCATGAACTAGTTAGTTTAAGTAGTATGAATATATTACATTTGGTGCTTCGCACAAGTTACATATTCATCGCTCGTTCGTCTTCGTAGGATGTTCATGAATGTCACAGAAAAACACATTGTATGTAGTCATTTCCAATTTAATCTGCGGTATTTGTTTGTCGTATAGCGGAGTCCGCGAGCCCGTAGTGAGTAACTGACAGCAAAGGGTGGATTCAAAGTGTACGCTTTCAAGGTATTATATTAAATATAATTTTTATTTGTTATTTATGAAGTAATAAAAAAATCAATGTTTTACGTGACATGACATGAAAATATATGTTTCACTTGATCTTTTGTAAAAAAATAAATGTTAACATAGACCAAAACATTCAGAGTGGTTTGAAAAATTTATGAAATTGTAACCCATTGGTCGTTTCAGTGACGTATATAGTTGTACACGTAGGCTTGGAAATTATGATAATGAATTTTTTTTTGGGATTTTAGATTTTAGCCCTTCTATTCCGGTAGCTTACAAAATTAAATATTACTAAAATATTTATTTTATATATTTATTTACAGCCGCTGTGAGGTCTCTGACAAGGCCGCCACAGCATTTTTTCAAAGACAGTCGCTGTGCGGTGCTTTCACTTATATCAGTTTAAATTTAGATACACGTTTGGTTGTTAGACGCGTATTCAATAATAATTTAAATTTAATAAAGTTAAACAGTTTAACAAAAAATTAAAGTTTAAGGGAATTACGCGAACTTTTTGTTTTTTAGGATAAAGATGACAAACGAGCGCACAGTCCACCCGATGGTAAGTGGTTGCTGTGGCCCATAGACAACTACATCTATCCTCGATTACGAATCAAAATTCAGATGCGCTGTCACCCGTGAGGACTACGATGGAATGCCTTAATTGCCGTGAAAAGGTATAAACATTAAAACAATTATTATACCTGTCAAAGTATAGCCATTGCTTCACGTAAAATTCAAACGCCAGCAGAAATGTATGGTGGGCCCGTACATACTGCTAGGGCAAAATGTAAAAAGATGAGTATAATTAGAGATGAAACGGATATCCGGTAATTATCCGGTATTAGGCCTATCCAGCCTAAAATTTCTATCCGGCCGGATACCGGATTAAAAAAAACACAAAATATCAAATTTAGTTAAGTACTTCATTAATGTCACTTAACAAATATAATCAGTAATCACAAAATTTTCATTTTAAAACTTACAAAATTAGTACTTGTACTGCGCTAAGGCACATAATAAATAATAGTTCTTCGTAGCTAAGGGCAAATTATAGATAGATAAAATTACCGTGATTATAGTGAATAAATACTAATTTCTCTGCATCGAAAGGTAACAGGTGGTTTCGTCTGTCTTCATAAACAAAGCCAGTTTCAGAAAAAACGTCTTTCGCTGTACACATTGCTGCAGGGTGCTCATGGATTTTGGCATACTTTGATAAATTTTGGTATTACGTAGCAATGAATGCCCACCAAATATAAGGGTCACGATTGCGAACAGTTTGCACTGACTTTACTTTTCGCTTCTTGCGGTCCACCAAACGGCAATATTCGGCAGAATATCCGGCGACTGGATATCCAGCTATCCGGCGATAAGACTGGCCGAATATCCGGTGGTTGCGTCAAAACACATATTTTATAGACTATATTAGTTGGCATCCTTCCCCATCCCTTCCATATCCTTTCCGCAGGCACATCTCCAATAGGAGGCCAGATAGGGTGGTGTTATTTTGGGCGACCAATACGACGCGCTGGACGAAAGTTAAGTCGATAATACGCCACCGGCCCACCACTTGTTGTCGACGTGCCGCCGCCGCGCCAAGTAGTCGAAGACCATTGCTAGATGTGATTGCACCTCTGTGGCAGTCGTGCCATAGAACAACCTGGTAGCTGGACTCCCGTGACCATGGGTGCTGGAAAGCACCCGAAACGTCGAGTATTAAAAAAAATAAAATAAATAAAACGCGATAAAATCCGTAAAAGTAGTTTTAAATAATTCTACTTGTTTAATAGAATTATGACAGGTTTTTGAAAGACTGATCAAACTCAGATTTTAATTCAAATTTAATCAAAAAGTTGGCTATGGGTACTTTCCAGGTCGTGTTTATACCAATTAATAAAAACACTAATACGTCAGTAGTTTCATCGGAATAATCGGATGTAACATCAAACCCATAGTTGATATAGCCATAATGCCTTTAGCTGCTAGCATGGTATTCCATCAATTGCTTAATTTTCATTTCATCCATGACCAAGATACAATTTTTTTTTATCGGGGTTACTCACCGCTCTCAAGTTGAATACCGTCAGCGCTCCCTGAGTAAACCCTGGTCGGCTATTAAGGATACTGTATCACTTTGTCAATGTTCGTGGTGCAGGCATGTTCCAAAAGTTTACATACGTAGTGGTAGTAAGCGCAGTAACAGGATCTATGAGGTTGTATATAAAACTAAATCATATTGAAACATCTTTGTAAAGCTTATTTATTATGTGATGTGACTGAAAGTTTTGCATGTGTTATATACGTGGTAGAGCCACGCTGAAACTATGTAATGGTTGTAGCATGAATGGGTCGGCTCGATCGGGGTAGGACCACGCTCTCATAGAATACCAGCGTAAAATAGCAGCTTAACACTGCTGTGTTTTGTATGGTGAGTGTAGAGATTCGGATACCCTTTTTTATTGGATACGAGGCATTCTATCTTAATCATCAGGGGTGACAACGCATCTGCGTTTTGATTTTTAATCGATGATAAACGTAAATATCTATGGGCCATCAGGTGGACTGTGTGTTGTTTATGGCCCTTATTCTATAAAAAATGTGTCATAACTATTTTTTATATGTAATTTTGTTTTTATTTTTGGAATTAAAGTATTTTCCACTAAATTTTGAACAATATTTCATTTATTCAAACGATTAATATCGAAAATAAAATAACCATTGGCCTGAAGCCATGAAACAGAAACAGAAACTTTTTTATTCAATGTAGATTATAATAATACTTATTGATAGTCACTTTTCCCTTTACCACTGGTTCGAAAAAAAAACCTCTGTCCTGGGAAAAACCAGCAAGAACCCAGCGGGACTATTTTTTTTTCAATAATAGCTTACAATCATGTTTAAAATTAACAATACAAGACAAATTAGAAATAGCTTGGTGGCAATCACCCTTCCCAGGGGTTATTATCGTCCATAAATTCCTTAATATTATAACAACCCTTTTTATACAACCTTAGTTTCATAACATTTTTGAACTTTGTGTATGACAAATTATGTATATTTTCTGAGGTTTTGTTGTAAAAGCATATACATCGCTCCAAGAATGAATTACTGACTCGATGGGGTCGAGTAACTGGTACTACTAGCTTGTGTCTGCTCCTAGTATTTACAGAATGAATATCACTTATTTTCGCAAAACTACTTTTATTTTTGTGTACGTACATTACATTTTCATAAATGTATTGAGAGGCAAGAGTTATATATCGATTTCCTTAAATTTTTGTCTCAGTGACTCTTTTGGTTTTAAATTATATATTGCTCTAATGGCCCTCTTCTGCAAAATAAATATAATTTCAGTGTCAGTCGCGTGTCCACATAGCAAAACAGCATACGACATAATGCTATGGAAATAAATAAAGTAAACTATTCTAGCTCTTTCAACACTGGTAAGAATTCTAATCTTTTTTACAGCATATGCTGTAGAATTAAGTCTGCTAGCTAGTTTTGATATATGGGGGAGCCATTGAAGCTTTGCATCCAGTGTGATTCCACGAAAAATAGTGGTATCAACAAGACTCAGTTCCTCTCCATTTAAAATTACATTAGTATTGACGTTTTTAACATTAGGAGTGACGAATTTCTTACATTTAGTTTTAGTTCCATTCAAATGCAAATTATTAACATTAAACCAATTGACTAACTTAGCTATAGCATTATTTACTTCGTCGTAATTTAATAACTGTCGTTTTAATTTGAAAATTAATGAAGTATCATCAGCAAATAATACTATATCATGGTTATCCCCTACTATGTAACGTTAGTCATTAATATATACAAGAAACAGATAGGGGCCAAGAATTGAGCCCTGAGGCACACCGATTTTTACAATCAACTCGGAAGAGCTCATACCCTTGATGACATATTTTTGCGTTCTGTCACTTATATATGAATTAATTAATTTAAGAGCATCACTTCTTACACCGTAGTGTTGAAGTTTCCTAATTAATGTTTCATGGTGAATACATTCGAGGGTTTGGATAGGTCACAGAACACACCCAAAGCATCCTGTGAATTCTGCCATGCATTAAATATATATTTAATCAGCTCAACACCAGCATCAGTTGTCGAGCAACCCCTTGTGAAACCAAATTGATTTTTATGAAGTAAATTATTTACATTAAAAAAAATTTAACATTTGATCAAGAATAATTTTTTCAAAAATTTTACTAAGTATTGGCAGTACAGAAATAGGTCTAAAATTAGCGGGGTCCAATGTACTACCAGATTTAAATAAAGGTATTACTTTACTATGCTTCATTAAATCAGGAAACACACCAGATTCGATACTAGTATTAAAAATAATAGATAGTTGAGGTGCGATTGTATCTATTATAGACGCAATAACTTTAACAGAAATCCCCCACAGATCGGCGGTTCTTTTAATATCAATAGTAATAATAATAACATAAACATAAACACTCACGCCTGTTACCCAGAGGGGTAGGCAGAAACTACAGACTTCCATCTAGCACGATTCTGACATACCTCTCTCGCCTCTTCCATATCCATATACCTACGCATACATGCTCTTTGGTTAAGGGTAGTCCTAATTTGGCCCTTTTTTTAGTATATCGCTAATTTGGTCGACAAACTTCTGCCTAGGACGTCCCTTTCCGACTCTTCCATTCACTTCTCCAACATATATTTGCTTTGTCAGTCTTTCCGCATTCATTCTTTCTACATGATCAAACCACCGAAGCATTCCTTTTTTAATCCTGGTCACTGCATCATCTTGTAAACCACAATCTTCTTTTATCACACTGATTCTCACCCTGTCACTCAGATTCAGCCCTAACATACTCCTTAGTGACCTTTTCTTTTCTATTTTTCTATTCTACTGCGTTTATTCTACTCTCGTGCTTCTTCTGCCACACCCAACTTTCACTACCATACGTTAAAGCAGGGACTAATACAGCATTGTGAATTGCCGTACGTGCCCTTTTCGACACATTCTGACTTTTCACAATAGAGTGTAGAAGCCACATTTACTTTATTTCCTGCATTCACTCGTCGTTCAATATCCTTATCATATCTCCCATCCCTGCTGAATACACATCCCAAATATACGAACTCATCCACTTGCTCAATTAACTCTCCTTCTATTCTTATTTCACATACCGTTTTGCTTCCTTTTCTTTCAAAAAAAATATCAATAGTCTTAAAATATTTTACAATATCTTTTGATGACACTTTATGAAATGTAAAATTCTTTTTACACACATTTACATTTTGTTTAAGTAATGATTCGTCGAGGGCAGGAGAAGAATTCAGTGACTTGGTGGTTAAGATCGGAATATCAGTAAAATATTTCTCAAAAGCAATTGCAACATCCTGATCTGATTTAGTTAATTTATTGTTAAAACTTAACTGGTAATTTGAATTGCGAGAGTTGACCTTACAAGTTTCACTATTAATTATACTCCATGTCATTTAAATTTTTTTAGAAGCAGTCTTTATTTTGTTGCTCAAATACAATAAATTGGCTAAGGAACACACTCTTTTAAATATTTTGGATAATTTTTTTAAATATTCCCTAAATTCGACGCTCGGATTATATGACCTTTCATTGTAAAGTTCATATAACCTTTGTCCACTCTTATGGACTCCTACTGTCGCCCATTCATTAAATACCTTGCGATTGTTCAAGGAAAATGTTTTAGAAGTAAAAGTAAATTCATTGCAAATGAGTTTAAATAATGTTCCATGCAAAAAATTTGGATGGAAGTTTTTTTACTATGTTACTTCTAAACTTCTCCAAGCGACGTGCATTTACTGGAACAAACACTACTTTTTATCTGCTTGCTTTTTGTGAACATAAGGTAAGGAAACTAATTGTCCACAGTGATCAGAGCTCAATTTTCGAATTATACATTTATTGAACGGCTTAACATTTGTAAAAATGTTATCTATACATGTTGCACTAGATGCAGCAATACGTGTTGGCTCGAAAAATACATTAAAAAGACCATAAGATTTAAACAATGAGCTAAATTTAATATTGGTGGAGGAAGCTTCTAGGAGATTGATATTAAAGTTTCCACATATTACAACAGTTTTATTCTGTTTATTAAGCTTCGCGAAAACTTCCTCCATATTTTGTTCAAAAGTATCATATAAAGAACATGGGGTCTGTAAACGCTCATAACAATGAGGTGCTCAAACACAACACATGCCATTTCTACAGTTCGCTCAACAGAGAGGCTCACAATATCTTTACGTTCTTTACATGATATTAATTTACTAGTTAAAATTAAGGAGCCACCTCTTAAAATCGTTTCTCTATTGAAAGAACTGACCACCTGATGATAACTGAAGTTAATCACTAAATTATGCGCTTTTAACCAATGTTCAGTAATACAAAAAATATGAATATTGTTGCTATTTAAGAACAATTCAATTTCTAGCTATTTGCCTATCATGCCTTGTATATTCTGATGCACCAGGTGTAAACAATTTTTATTACCATTTAGTGGAGTTATACAACTGCAACTATTAAGGATTTGTAAGCTACATTTTAAAGTATTTAAATTATTATAACTGCTAGAGATTACCTCTATTGTCTCATTTTCTAATTTAAATTACTTGGAACGGGTTCCAAATTGCATGTCAAATCATAATGCTGCTCTAGTGATGTCTGGGTAGCCAAGTCCTTGACTGAGTTAATATATAAATAATAAGATAGCACTTTTGCTCTCTGTCTTAAATTATATTTGTATAGGTAATACCTATCTGTAGTCAAAAATTTCTTAATTAAATTATTAATATCTATTAAATTAATTCTATTGGTATAATTGTTACAATTAAATATCAAATTTAAATTATTGTTACATGATAAATTATTCATTAATAAATTTAAATCTTGCCTTATTTTATTCTCCTGTGGCTAACCCTGTATGTAAAGCAATGTAAACAAGATAATTTTATTTACATTTAAAGTATTGAGGCAATCAATATATTTTAATAATTGATTTTTGTTTACATTGCCTCTTCTCTCTACAAGAATTATTAATGTGCTATTAAGACAAAACTTACTAGTTAAAACTTTATTCATTATATGACTAAAGGATGCTCCAGGAATACAATAATTGCTAATCAATTGTCCTTTTAAATGGTTATTTAACATCATGCCCAAATTTTTACCTATGTCATCACAATACATAATAACTTTATGTTTTTTAAAATTTAAACTACTTTTTTAAGTTTTTATTCTTTGTTATGGCACCGTCATAGAGTGTTGGTGAAAATAAGGAGTCATTGATATTTACACATATTGTCCCCGATGAACATGGTATGGAGCGTTGATTCTCACTCTGATGTTTTATTAAGGAGCAAAGCGCTCCTCATTGTATTTACATGACTTTACCAGATCATTCATGGCCAATATGTGTTCTTTTATCTCAACCTGAGCCGATGCATATTTATTTGAGATAATTTGTAAGGAGTTTTTAAGCGACAAAGCTTCTGAATTGAGACACTCTATTTCAGTCTCATAACAGTTTTTCATATTTTCTACCTCAATTGAATATAATTTAAGTTTATTAATTAATTCATGCTTTTCCTTGCATATATTTATATAATTTTTGTGTTAATTTTTGTTTTAATTAACTTTTGTACTTTCCTAACATATTTAATAATTTTTATATATTTCTTTAATTTTCTTCTACTGCATGTAAACCTTTCTGCTGTTCTTGATGTGACAAAATCATCACCAGTCAAATCGATTGTTGTGGAGGATTGCAATGTTTTTGAAGATTTACATTCTATGAGCTCATTGAACATACTTTGAGTTTGAGACACTTTCAATTCATCTAAGTATTGTTTTAATTGCACAATCTGCTCATTAGCCTCACTTAATTGCAATTGCAATGCAGCAATTAATCTGAGGGATTCCTCATATTCTTTGCTGCATCGTTAAAACTCATCGACTGTTCCCTGAAGCTGATCCCTTTCTTTTAAAACATTTGTATAGTCTTTATGCAACTTAACTATAACACTTTTTAGTTGACTATTTCTTTCAATTATATTTATTATTTCCTTTTCGTTGTCATCCCTTTCTTTAAGCAACAGCTCACACTGCTCCTTTGACGCCTTAAGTTCTAGAAGCGCCATTTGAAGTTGGTTCTCCATTTGGCGCGTTTTGCCGTTGCGTGTATTCATTTTACTATTATGTGTAAATAGCAAAAGAAAACAAAGAAATAAAACCGAAGAAACAGAGTAAGCTAGTATCTAGATCTCTGGGTCTACTTACAAATCTCAAATTAAATTATTAGGTAAATAATTCAAATTGAAATCCGAAATAGCACTAATTTAAAAGGTAAATCTTAAAATATTAAAGGGATAACAAGAATTACAATAACTTACAGAAAGTTCAAACGAGGATCGTTACAGCTGTCATTTTTAGTAGAAACACAAAACACTATTTAATTAAAATACTTATGACTTTTACTTATTTTACAAACACAATTAAGTCATAATTAACAACTGTAACTAGAAATTGAGGTGGATATTATCAATTTACAATATTTAATTTTGCTAAATAGTTGCGAGCTATTATTTTACAACTTGTCACTGGGGTTGCCACAGAGTATCCACCACCTGTTTAATACATGTTTAATACATTTTTGTGTTTAGGCCTTATTAGCAGACAAGCCTTATTACACGCAAGTACTGTACTAAAAATACATATGTACCATATTTTAAAAGTTCAAGCCAACCCATGTATTCCAAATGAATACAGAGTGCAGCATTTAACAATTTGCTATGCTAAGCTTTATTCAAATTTCGTATTCCGTACTAGTAGTGTGCAGTAGAAGAGAATTTTTGAGTTGAATATGTGCCTATGGTTAAGTATGGGTAATAAAGCCTGTCGGCTAAAAGCCGACGAATAAGTTCTAAAAGCCTCTCTTCTGGCTCCAGAAATAAGAAGTCTATGATCAAATCATCATCTTTGATTTTTGGGAATATAAAGAAATCGACATGTGCGATAAAACATCTGTGTGCGCGGTGAGTCACGAGCTCTCTCTTTTCAGAAGCAATACATGACTTTTTTTGGGTAATATGACGTTGTAATTTTTTGCTCATAAAGTGGGATCGTATACAAGACCCGTCTAGGACAAAAAACGCAATTACTTTTTGCCCACGTACATTGCTTGAATCAATCATCCTATTTATCACCCAATTTCGTACCGTAGGTGTCGTAAAAGTTGACCGTGAGAAATTCAAGAAAAATCTTATGGCTTTCAATAGATGACTTTGTAATTATAACGAATATACTCAGATAGGCGACAGACAGCACCGTCAAATCTGCGTGACGACGGGTGCGCGATCGTCAGTCGCCCAGTGTGACGAATAAGGCAAATCCTCTTTGCAGCAAGAGAGGCCTGTATCGATGTGCATGTCCATCTACTGATGACTTAGGAGTGTAGTAATATTGGGTGCGTTTGGCAGAAAAAAGCGCTAACGAGCGCTTACGAGCGCTGAAATAGTTTTCGGCCAGGACACGATTGCTACTTCAGTAGCGCTGACACAATCCGCCATTTTGCTTATTTAATTTGTTTGTTTTGAAGTAGAGTTTATAAGCTGTTTTGTGCAATATTAGTTTTAAGTAATATATTGACATGAATAAACATATACATGTTATTAAAAATTCATGATTGGTAAGTTTTTAATATGAATACTTTACAAACATATATTTAAATTAGGTTAAGTTCTCCGGTTAAAACTAACATCGTGTCCTGGAGGAAAATAGCTACTTACGATTTGACAGCGCTTACCGCTTACAATCGCCATTTTGCTTACAAGCGCTTGCTAGCGCTTTTTTCTGCCGAACGCACCCATTCTCTTTTATTTCCATATGATGATGAATAAAAAGAAGAAACTAACCTACAAATTACCAATGCATTACAGCCTATAAAATTCCTCTGCTGGATATACTTCCCTCATAGATTGCCTTATAGGGGGATTTTACAATAGTTGCCTCGCTTAGCAGGCTGGTTGGTAATATCAGTTTTTATTATTTTTAGCTGCTATCAGAAATAACCTGTTCATATCCTGTTTCAATTTCGCTCTATCGCTTTTTATGACGACAACGTGGGGTACAGGTTATATTTACAACGCCACTTCAACTTTAATGCGTCATTAGTTCTTATAAAGAAAATGAAATGTAAGCAAGCTTTAGTGTAGTATTAAATACTTTAAAGAACCATTTCTACAACTTTAGTAAAACTGCTAAAACCAAACAATGGTTATATTGAATGAAAATTGAAAACTAAGCATTCTATAAATCTCCCATAGTAGAGGGCTTTTACAGTCAGACTTGCTTACACGTCACTTACATAGTATTGGTAGAACGAAAATGATTTGTGTCTGTTTATCGTTCCAAAAGCTGGCAATTTGCCAGACCGCTACATTTTGTGTTTGATAAACGTGAAGAGTAAAATCAATAACGCAGTGTTACGATTAAATTATGATTAACTCATTAAACTTAGCATACAACGTAATCTATATTTTGGTATTTATTGTTCAAAATAGCGGAACTTATATATTTACGGCACTATGGTAGTTTAGGAATGAGTAAAAGGGCTTAAGGCCGCAGGTTTTAATTTCGCTTGCAACGCTTTGTATGGTTTGAAAATAATTGTTCAGGGTCGAATGTTTGTCCTTATGAAATTTATGTATATAAACTATAAATATATGTATATAACACAATACAGGAGAAAATCCTAGTGCAAGGTAACGTTTTTAAAACAAAGAAATAATTTAAAATATGTGAAAAAAACTACGTGTCTCTAAAACTGCCCGAATACTTGACAAGTATCTCTCCATAACTATACTGCGAAAACTTAGATGCTTGGCGTAAACAGGTCATTGATTTTCAGAAGAAAAAAGCTGCGGGGAGTAAGGAACCCTAAAAAACTTCAGTATTAGTTGTCATAGGTTTGAAAGAGCAGCTTTCGACAACGACTTGGAGAGACAATTCACTCATTAGTAATTTACTCAAACAATGAAAAGAGGGGATAAGCCATATTGTCACAAAAACTTGTCTTTCTATAGAATAAGGGTAAAAAAGGGCACATAGTTCACCCGATGGAAAGTGAATGCTTTGGCCCATAGATATCTACATCTATTCTGAGAAAGAGAATCAAAATGCAGATGCGTTACTATCCCTGAGGATTAAGATGGAATGCCTTGATTCCAGTAAAAGTGTCTCTGGTTCTCTAGACTCACCCTATAAAACACAGCAGCAAAAGCTGCTGATTTATGCTGGTGTTCTGTGTGAGCGTGATCCTTCCACGGTCGAGGCAACCCATTCGTGCTACAACGATGTTTTAACTTCAGCATGGCTATACCAGTTATTAAAGGCTCGCCAAAATACAATAAATGGTGCAAAGTACGTGTACATTAAATTATATTTTTTTTGTGTATAAATATCAAGCCTATTAATTATAATATTGTATATAAATTATTAACCATTAACAAATTTAAGTTACGAAGATTATATGCTGCTGCGCGCCTTGTCTGTTAGTGTTCCTAGAAAATTGTTACGTGTTTGTGAGGATTATGCTGTTAGACGTGGTTTAGTATACCTACAATGCTAATAAAAATCATTTTGTGATGTTTAGAGCTGGAAAAAAAGTGTCCAAAGAATGGAAGCATGTTCTTCTAGGTAGAGTAAAAGAGTTTAAATATCTGGGCCACTACATAACTGAAAATTGTAAAGATGCCCGAAGCGAAGGGCACTGTCGGTCCGTGGAAATATGTTGATTGAAAGAAGTTAAGATTACAATATTTAAAGCCTACTCCCAACATTTTTATGCACGCAGCTTATAGACAACGTATACAAAGGGTCCTTACATTGAACTTCGTATTTTATATAATAACATTTTCGGAGCCCTGTTGGGGCTGCCTCGCTTGGATATTTGCAGAAGCGCGAACAGATTACTTCTTTGCAGTAATACGTAAAAGAGTCCCTGTTGAGCAGAATGCGTGGCGGCCACAACAGTATTATGAAAATGTTCACCGAACGATATGACTGGCATATTCCTAATCATTAGAACTATTTGTTAAAAAGTAATTAATAAAATACATATTTAAGGAACTAACATAAGTATTTAGGTGCGCAGTGCTAACAAATTCCTAACAACGAGGTATGAAATAAAAGAATTATTATTATTATCTACATTTTAAAAAATGTAAGCAATTTTGCCATTAATTTCTATTGCATTATTTAACCCATAATAAAAGCTAACTTTTAATTTTAAATCACATTATCGTTAGTTTTTCAACATGCAAAAAGAAAAATAGTACGGTATAGTCAACAAATTTCATTAAATCTAGCAGAGAAGACATATTTGCTTTATGTGAATATAGTAGAAAGGGATATATCACCACAAACATAAAGATTAAATTCATTCGTTGAACAGTTAAGTTAAGTAAATGTTTTGCTCTGCGTGATGAACAGTTAAGTAAATGTTCATCACGCAGAGAAACCCCGAGCATAGTCCTCTCCACAGCTCGCCGAGTGACCTAAAGCGTCTTAAATCGGCCAGTAGTGAAGGATCACGTCACAGATCCGATATACATCACTGGCAACACGCACTGGTTTTATAATCCAGTAAGATGTGTGGTAATTTCCCGAACGCTGCCCAGCCGAGTAGAATCCGTCGATTAACTTCTCGATCGAAGTTGGACTTACCTAGTCGGACTATTTATCCCAGGTTAACGTACTCGTCAACAACTTCAAGCTTAGTGCTCCCAACAACTACCGGCATAGGTGTGACCTGGACATTACACGTTTTTTCCACGTTCATCTTAAGACCTATCCGTTGGGAGACACTATAGAGGTCATTGAGTATAGTGCTTAGGTCCTCAAGCGATTCTGACATAAGAACTATATCGTCGGCAAATCAAAGGCCATTGATGTTAATACCGTATCCTTTCCAGTCCAGTAGTTTGAAAATGTCTGCCAATGCAGCGGTAAAGAGTTTCGGTTATCTAACGTCACCCTTTCTTACACCTCTCTGTAGTTGGATAGGTTTCGTACACTGGTTCTGAACTCGGATAGCCATCGTAGCCCTACTATACAAACTACTGTTTATACTTCGGAACTTTGATATCACAATTTATGGTTCAATGGGTGCGTTTGACAGAAAAAAGCGCTAGTAAGCGCTTATAAGCGCTAAAATAGTTTTCGACCAGGACACGATTGCTACTTCAGTAGCGCTGACACAATCCGCCATTTTGCTTATTTAATTTGTTTGTTTTGAAGTAGACTTTTTAAGTTGTTTTGTGCAATATTAGTTTTAAGTAATATAATGACATGAATAAACATATACATGTTATTAAAAACACATGATTGGTAAGTTTTTAGTATGAATACTTTATAAACATATATTTAAATTAGGTTAGATTCCCCGGTTAAAACTAACATCGTGTCCTGGAGGAAAATAGCTACTTACGATTTGACAGCGCTTACCGCTTACGATCGCCATTTTGCTTACAAACGCTTGCTAGCGCTTTTTTCTGCCAAACGCACCCAATGTGTTTCGCTTGTGACACGACGACAGCACCGCCACAAATACTTCAGCACTTCAATATACCAACAATCAACAAAAAAAAAATTGGGCAGTACTACAGTCCTTTCAGCGGTGCCACGCTGAAAGGTAGTACTGCCCAAATTTAGACGGAATCAAAGGAATCAAACAAGAATCATATTCTCCAATGTGCCATGCAAAGTGGCAAATTGTACTTTTCGATCTTCCGTACAATCTGCCACAGGGTATTTATGTGGTCTATGGTACTGAGGCCTTTTTGGAAACCGGCTTTTTTGGGAGGCTGGAATTTGTCGAGTCTGCGTGCGACACGATTCGTAATGACTCTCGAAAACAGCACGTAGACGCGGCTCAAAAGGGAAATTGGGCTGTGGTTCTTCAAGAGAGCGTTGTGGCCTTTCTTAAAGAATAAGACCACGGCAATTCTGCTCCAAACTTTCGGAGTAGTGCCACGATGTAGGACGAAATCCGCTTTCAGAAGTTCTGCTGTAATTCCATCCTCGCCTGGGGCCCTGTCGTTTTTAATATGCTGGAGAGCCATTCTAATCTCGTTCATACTCACGTCTGGGATATCATTGGAATAGTGTCGGATAAGATTGCTCTTGGATCATTAATCACATTTGCCTGTGGCTCCAACGATGATGTGTACAGGATAGAACCTCTGAATCTCCCTCAAAATCTCGGATGTCCCGGAAACGATGCTGCCACACTCAGTCTTCAGCTTTGACAGTTGGCTCTTTCTGGCAGACAGATCTATGGCAAATAGTTTGAAGCCCTGGTCCCGCTTGATTTCTTCTTGAATACGAGCAGTATTGAAGTTGCATAAGTCCAGCCGCATTTATTTGGAGATCTGTCTGTTTAGTTGCCTCTATGCTGTCAAATCTGTTGAAGACTACAACTTCATTTCCCGTATAATATCCATGAGATTAAGAGTGTGATTGGAGAGTTTTTGTGTTCTTCTACTGCAGTTCTTGCAGAACTTAGCTCCGACCGCATGGACAGTTTCCTCGAGCTTGCTATTCATGTCGTCCACTGCATTACAATTTTCTAGGCACTGAAAACAGTTTTTTAACTCGAGCTGAAAGGTTTTGGGACTTTAAATTAGAGCACGAGAGGGACGGTGCGTTGACTTCATTAAATGAGACCTCTTCAACTGAACGTTTAAGTTCAGTGTGCATTTGATGATCTCTGCCAATTTTTATCCTTGCAATCACTTAGACATCACTGAACAGTTGCCGTCTAGTCGTCAAATTGAATAGAATCTCATTTTTCGTCGAACCATCGTGGCTCAAACAGGTCCACTGTCTATGGGGCCGCTTCTGGAAGAAAAAGTTTATCATAAAAAGTCCCTATTCCTTCATAAATTCGACCAGCTGCTGGCCCCTTGAGTTCTGTTACTCTATCCCAATTTTTCTTACCTTCAGCTCACCATTCTTTCTTGTGCATATCTTTACATTGAAGTCTCCCATTAACACCGTTTATTAGGTTTTGGAGTAATGCATGGCTCTAGAAATATCTTTAAACAATATCCTCCTCATCGGGATGTTCCGACGTTGGTGCGTAAACCCATATGACCATCAGCGAGTTGGGTGATTCTGAATATAGAGTACGCAACCCTCATCTACACACTCCCCATCTTTACAACGTTGTTAACGAGAGGCTTGTGAAAGATAAATGCAACACCTTAATGTGACAGATGGTCGACCTCCCAGTTATAGAACAAGTTTCCGGATTCGAGATTCACAATCTCCTCCCCCTCCCTTCGGATCTCGGATAATCCTATAATATTCTAGCGCAACTTGGCTATCTCTTCTTCCAGCTCCAGGATCTTCCCGTCAGTCCTCAGTCAGTGCGTGCGTTTTATGTTGCCAGGTCGAGTCGCTTTAGGTGGCAACCGAGCTTCCACCAAAGATTCTGAGCACCCCCTGCAACGCCCTTTCCACGATCTCTTCCGTAGCCAGGAATAGCGGGGCCGCCGGATACTGGGGGTCGTCTATCGTGATAGTGCGTTATTTAGACGTAATTTTCTGTGTGCACTTTTTGTGGATAGTACCGTTTCTTGAAAATAAACCATATGTGACGCTTATCTCAAGTAGCTTAGGATCTCAAGCAGTTAAGGGTCTCTTTTTAATCACAACATAAATAAAACCCGAACATAATAGTTTTTTTTTGCTTACATTTTGATTTTAGCCGAGATTTGAACGATAGGGCGTGCGCTTTATTATCTAGGTACAATGATTGCAGAATTTTCAATAATTAATACAATGATTATTATCGATCAACAATTTTATGCTCAATTTTCCTTTTTAAAGTCTATGACATTGATAAGTTATACACTTCATTAAATAAATAAGAGCTAATAACTTGAATACTACAACATTTTCATAAATCTCAAGAAAGTTTGCTTTTTACTTGCAAGTCACATACAAGATGAACTGGAACTTTGTCGTGTACAAGCTATAAGATTCTATTTCCTTTCAAGTAAGTTAAAGAATCTGTTTATATATTTCTAAATCAGCATCCGAATGTCAACTAGCTTTGTCGTACTGGCGTAGTCAAGTATCATATTCATGACTACATTTAAAATCACCACAGTAATTTCATCTGTGTTATAAAATTTGTCGTGTGTTAATACCGTCTTATGTTATAATTTTGGTTGGTGAAGCCCTCGTTGGTGAAATATTTGACAAATTACATGACAGTATTTCTTTTCCCTAGTGGTAAAAAAAGTCGTCGAAGCCCCATTATCTTCTAAGTTTCAAATGCTGCTTACGTTTGAGAACCCTACATTGATCCGCTAATGGTTAGATGAACGTTGCTAATAGATGTTATAAAAAGCCGTATTGTTTTATATGCATGACGTTCGTCATAAATTTTATAGTACGCGAGCAACTCGATTTAAACTCGGGCCAGCACCACTAAAACTGCATCGCACTTGGAAGTACTGATTTACAACGTCCATAACGGTGAATAAATTAGAAACCTGCATGACTGAAAATTTTTAATAGTATTTTAAATTAACAGAAAATTTATATTTAGCAATTTTAGAACTTCACATGTGAGGCTATTTCAATGGATAATGCTTCAGTTACCTTTTCACAAAACAAAAAGATATATGTACAAGATTAAAAACATAGTCAAGTGTACGGCATGTAATTTCATTTGCTTGATAAATTCTTGAACTAAGTAAATATATTCATATTAAATTGTTTTAAAAACTATATTGCCTCGGTTATATTTTATTAACATTGCATGGCGCAATATTAAATCTAGGAATTTGTTGCGTCTGCATTTCTTGAGTCTCTTGAATATTAGGAATACGATATGCCATAAATGCTGCCGCGTGATTATTAACTCCAGTCTGAGTGAATATTACCTGTGAACATAAATTATTATATCAATAATAACATCTCAAACCTACAATAATTACCAATGTAAAACAGCAGCTTATTCCTGCTGTGTTTTGTATGCTGAGCATGGAGAACCAGAGACACTCTTTACTGGTAAATACGCATTCCATTTTAGTCCTTGGGGCTAAAACACATCTGCATCTTGATTTTTAATCGAGAATAATAATTTTAGATGTCTATGGGCCACAGAATCCACTTGCTGTTATACATAATTGCCATTAAGCGATGATATATATATATATATATATATATATATATATATATATATATTCTAGGTGATATAATATAAATGTGTGAATGTGTGCGGCAGAAGGGAGAAGGAATTTGTATTGATTTAAATGTTTTAACAAAAGAAAATTTGATTATATTAATTAATTACCTACCCGTGGTGAAAATGAAATATGACACTAAGTCCTGGAATAACTTAAGTATTTTTATCACAAACTACGTACAGTTTTTGTGGTTCTTATTATTTGGCTGTGGCTTAAATTTCAGTGTGGTGGTTCTTATTAAACATATAAAATTTTAATTGCATAGCTCTTATACTTTAGATTTCGTCACTGACTTACCTGTTTCTTACCTTGTCATTAATAACGAAGTTTTTATATAAAATTTCATTCAACTTGACAAAACCCAGCTCCTCAGCTATATCTTGAAGACGCTGAGCTGTAAATATGCCAGCAATTGCTGGTACATTGGCACTTGCTGATAGCGATATGGCTGACTTCAACATTTTCTTTACCAAACCTATCAAATAAAAAAGTTAAAATATTAAAAAAAATAACTAAACTTTTTTTAGGTGGTAGTTCCGATCTGAGATAATCACAGGCTACGAGGTATTTCATCTTAGTCCTCGGAGGAGGTGGCTACACATCATTTGTTTTTTATGTATGAGTTTGGCTACAGATGTCCGTGGACTGTAGCAACCATGCCATCAGACGGGCTGTGAGTTCATTTACAACTTTGGTTTTAGAAATGAAATTATATTACTTTCAATTACCGCACCGCACCGACATTACTTGATGTATTCTGCTGTGTATTAAACAAGACTCTGGCAATACTCTGAACTGATAAGGGAATTAATTTTATTGTTTTATATTTGCACTCGCAACGCTGCTCCATATATTTAATCCATAATGTAAATGTCAAAGATGACTCATAGCAGCACATTATAACAAGAGTCTGGTTTTTAGTCAGCAGGCAACTCCGAATGCAGATTAAATTGAAATTTTGCTAAAAGTTACTTTCAAGTAACCATTTAAGCCTGTATATTTGTAAAAATATAAAAGTCATAGTTCTCATAACATTTTCAAGATATTACCGTGGCCGAAATATAGCCAACTAGCCATATTGGCAAACTTTTTTTACCAAATTTTTATAGAAATAGGGCTATAGGGCGAGTGACCCAGTAATTCCACGTCTGACGTTGCCAATTAGTCAATTTGTAGATTGTTTGATTGGTTGTATATGAGGAGGCGTTGTCGTGGTGAAGGAAGATTCTACTGCGAGGTCGTTTCTCCCAAACTTTTTTTTAGTATAAGGTAGAGGCCACTATCCTTTTTCCCACGCTTCGACCTCTCTTCACTTTAGTTGGCAACTCCTTGGAAGGAACTACCTAGACAAAAGACTGTCTCTTAGGTACAGGATCATAGCAATAAATCCAGCCTTCGTCAGCCGTAAGTATTTAGAACACAGCATTTGATTCACCTCCGTTAAATCTTTGAATCCATTTCACAACATCAATCAACACGACGGAGTTTTTGGGCCTCTGTCAAATCATGATGTACCCTCCGGGCACAAAACTTTCTGACCGCTAAATGTTTTAGAGGAGTTTGTGCACTTGACTCATACCGATGCGGAAGCAACGCGAATCAACTGATAAGTCACTCTTTTGTTAGTCTCTATCATACGCCGCACAACACTGATGTTATCTTCAGTCGTCGCCGTAGAAGATCTTCCTCTCGTAGACCATCGCTGAGATTCGTGCTACCACATTAAAACTCATTAAACCTGTTATAAACAGTGACACAATTCTTGTTGACTTAATTTAACATCGAAAGTCATAAAAAACCATTCTACGAAAATTTTCTCGCGTTAAATTCATTCTGACGTAACATAGACAATTTTCAATTTACCACCAAATCGTAAACAAACTAATAAAATACCTACACAATAATATTGGCAAATAGTCACATTTTTGAAATTTGAACTTATTTTTTTTTTATTATAACGTTTACAATTGGCCAATTCTAAAAACTTTCAGTGTCGCCCTCGCAAACTTAAAAGTGATTTACTTACCTCTATGCTGAAAATTTGTTTTTACTGCTACTACATAAACTTTTAGATATTTTCTGATATCTAATAACTGATACAAATTCACCGGTTTTTCAATTTCGTTGTAGAAAGTCATTATGTTAGTATAATTTATATTATAAGTGAGCTTTACACGGCTAAATGTACGGGAGAAGGAACCTGAAATCAGTTAAATATTCGATTTCATTTACAATTTTGAGGACCAATTTTCATACAGAAAAGTTTTCTGTCAAGAAATTATTATCTGACACAACATAAAACTGTTGTAAATTAACAGTTTTATTTATACTGTTACAAGCTTGAGATTCGTGACAATAAAAGCTGCAAATTAGGCGCGCAACAATACTACTGTTATTTTGAATTCAATTATATTTTATATCCTTTAATAAATAACATTTATCAAATGATTAAAAAAATCGGGTCTAAATAACTATCAATTTATTCGTAAAAAAATCAAAAGCTGGATTTACTTAATAACGAGGATTGTTTGACATGAACTCGTCCTATATAAGGGAAGGCTGGAAATGTAATTATTGTAAGGGTGACAAGTGTGCACTCAGTCCAATTTTTAGTCGCATTTTTGTTAATCATCTCGTAACTTAAGTGTGTATTTTGGAATAGATCGGTGACGTGGAGCAGCATTAAAATGTGTAAAATATAATTTTTGCAATCGTATGATTTTTTTAGATTCTCTTATGTCACCACTATTTGTAGGGAACTTGCTTATTTACGCTAATTAATAAACAAAATACTACGAGTTTGCGTATTAGTAATACTCTGTATAAAAATAGTAATAATTTATACAGATATACAATATCTTTATTTCCGACATCAGGAACGAAAGAAAATTGGCCCATTAGGCGACAATAAATTCACCTAATAATTAAGATATATAATATTGTATATCGTATAACATGTCAAGGGTGACTGAGGGATAATGGCATCTGGTGGTAAATGCGCCTTATATGGTTCGTACACTATATAAATAAAATGTTACTTTTCTCTTGTATCCTCATAATAAGAACTCCAATTAGTTCATTCGTTTCTTCATCCACAGCTGCTAAAGACATTTTGTCTTTCATCCATATACGGGCGTTATTAACAAACTCATCACTTCCCTCTTTGTCACTTACAATATTTACCGACCGATATGTTACCTACAAATTAAATAGTTTTAGACACTATCTTCAATATTCCGATATTTCTTGTTTAAGTTATTTCTAGTAAATATTTGGCTGTTGTTTTCTTTAAAAACACATCCACACATAATTAAATTGAAATAAATTGAAGTGTGGTATAAAATCTGAGATTTTTAAAAGTGAAAATATTAGACTTTATTTGATAATTACATAATATTTCAAACTTATTGTGTTTGTTACACACTAGCTCACTCACCTCATCTGTTAAATAGTTGTTCTCTAGTAGCTGTATAGCCTCATCATACCTGGTGTCTTGAAGATCTTCAAAGCGTAACCCACAAGGTAGCCTACACCATATCGATGGGGCTCTTATTCTCTCTTCTAAAATTTTAATTTTCTCTATTTCTGCTTCCGCGTCGCTTTTAGCCATTTTATTTTAAAAAGAAAACTTCCCTACTATTCACAATTTTTTCTCTGTAATTAAAAAAAACACATAATATGCTATTCAATTTTTTTAATTATTATGAGATTTTGATTTTATTATATTTTAGTAAACACTGAATTTTTCCAACTAACACAGTTTAGTTTTAAACCTTAGTTATATCAACGTCTAGATACATCAAGCAGCAATAATTTAATGTAAATTCACAAGGAAACGCATAAATCGACTACAAACGAATAGTAGGTTACAAACGACCGAAGACGGACTGGTACCAAAAAAAAAACTCGTCGAGTTTCAGTGAAAAAAGCGAAAACTGGAAATCAATACACGCTGATACGCCTTGAAAACTAACAAGTAGGTTACGAAACAAATTATTATATATAATGTACGTACTTTTCTCATAAAACCTACGAAGAGAAATATTAGATATATATCTATCATGTTGTCAAAATTAATGCTCACGTATTTTATAATCATTTTTAATTAGGATGTGGTAGTGGCGTAGACTAAACCACCACCCCATTCCGTCCCGTGGGAAATCACTTGTCCCTCATCACAAAAGAGTATCACCACCTAGTTTAAGCAAGCCGTAAATTAACTTTTTCTGTAGAATAAGGGTTACAAACGAGCACACAGTTCACCTGATGGTAAGTGGGTACTCTGGCCCATAAACATCCACATTTATCTTCAATTAAGAATCAAAATGACACTGACGGACTGAGATGGAATGCCTCGTTTCCAGTAAAATGGGTTTCCAGTTCTCTATACTCACCACGTGGTATTCTACGCTGGTATTCTGTGAGAGCGTGGTCCTACCCCGGTCGAGCCGATCCATTCGTACTGCAACCATAATATATCTGCAGCATGGCTCTACCAGGTAAAAATCACTTGGCCGATGACATGGAGCAGAAACATAGATGTGACTGTGAAACGTGTATAATAATAGTAATAGTAATGTCCTTTAGACCGAATGTTGGTCACGGCAGCCAGTCTCAACAGAGACCAGCCATCTGTACAAGACAGGATTATAATGTTCAATTTTACGCGCAAGCGCAAGTGCTATTCCCTCACTCTGATAGTCCGGCGGGACGGTAACCCAACATGACTTACGAACTTACGGCTTTACGTAGTTGCACCTTGGTGAAACACCGCCAACATTCTCATTCCGGGTCAGTGAGAATTACTTGAAAGTGTACCCCAACAACTGATTTAACACGATCCTGGATTTGAACCCAACCTCATGATCTGCAACCGCGTTTACGACCATTAGACCTACGAGGCAATCCCAAGTAGGTAATCATCTATAATGAGTAAATAACTAACGACCAACCAACCATAATGTTTGGAAAGAATAAGAAGAATGAATTAATTTCAATTACAAATATTCTTAATTTAATTAATAGAAATGGTTATTTATTGAACAATACATATTACATAATATTAAATAAAGTAGAGGACAACGTCGGGAATGTTCTAGGCCATATTTTATTCGACAATGTTTGAGTTTTATTTTTTTTTTTTTGGATCAAAAAATTTATAAAATATATATTATAAAAAATTTCAATTTTATATATCTTAAATCTAAATACCATCGGATTAACAAATCCCTTCCAGACAAAATTGGTGCGGGTCGCTATTTAATAATGCACAATATTTGTTCATTATTAAATAATGACGTTACACTTTCTTATTTACGGGTAAATAGTATCGACAAAACTCACCCTGACCCTGATTGGCACGGCTTTAAGAAGTTAAAAAAGATTAAAGTAGAAGTAAATCAATATACTTGGTACAACAAACATTATTAAAAAGTTTCTAAATAAAATATTTATTAACAAAATAAACAGGCTGTAAACTGTATTCTATATTAATCGTTCAATGAACTATAGTAGATAATGCTTTAACGATTAAGGGAAATGACCCCGAAAGTTCATTATAGTAGAATTTCGATTAAATATTTCATTGAAACACTCACGACTCCTGTAAAGTAGTTGTAGTGTAAATTAATTGATTCTCAGGCTCCCCATCTAGACAAAATGTGGCACTATAATATCTATTAATCGGTAAATAGCTCTCGACTGACTTTGAAAGTTGCATTAGTCAGTATACGGTCGGGAAAACATCATCAATCTTAATAAAGATTTCAGGTTTTGGATTCCAGTGTAGTTTTATATAAATTTATCCAATATTTCAATGTAAATTAAAATCTTTGTATCCATGAATCTAAATCACAAATAAAAAATAATTAGTGTACATATCTAAACTAACTAATTTATTCCAAAAACTAACAAAATTTTATAATTTGTGGGAAGCAACTAAATTGGAATTTTGAATAATTTAACGTAAACATCTGGATGTCTACTGATCCGGATACTCTGAATGATCTTGGAAATAGGGAACAACCCAAATTTATCTACTATTGGGGTATCTATATAATTTTCTCACCACGTTGGGTTCTATAAATATATAATTGTAAATTAAAATGAAAAGATAAATATACATAAATATCAATAAAATAAAATAAACACAAAAACTACATAAATAAATAAGATCCAACCAGATGGGAGACCTCGGCAGGGGAGACCAAACGGCCGAGGGTTAGGGGGAAAGGGAAAGAAACCGGCGGACGATGCGGGCGGTATCGAGGAGCACCGCCTTCTGCATTTGAGCCCGGAGCGGTCCATCACGGAGTCCCAGTCGCCTCAGATGACCCGAGAAGCTGACTGGGATTAGCCCATTCGCAGAGACGACTACAGGGATAATTTCGGTCGGCAGACCACCCCACATGTCGGTCACCTCGTGAGCCAGGTCCAGATATTTTGTTCGTTTCTCTGTTTCGGCTTTCACGAGGTTCTCGTCATACGTATTGGTAATGTCGATCAAAAATATCCTTGAATGTGCCCAGTCCATCAGCACAATATCAGGCTTATTCGCAAGAATAGTCCTGTCTGTGATGATGGCCCGGTCCCAGTAGAGCTTGGCGTGGTCATTTTCGAGCACGGCTTCCGGCAAGTACTTGTAATACGGCAATTTTCGGTCCACGAGACCGTATTTCAGAGCGAGCTCCTGGTGTAGAATTCTGGCTACTAGGTAGTGCCTGTGCAAGTACTCAGAGTTAGAAAGCGCCGAACAACCGGAGATGACATGCCTAAGTGACTCCCCGGGATGGCGACAAGCTCGACAGACGTCAACAGTGCCATCCTTTAGGATGTATCTCCGATAGTTGTTGGTCTTAATAACCTGATCCTGTATTGCACAGACAAAACCCTCGGTTTCCCCGAAGAGGTCACCGAAACGTAGCCAGTTGAGGGAGGTGGCTGTATCTACGTGAGGCTCATGTAGAGCCCTATAGTACCTCCCGTGGAGCTCCTTCTCCTTCCATACAGTCTCCCGGTCGGAAATGCTCTCTACTGCCGGGTCTTGCCATTGCTCGTTGGCTAAGGATAGAGGGGTAAGTCCTTTATCACTAGAAATGACGTCATTATAGAATGGATCATCCGATCTCGCCAGGAAGTAATGATGGAGGCTGCACACTTCGCGATTATGCATGGTGAGCGCGCTCAGAAAGTCACGCCCACCATGCTTTCGCGGCAAGTACAGCCTCATTACCGACGATCTCGGATGATGCATCCTATGGGACGTCATTGTAGTGCGGACTTTTCTATCCAGGGCGTTAAGTTCAGTCTGATTCCACCTGAGTATGCCAAAGGTATACATGAGGACAGGCATGACCCAACCGTTATATGCATGTGTCTTTGAATAAAACTATTATTTACGGATTTTATCGCGTTTAATTACTTTAATTTATTTTTATTATTATCCCGACGTTTCGGGTGCTTTACAGCGCCCATGGTCACGGGGGGGGACTGAGATGTTTGACGTCCCAATGTCATAGTTAGTCCGGCTACCTTCAGTTTTTTAATATTAATTTTTGGTCCGATTTACGCAAAACGAGCTTATAGTATCATGAAGTCTTGCAGTGGTATGCTTGGGTTTGGGTTTAATTTTGTTGATTATAGGATCCCAAGCAGATGGTAGCACCCAACCATCTTCTCTATTGAAATTTGGATGTTTTTTAATTTCAATAGCCTCGCGTATCATCCTTGGTAGGAATCGGTGTTCTTTTGCGAGAATTTGTGGTTTATCAAATCTAATGTAATGGTGGGGACGATCTTGAACATGTTCGCAGACTGCAGACTTCCCGGAGCGTCGGTGCTTCACATCAGCTACATGTTCCTTCACGCGGGTTTTTATAGATCTCTTTGTTTGACCTATGTAAGAGAGACCACATTCACAATCTAGCTTGTACACACCTGCATCTTGTAGAGGAATATTACATTTGATGGATGGTAAAAATTGACTAATCTTCTTCAGCGGCTTGTAGTATGTCTTAATGGACGCTCGCTTCAAGATGTAGCCAATTTTGTCCGTGACTCCTCCAACATATGGTAGTAGAGCAGGTGCGCGCTCGACTGTTGCCGGCTTCACTCGTTCACTGTGACATAGGCGCGGGACCCGAAGCTTGTTGTCTTGCAATACTTGCTTGACGTGCTGAAGCTCCGCGGCCAGATGTTTTCTGTCACAGATCCCTCGTGCTCTCTGAAACAAAGATTTACCCACGGTAGCTAACTGTGAAGGATGATGGTGAGATTCACCATTTAGATATCGGTTGGTATGGGTCTTTTTCCTATACACAGTGTGACCAATAGTGTTATCAGGATTTCGGATGACTAAAACATCTAGGAAAGCTAAAGAATTATTTGCCTCTAACTCCATTGTGAATTGTATTTTAGAGTTTATGGAGTTAAGGTGGTCTAAAAATGCAGTTACTTTGTAAGATGGTAAAATTGTGAAAGTGTCGTCTACGTACCGCTTGTAGAACCTTGGATTTACAGGAGCAGTAAGAAGGGCTTTCTCCTCAAAGTCCTCCATGAATATGTCGGCGACTATGGGAGACACAGGTGAGCCCATCGCCACACCATCTACTTGCTTGTAGAACTCCTTCTTCCACAATAGATAGCCAGATGTGAGGCAATGTTCAAGTAGTATTGCATATTCTTGAGGCATGTTATTTTCTTCTAGCTTCCTAGTTACAATTGAGATGCGGTGCACAATAGGTAGGCATGTAAATAGTGACTGAACATCAAAACTGACCATAGTTTCATTGTTAGCGAGATGTAGGTCTTTTATCTCACTCACAAAATGGTATGAATCCTTTGTGTGTGCTCTGGTATGTCCTCTCAGTGGTGATAGTATTTTTGCTAAGTATTGTGCCCGCTTATAAGTTGGTGAATCGATCTGGCTCACTATGGGACGTAGTGGAGCGTTTGGTTTGTGTATCTTCGGTAACCCATACAACCTCGGTGGTTTGGCACATGATGGTATTAGCGAATTCACGTCGAGATTTAATTTTTCGGAGTATTTCTTTATTAAATCGCTAGTTGTTTTAAGCGTGTTAGTTGTGGGGTCTGTTTTGACCTTTTTATATGTACTTTCGTCCGATAAAAGTTGTTGTATTTTAAAATTATATTCCGACGCGTCCATTACTACCGTAGCATTTCCTTTATCCGCGCGGAGAATCGTGAGTTCTGGTCTGTTCCGTAAGTTATTTAGCGCTGTAAATTCGTCTTTGGGAAGGTTTGGTTTCGGCACTGAACTGCGACGTAACAAGGACGAAATATCTTGACGTATGGCCTCCAAATCTTCCTTACCGATATTATTCTTAAACAGACAATCCTCAACACTGCAGATAATTTCTTCGTACGGGATTTTTCGCGGAGTTAATGCGAAGTTCATTCCCTTCGCTAATACTTTCATTGTCGGTTCGTCCAGTGTATGTTTTGACAAATTACAGACAGTGCGTTGTTTATAGTTTGTGTCTATGGTCAACGGTTGTTTATTGTTCTGGCGTTGACTTGGATGTTTGGCATTTGATTTGATCGTTAATTTTTGGTATTGACCCCCCGTGACCATCTGTAAAGCACCCGAAACGTCGGGATAATAATAAAAATAAATTAAAGTAATTAAACGCGATAAAATCCGTAAATAATAGTTTTATTCAATGTGTAGTGTTCGCGTAAATTTAAGAAATCATTATGTGCCAGTCGGACTGGTAATAGCAAATAAAATTCGCCGATTAGAAGATCTTAAAACCAAGCGCGCAATATATATAACATCTTTAAATTTCTTGAAGAGATGCAGAGACCATAATCTCATTCCTACGTGTGTCAAAATATCAACAAAGAAGGACATTCGAGGAAGCGCTAAGATCTTAAATCAGGCAAGTAAAAAGTTGTTACGGACGGTGATTCAGCAGAAACGGTTCGATTTACATTTCATAAACAACACCATAGACAATTTGTCCAGTGAACTAAAGACAATTTTAACGACATTTGATTTTAATAATTGCATCGAAACTTTAAACAAACGAGAAACATCAAAATACAATGAATGCAAAAATAAACAAATAGAAAAATACCAAAAATTAACGATCAAATCAAATGCCAAACATCCAAGTCAACGCCAGAACAATAAACAACCGTTGACCATAGACACAAACTATAAACAACGCACTGTCTGTAATTTGTCAAAACATACACTGGACGAACCGACAATGAAAGTATTAGCGAAGGGAATGAACTTCGCATTAACTCCGCGAAAAATCCCGTACGAAGAAATTATCTGCAGTGTTGAGGATTGTCTGTTTAAGAATAATATCGGTAAGGAAGATTTGGAGGCCATACGTCAAGATATTTCGTCCTTGTTACGTCGTAGTTCAGTGCCGAAACCAAACCTTCCCAAAGACGAATTTACAGCGCTAAATAACTTACGGAACAGACCAGAACTCACGATTCTCCGCGCGGATAAAGGAAATGCTACGGTAGTAATGGACACGTCGGAATATAATTTTAAAATACAACAACTTTTATCGGACGAAAGTACATATAAAAAGGTCAAAACAGACCCTACAACTAACACGCTTAAAACAACTAGCGATTTAATAAAGAAATACTCCGAAAAATTAAATCTCGACGTGAATTCGCTAATACCATCATGTGCCAAACCACCGAGGTTGTATGGGTTACCGAAGATACACAAACCAAACGCTCCACTACGTCCCATAGTGAGCCAGATCGATTCACCAACTTATAAGCTGGCACAATACTTAGCAAAAATACTATCACCACTGAGAGGACATACCAGAGCACACACAAAGGATTCATACCATTTTGTGAGTGAGATAAAAGACCTACATCTCGCTAACAATGAAACTATGGTCAGTTTTGATGTTCAGTCACTATTTACATGCCTACCTATTGTGGACTGCATCTCAATTGTAACTAGGAAGCTAGAAGAAAATAACATGCCTCAAGAATATGCAATACTACTTGAACATTGCCTCACATCTGGCTATCTATTGTGGAAGAAGGAGTTCTACAAGCAAGTAGATGGTGTGGCGATGGGCTCGCCTGTGTCTCCCATAGTCGCCGACATATTCATGGAGGACTTTGAGGAGAAAGCCCTTCTTACTGCTCCTGTAAATCCAAGGTTCTACAAGCGGTACGTAGACGACACTTTCACAATTTTACCATCTGACAAAGTAACTGCATTTTTAGACCACCTTAACTCCATAAACTCTAAAATACAATTCACAATGGAGTTAGAGGCAAATAATTCTTTAGCTTTCCTAGATGTTTTAGTCATCCGAAATCCTGATAACACTATTGGTCACACTGTGTATAGGAAAAAGACCCATACCAACCGATATCTAAATGGTGAATCTCACCATCATCCTTCACAGTTAGCTACCGTGGGTAAATCTTTGTTTCAGAGAGCACGAGGGATCTGTGACAGAAAACATCTGGCCGCGGAGCTTCAGCACGTCAAGCAAGTATTGCAAGACAACAAGCTTCGGGTCCCGCGCCTACGTCACAGTAAACGAGTGAAGCCGGCAACAGTCGAGCGCGTACCTGCTCTACTACCATATGTTGGAGGAGTCACGGACAAGATTGGCTACATCTTGAAGCGAGCGTCCATTAAGACATACTACAAGCCGCTGAAGAAGATTAGTCAATTTTTACCATCCATCAAATGTAATATTCCTCTACAAGATGCAGGTGTGTACAAGCTAGATTGTGAATGTGGTCTCTCTTACATAGGTCAAACAAAGAGATCTATAAAAACCCGCGTGAAGGAACATGTAGCTGATGTGAAGCACCGACGCTCCGGGAAGTCTGCAGTCTGCGAACATGTTCAAGATCGTCCCCACCATTACATTAGATTTGATAAACCACAAATTCTCGCAAAAGAACACCGATTCCTACCAAGGATGATACGCGAGGCTATTGAAATTAAAAAACATCCAAATTTCAATAGAGAAGATGGTTGGGTGCTACCATCTGCTTGGGATCCTATAATCAACAAAATTAAACCCAAACCCAAGCATACCACTGCAAGACTTCATGATACTATAAGCTCGTTTTGCGTAAATCGGACCAAAAATTAATATTAAAAAACTGAAGGTAGCCGGACTAACTATGACATTGGGACGTCAAACATCTCAGTCCCCCCCGTGACCATGGGCGCTGTAAAGCACCCGAAACGTCGGGATAATAATAAAAATAAATTAAAGTAATTAAACGCGATAAAATCCGTAAATAATAGTTTTATTCAATGTGTAGTGTTCGCGTAAATTTAAGAAATCATTATGTGAACCAGTACGGACTGGTAATAGCAAATAAAATTCGCCGATTAGAAGATCTTAAAACCAAGCGCGCAATATATATAACATCTTTAAATTTCTTGAAGAGATGCAGAGACCATAATCTCATTCCTACGTGTGTCAAAATATCAACAAAGAAGGACATTCGAGGAAGCGCTAAGATCTTAAATCAGGCAAGTAAAAAGTTGTTACGGACGGTGATTCAGCAGAAACGGTTCGATTTACATTTCATAAACAACACCATAGACAATTTGTCCAGTGAACTAAAGACAATTTTAACGACATTTGATTTTAATAATTGCATCGAAACTTTAAACAAACGAGAAACATCAAAATACAATGAATGCAAAAATAAACAAATAGAAAAATACCAAAAAAATTAACGATCAAATCAAATGCCAAACATCCAAGTCAACGCCAGAACAATAAACAACCGTTGACCATAGACACAAACTATAAACAACGCACTGCCTGTAATTTGTCAAAACATACACTGGACGAACCGACAATGAAAGTATTAGCGAAGGGAATGAACTTCGCATTAACTCCGCCAAAAATCCCGTACGAAGAAATTATCTGCAGTGTTGAGGATTGTCTGTTTAAGAATAATATCGGTAAGGAAGATTTGGAGGCCATACGTCAAGATATTTCGTCCTTGTTACATCGCAGTTCAGTACCGAAACCAAACCTTCCCAAAGACGAATTTACAGCGCTAAATAACTTACGGAACAGACCAGAACTCACGATTCTCCGCGCGGATAAAAAGAAATGCTACGGTAGTAATGGACACGTCGGAATAAAATTTTAAAATACAACAACTTTTATCGGACGAAAGTACATATAAAAAGGTCAAAACAGACCCTACAACTAACACGCTTAAAACAACTAGCGATTTAATAAAGAAATACTCCGAAAAATTAAATCTCGACGTGAATTCGCTAATACCATCATGTGCCAAACCACCGAGGTTGTATGGGTTACCGAAGATACACAAACCAAACGCTCCACTACGTCCCATAGTGAGCCAGATCGATTCACCAACTTATAAGCTGGCACAATACTTAGCAAAAATACTATCACCACTGAGAGGATATACCAGAGCACACACAAAGGATTCATACAATTTTGTGAGTGAGATAAAAGACCTACATCTCGCTAACAATGAAACTATGGTCAGTTTTGATGTTCAGTCACTATTTACATGCCTACCTATTGTGGACTGCATCTCAATTGTAACTAGGAAGCTAGAAGAAAATAACATGCCTCAAGAATATGCAATACTACTTGAACATTGCCTCACATCTGGCTATCTATTGTGGAAGAAGGAGTTCTACAAGCAAGTAGATGGTGTGGCGATGGGCTCACCTGTGTCTCCCATAGTCGCCGACATATTCATGGAGGACTTTGAGGAGAAAGCCCTTCTTACTGCTCCTGTAAATCCAAGGTTCTACAAGCGGTACGTAGACGACACTTTCACAATTTTACCATCTGACAAAGTAACTGCATTTTTAGACCACCTTAACTCCATAAACTCTAAAAATACAATTCACAATGGAGTTAGAGGCAAATAATTCTTTAGCTTTCCTAGATGTTTTAGTCATCCGAAATCCTGATAACACTATTGGTCACACTGTGTATAGGAAAAAGACCCATACCAACCGATATCTAAATGGTGAATCTCACCATCATCCTTCACAGTTAGCTACCGTGGGTAAATCTTTGTTTCAGAGAGCACGAGGGATCTGTGACAGAAAACATCTGGCCGCGGAGCTTCAGCACGTCAAGCAAGTATTGCAAGACAACAAGCTTCGGGTCCCGCGCCTATGTCACAGTAAACGAGTGAAGCCGGCAACAGTCGAGCGCGCACCTGCTCTACTACCATATGTTGGAGGAGTCACGGACAAAATTGGCTACATCTTGAAGCGAGCGTCCATTAAGACATACTACAAGCCGCTGAAGAAGATTAGTCAATTTTTACCATCCATCAAATGTAATATTCCTCTACAAGATGCAGGTGTGTACAAGCTAGATTGTGAATGTGGTCTCTCTTACATAGGTCAAACAAAGAGATCTATAAAAACCCGCGTGAAGGAACATGTAGCTGATGTGAAGCACCGACGCTCCGGGAAGTCTGCAGTCTGCGAACATGTTCAAGATCGTCCCCACCATTACATTAGATTTGATAAACCACAAATTCTCGCAAAAGAACACCGATTCCTACCAAGGATGATACGCGAGGCTATTGAAATTAAAAAACATCCAAATTTCAATAGAGAAGATGGTTGGGTGCTACCATCTGCTTGGGATCCTATAATCAACAAAATTAAACCCAAACCCAAGCATACCACTGCAAGACTTCATGATACTATAAGCTCGTTTTGCGTAAATCGGACCAAAAATTAATATTAAAAAACTGAAGGTAGCCGGACTAACTATGACATTGGGACGTCAAACATCTCAGTCCCCCCCCCGTGACCATGGGCGCTGTAAAGCACCCGAAACGTCGGGATAATAATAAAAATAAATTAAAGTAATTAAACGCGATAAAATCCGTAAATAATAGTTTTATTCAATGTGTAGTGTTCGCGTAAATTTAGGAAATCATTATTGCATGTGTCTTATCCACACCGGACAAAAGACTGTTAAGCACTTTGGTCAAGCGTGCATAAAACAGGTCGCAAACTGACTGTTTCATACCAGCCTCATCGATGGCGATGTTCTGTGACATACCCAGGTATCGGTATGTTTCATCCTCGGAAAGGACCCTTAAGTTGACGGGCATAGATAAGTCTATGCCCTCAGAGTTAGCAACCCTTCCCCTTTCAACATGGAGGACCGCACACTTATCCGTCCCCAACTCCATTCTAATAGAATTGCTATATTCACAAGTGATGTTTAGCAATTCCATAAGATGGGAGCGACTGGAGGCGAATAACTTGAGGTCATCCATATAGAAAAGGTGGGTTACTTTTGCACCTCCTATCCGAAGCTGAAATCCCCTCCCGGAGCCCTCCAGTAAAGTACTGAGAGGGTTCAAAGAGAGGCAGAACCAGACTGGACTCAGACATTCGCCCTGGAATATACCCCTTCTTATCCCTATGCGGCTTTCCGCAGCCGTCATCCGCTCGCCTAGATGACAGAGGATCGTACTCCACTGCCCTATACACTGCTCGAGGAAGTCTAGAACTGTACAGTCAATCTTGTACAGCTCGAGGACCCTCTTTAGCCATGTATGGGGCACCGAGTCAAATGCCTTTCTGTAATCTATCCAGGCGGCGGAGAATTTCCGACGGTTGCGTTTCACCACTTTGCCAATGACCGCGTCAATGAGGAGTGGTTCCTTGGTTCCACGACCGCCGCCCCGACATCCATTTTGAGCGCGCGACATCACCTGATTAGAGTCCAGGTGACGAGCGATTCTCGCGCTCAAAATGGATGTTAGTGTCTTGTATATGGTCGGTAGACACGTGATGGGGCGGTATTTGCTCGGGTCTGTGGCATCCTAATCTTTAGGAACCGAATGAGTGGTCCCAGTAGTGAAGAGGCTTGGGAGCGACTTCTGGTTGAGAGCCTCTTGAAACTGTCGGGCGAGCACAGCGTGACACACCATGAACCCCTTCAGCCAGTAGTGATGCAGCCCGTCAAGCCCCGGACTTTTCCAGTTCGGGGCCCTACGGACCGCCTCAGCTACGTCATCCGGAATTATGATGACGGGGTCCATGGGCGTAATACCTGTTATCTACTATCATTATTAGTGTATTATTGCTACGAGCTATAGTATTAAAACTATAACCGTCGTAATGAACAATAAGACGCGCATCCGATTGAGATTTTTTGATAGAGGAGAAGACAAACAAGTATTTGGTTAGCACGATGAGAAGAAATAAAAAAACTATATTCCGTGAAAATTGATATAGTATTATTAGTATAATTTATTTTACTCTTATAGCACTACACACCGCTGCATTGAACTACAAGGCGAAAATACGATGGAGTTTTTTCTTTTTATAGAAGAGAAGTCAAACGAGCATTTGGCTTGTAATTTAAAATTCAGGACTAATTACAGATGCGTTGCATTTTGAAGAAAGAGTGGATCATTTTTTTGAAAATCCTAAGTCACATCAATCCGGAAAATTAATAATTACAACAAGTTCCGTAAAGTGACATAATTCAAAGGCGTAACTTGACTGTTTTTGCACAACTAATTAAAGCAACATCTTAGCTTAGCAAGTTGTGCTCTTTGATATTTATATACTAAATATTTCATTAATTTTATTCATTGCAGCCTATCAACTCATGAAAACAGGATTCAACTTAAACTGCCGCATAAGAATGAAATATGTCATTTTCAAATTACTATTGCTGTAATATTTTGTGTGAGCTCGGTGGTCACCCTTGTTATATGTATAAAAATAATTCACTTATTTGAATTAAATATTATATTAACGTTATATTAGTTACTTGTACTGATAAATTATTCGATCGAGTAATTCTAATATTAACGCGTGTAACATTAATAGTATATTAGAATTCATAGTCTCTTTAAAAAAATATTCGCTCCTTCTGATTATTTACGTTTGGTAAAAACTTTTAAATTCGCGTCCTACTCTTATTTACTAATTTAACAGAAGTGAAGCCGCAATCTATAACTGATTTTCCTGAGAGCGATAGGGAATAAACAATTTATTCAGTGTTTGTACAACACATATTTTAAATTCAACCAGTCTTAAATAAAACTAAGTTTCAAAGAATTCATTGCGGTACCATTTTTAGCAGTGCCTCTAGCAGTTAGCTGAAATAGGCTGACGATGTAACACTAAAGGCGGAAGTTTAAACATTTTCGCCGAGTAATAGTATGCTTAATTCTCTGTTCGTTAATACTGGAAAATACTGTGAAACCAATTCAAGAGAATATAAGAATAAAATATATTATCTTCTACAGTAAACTTTGCGTGTAAGTTGGTGTTACATTTTTTTAATATTAAAAAATAATGAGCACTGTCAAAATTTTGATTAAAAACCTAAGCACATGCTATTATTTGCACTGCAATTTTTTTTTTTTGAATACTCGTGAATAAAATCTATATTAGATGTCATGTATGCACTTAGACTTACTAAAATGTGAAATTTTTAATTTCTTTTGTTTTAAATGCATCATGTTTTCTTTCTTTCATATAAACTTTTTATTCATTCGTTTATTTGAATAAAGCGTTTCAGCTCTAACAATTCCTATATTAACTAAAATTGCATTTATAGTGCACTTTATTATTCATATATGAAATAAGTTTAAAATTAAATATACGGAAAACAGTGAAATTTTCTTAAGAGTTTAATACCAAACACGTCAAATTTTATATTACTTTAGAGAGTATATTAATATGCTTTAGTAATATTAAAATAATTTCCGCTTAACTATTATAATGGAAAATGTGTTCCAAATGGTATAAAAAAAGTTGTACTTCATATCGCACTTTTGTGGCCATATCAAAAATATTTAACACTAAGTAGCTTTTTTCTGCAGCTTCTCTTGCATGGACCTTGTTTTTTTTAGGGGGCAAATAAAGAGTACCCTTATTTCATGAGCATGTATTTAATAAAAATGAAGCTAGAGAGTACTACAAATGGAAGTCCGTAGCATCAGCCTATAATATCTGCCTGATAGACGAGAGAGTTAATATCTTAGGAGTAATAACTAACATCCTTTTAATATATAATATATATGTCTGATTTTATGTTCGTTTGATGTATTTTTTATTTTTGGTTGACAAACGTACTTGCTTAAACAAGTGAAATTTAATAAACACACATAAATAATCACGCCTGTCACCCAGAGAGGTAGGCAGAGACTACGGACTTCCATTCGGCACGATCCTGACATACCTCCCTTGCTTCCTTTACATCATATCTACGCATACATGCTCGTCGGTTGAGATTACTCCTAATGTAGCTCCAAAAAATTCCAACAACCAAATAAACTATAAAAATAAAGTGTTTAAAAAAACGCAATGTCAATTTCTTCAGTTTTGTTCCATCAAAATTAAATGAATGTGCGTAAACGAATTTATTTTATTGAAAGCGTGTTTCTCTTTTACGACTGAAGTTTTTAATGATTTGCACAGGTGAAAACAGAATAGAAAATAATATTAAATAAATATAGTGGATATTTCTTCATTTAATGATAGTGTTACCCGCATGGAGGTATCGTCAAAGAATCTCCTCATTTCATCCCGGTGGATCTTAAGGCTGTTGATAGATAGCAGCGTAACCATATCTTTCACCTCTAGCGTAAAATACTTAGAAAGACTACTGGCATCAAATTCTAAGATGGGAGACGTCTGGTACTACGATCGTCAATCTGCCTGCCAAGCGTGACAATTAATAAAAATTCACGCCAAGCGTAACAATAACTAGAGATCCACACCAAGCGTGACAATTGACAAAAATTCACGCAAAGCGTAACAATTACTAGAGATCCATACCAAGTGTGACAATTAATAAAAATTCACGCCAAGCGTAACAATTAATAGAGATCCACACCAAGCGTGACAATTAATAAAAATTCACGCAAAGCGTAACAATTACTAGAATTCCACACCAATCGTGACAATTAATGAAATTCCACCATATAAATAGGATAAATAATAGCTTTAAAATACGTAAGGCTTAAAGGCATTTCGATTAAAATTGGTACAAAACCTTAAAATGTCATTGTTCATAATATATCGCTCTATACATAGTATAAATAGAATTCTTTGGGTAACATCTGTCCTTATAAATGACCGCGCTAACCTCAGGAACTACTGTGGGGATTTATAGATATATAAATAATATTATGTATTGTTTTGTGAAAATTATATGATATTATAATGGAATATGTCGGAAAAATGGATCCTTTTCATGGCATTCGCTGCATAATTCGATATATAAACCAATGTATGTTTTGATTGTTTTTTTACACGTTATTAAAAACTTCTGCTACACAATATTTTTTTATTGAGATATACTCGCATTATAAAGAAAGAAATCTTCAAAATTACTTTAATTAATACTTTAATCTACGTGAGACGTTTCTGTAACAAAGAATAAATATTCAGATGACATCACAGTTGTAAAGATGTAGCCAGTTATGCATTGAATAATTACTGCCATAAATGGTGCTGCAAAATTCCACCTTGCAGCTAGAAGCTTGAGGCACTAAGAAGCTTATTAGTGACGTGAATCTGGTTAAAGCCAATCCTACCAATCTGGAGATGAGTGCAAAGTATCCAGTCATTCGGTGTTCTACTGGATACATTAGCAGTGACCACAGACATTGTACAACATAATTTCTCCGTCTCTCTTCCAACATCAGGCAACGAAACGCTTGACTATTTCATACCACTTTGTTGTCCACACACTACGAATTTAATACAAATGCAAATGTATGCTTCGTCGTTCGTCACGCGTACAGCAAGGGTGTGAAATAATTTGCCAGTATCTTTTCATCCTCAGTCAATATTTTGCATTTTAGGTAGATGTTTAGTCAAAATGGTGGAAGCGAAATTATGTTGTCTTATAAGTTCAATTAGGAATGTGTAAAACACTATTCATTTATTTTTAGTGTAAGAATCCGCATAGCGATTCTGAAATATCATATAAACTAATAAATCTGTGAATTTTTTGTGAACAAAATTGATATAATGTGTCCGTAGTTAGAAAGTGTGACAGTGTGTTACAATTCCAAACATTCTTACCAATAGTTTTGTTTTTAAAACTTTCAAAAGGTACTCTAAGTTCTATGAATTTCAAGAGAGTATCGTGGGCTAATCGCGTAGCGTAATTGTCTTAGTTTGGTTTCAGTTTGTTCAAAATATTTTAAAAGAACAGAACAAATAATGCCGCGTTCGATATTTGGTATATTATTTTTTCTAATTAATACCTAATAAATTACTATGCAACCCAAAGACTAATATACTAAAGACAGCAAACGAACAAAAAAAAAAGATACCTATGAAGATGTCTTGAAATGTTATAAATGGAATAGGCTAAAACTTAAAATTAGCAAGAATACAATAAAAAAATCATCATTTTTAGAAACTGCCGAACTGGTGGCTCGAAAAGTGACACACGTGAGTCATTTATTTATTATATGTAAAAAACCTATCAAATCACTAAAAAAATTATCTGCTGATCAAAAAACATTTTTCTACAGAATACCAGAGTTTTAATGACGAAGAGAAAATAAGGTACAAAATAAGGAGCTAACGTTTTTGTTGGACCAAAGATAGAGAGCAACATGCAAATTTATGGAATAATCCTGGTTCTTAGGGCAAAATTACAATAAACGTTATTACTAGCTTCTAAGATTTTGTAAAACTGATTCAATCAAGAAAAGTGTGATACCGAACAACAGAACTTAATGTCCCTATTAAGGGACTCTTGAGGTAATATTTCTTAACGTGATAAGCTAAGCTTGCCTTCTACTTCATAGACCCAGAAGAAAATAATAAAATCTCTCAAACGCTTCCTATGCCTATGATGGTAAAAACTTGCGACCTTTACAGTAATTCCGACAGGGTAATTGATGTGATTAGTCTTCAGATGCCGAATTAGTTGATAAATCGAATATCCGAAGACAAAGAAAGAAAGCAAAGAATTACATAAATAGCAAACAAAGCAAGTTCAAGCATTAAACTCTCAAACCCCAAGCGTCCAAATTTGACCGCTTTGATATTCCGTCAAAATTCAGGAGGTCAAATTTGACCGCACCCACCCACAGAACTTTAACCCATAAACACTTACGTTTAGAGACTACTTTTCTATGAAGAAGTTTGGCATTATAGAATTAATGAAATTTTCTATCCTCTAGTCGAATAAAAAAACAGTTAGTCTATGGATATTAATTTATATTCTACGTTCATTACGTACGCCATTTTCATTTGGATGTTATTGTGTTGATTTTTATATTGTTCTAATGTTTCATCGACGATTTACTATAGTGTTTTATTATAAAATTTATAAAAATTTGGGTGAATATAATTTGTTTTTTTACGTAAATAATTTCGAGTAATATGTAGAAATATTTGTGATCTTCACGCTGCCGACATTCGCTTGGTATGCTTTTTTTTGTTATCAAAATACAATAAAATCTTTTTGTAATGAATTAAAACCTGAACTTTGTTTAGAACACAGGATAGAAAGTTTTGTATAAATTTTATAATGCCAAACTTCTTCACAGAAAAATAGTCTCTAAATATAAGTGTTAATTGTTTTAAATGCTGTGGATGCATGCGGTCGCATGCGACCGCTCGAGATTTCGGATATCGGGATTTGAAATACGGATCGGGATTTAGAATACCAAGCAAATGTCGGCAGCGTGAAGATCACAATTATTTCTATATACTACTCGAAATTATTTACGCAAAAAGATAAATTATATCCACACAAAAACTTTTATAAATTTTTTTATAATAAAACACTATAGTAAATCATTAAAAAAAACGCTAGAAAAATCCAAACATCTGCACAACAACATCCAAATTAAAATGGCGTACGTAATGAACGTAGAATATTAATTCATATCCATAGAATAACTGTTTTTTTATTCGACTAGAGGATAGAAAATTTCATATTAATTCTATATTATTTATGTAATTCTTTGCTTTCTTTTTTTGTCTTCGGATATTCGATTTATCAAGGAATTCGGTATCTGAAGACCAATCGCAGTAATTACCCTGTCGGAATTACTGTAAATGTCGCAAGTTTTTACCACCATAGGCATAGGAATCGTTTGAGAGATTTTATTATTTTCTTCTGGGTCTATGAAGTAGAAGGCGCGCTTAGCTTATCACGTAAGGAAATATTACCCCCAGAGTCACTTAATAGGGACATAAAGTTCTGTTTTTGGTATCACACTTTTCTTGATTGAATCAGTTTACCATTCATACCACCATCTCCTTTTGATGGTAATGGGGGTGTTAAACCACAATCGGACATTTTATCTAAATATATAAATACCAACTATTGTGTATAAATGTGATAGAAGAAACGTAAGGTCTACACTGTATTTTTAAAATTACAATAATTTAAAAAAATGTAGTTGTAAACCGAACATTTCTTCGTTGAGTTTTTTACAATATCTGCAACAACATTATTCATAACTATTTTGCATAAACAAATAAAACAAGAAAGAAATTCGACGCCTTTCATTATTAACACAACTGATCAACTTTGAGTCCATGTTCCCTCAAATTTCGGTACATACATATAATATTTATGTTTCATTAATGATTTCATATGGCAATAAAATCATTTCATTATGTTATTATATTACAAACTCAAATGGAACCTCATTAAAATCTTAACATCCATATTCACAAAAATTCATTAAATCGTCAACACTTTGAGCACTAAACAGAGAGCAAAATGTGTGAAAAAATTCTATTTATACAACATACTTCAACGTTTCTTACAGTTTCACCAACTTATCTGTGAAATGTCAGTTTGCAAAACTACACCCTTATTCGATGCGTTTCGGCCAGTAATGTCACTTTTCTGTAAAAATAAAAGACGGTTGCACCACAAACTGATGTTTTTTACCGCTAAGTTGACACTAAAACTAACGGATTTTATAATGATTCAGTAAAAACATCAGCTGTATATAATTCGGCCATTTCGTTATAAAGCGCTGCATAATTTATAATATTATTTTTTTTAACTCTGTGAAATGAAGAAAACAAAAATGATAAGTAATCTTTCCTTTTTTTATCCATTTTATTCACTGGCCACGAAGTTTTACTTTGACGGCCTGTGTAAAAAAAATTGTGTAAATTTTTATTGCGCCATGACATAATCTTCAGTTAGTTAATGAAACGACGCAGTGTACTACGCCTAAGTTACGAGTACAGAGTTAATGCAATTTCGTTGTTACCATACAAATGTCATTAAAAATTATTATATGAAATAAAAAAGCAACAACAGTAATATAGTCCACTGATTTAAGACCACGAAAAATACCATGGTAATAGCCTAAATAAATACAGACTTATCGTTATTATGCTATTAAACAACAACAACACAGTCCCATGATTTTAGGAGTACAAAAAACACCATGGTTATTGTATAAAGAAACCTGCTTTGTCACTATGATATAATGCTTCAAATCGCCTTGTAAAAACATTTATTTTTTGTAAATACAACACATTACCCCTACGTTACAATCCAAATAGAAATTCGCAATTGTAAATAAGCATATTTCTTCCACTTACCGAGTGCTGGAGCGAATATTTGCAAACAAGAAACCATTATTATTATATAAATTCTAAAACTTCTGAAATATATAATTAGTAGGTCTGGATGTCTTTTTAATTATTTAATCAATTTTAACAAATCAGTCTTCGTCACTTATTCAGTGCAATGCCGCCATATTGGCTCGCTAGTTCCCTAGTTACAATAACATTTAAAATATAATTACTTTTTTATTTGAGTGATTGATTATGTGAATATAATTACTTGTAAAATATTTATTATTAGTAAAGAAGTTATTTTTACAATTCTTAAACGTTAGGAATTAAAATTGTGTCTCAACTATTTTTGTCGAGGAAATAGCATAATGTTTAAGATAAAAGAACATCCCAATGAAAATTAATCGTTTAGAAACTTGTCATAAAAGAAATATTTATAATTAATAATCTAACAATACCTAATAATCTAAAAATATACATAAATAATGTAACAAAATTAACAGATTTGCATACGCTTTACATAAATTGACTAAAATAGTAAACAAAAATACAGCAATCACAGCCTATTTCGCATATGTAGAATCGGTTATCAAAAGCACTGTATTAGAGCTATGAGTAACATCCCATCATGCAAGCCTTACTTTAAGAGTTTAAACATACTTCCTTTTCCCTGCCTCTATATATTTGAGGTTGGCAAATTTGTAATGCAAAACAAGCACATATTATTACAAGCTAAAGATGCAACAAAAATAAATTTATGAAACCTAGGTACATAAACCAGTACTTGACACAATTCCAAAAAGTAAGCGCTTTCAAAAAAATAGCTATGCAATGTGCGACACTATTTATAACAAAATACCCTCACATATTAAGCAATTACCATATAGCAAGTAAATTCACTAATTTATCGTAATTAAAGATTGATGCATTGATTAATTAATTTATATGAATTGATTTATTTACAAAGTTTGTAAAATGACGTTTTATTTATTTATATAGATTAAGTTTAGTAATTACTCATGTAATAAAAACTTTTGAATATTTGCATGCTGATGAAAACATCTAGGTTTTCTTTACACAATAACAGTAATAACACCAAGAACAAAATATTGTGTACCCATTTAGTTCCAAATAAAGAATTTGAATTTGAATTAATGTTTGACGTACCACATTAAGTCAATTTGAAAACAGATAGCTATATTAATCTCATACATTGGCTACAAAACCTTTACGATTCATCGATTCTACGATGTGCTTAAGATGAAGAAATAAACACGAATAGGTATTGATTCCCAGGGCGACGAATACTAACATTTTTAGGGTTACCATATCATGCGCAGGCAGCTGAACTTTCTTTGGAAACTATGACAGAAGCATCTATGACGTTATGTGATAAAGAATCACGAAAAGGTTTATTAAGAGGAAAACGTGCATCCAGGAATTTGTTACCTCGATTTGACAGAAAACCAGATTTGTGGCTAAAATATAACATTATTTTTACAGCGTAATTAATAGTACTAATCTATAATATTTTTCAAATTTTGTGTCATATTAATTAGCTTTTTTGTTTTATGTGTTTGGGCGATAAGTCCCCGGTTCGAAAGCGAAATGGATGACCACAAACATGGGTGCGCGAATGACGAAAGGTATTTCGGGTTGAATAATTGGGTGGACTGTATCAGCGTTATAAACCAAAACAAAATGGCGGACGCGGCACGTAGCGGTCTTTGGACAAATATACTTGCTATAAATTTAATTTCATATGTAGCTGGCACGACGGAAACATGAGCTGCTGTGGAAAAGGGACAAAAAATTAAAAACAGCTCAAGATTAAGATACAAACAATTACCTGGGGTAGCCGCTAGCGGCCTCTCTCTCTACGGCCCTATGAAGCGACGAAAACTATGGTGCAACTGGGGCCGAGCGAGGCGATACATGCACTGACTAGTATATACACAGTAATCTAGGTGCACTATTGCCCCCCCCCCACACACACACACACATACACATTATAATATATTAGGCCTTGAACACGCAATTTTTTCCTGCAAAATATCTGAATCTAGTTCTGAATGATAACTTTAGATTTATTTATGTTTTTTATGCAGGACCTCATGTTCTTTAATATGTTTATAGAGAGATTTATAGTGTGTTTTTATAGTGTTATGGAAGACTGTTTTGATTTGTAACCAAAAATTAGTGCCTTAACTTTGGTAGTAAAAACTATTAAAATATGTTAATATGACTAAGTTTTTCATTTAAATATATAAGGATTGTGTTTTAATAAATAAATGCTGGATAAAATATTTTGTCATCACACTTCCGCCAGGTTAAGTTGTTTGTCGTTGTATATAGTTAATTTTTATAAATTGTTAATAGTTAAAATACTTGATTTTTCTAAATACGCCACAGTAAAGACAGTCGTTGGCTACGTCATTGAAACGTTACTGATTTTTTTTTAATTTTATGTATCATGACAATTCTAAGCCCGTTTAAATTATGAAGGGAAAATCACGTTCAATTTCAAATATTTTGAAATAAATGTAGAAACCTTATCTACGCATATTTTGAAAACTGCGAAAAGTGTACATATATCAGTATTTATATTTTGAACTTAATTATTAAATTTGGCTAGTCTGTGAAAATTAAACTTGTATAGATATAATATTTAATACTTTACGTGTGTAATAGACAACTACGGGAAAACCAGAAAAACCTAATTTCTTTTGATAGACCATGATATAACGGTTTCCTTTTATATTTATATTTATAGAAAATTTAAATATGATGTGTACCAAGCTCCCTCACCTAAATGTGTATACCTAAATTAACATATACGCCTATAAACCTTGCGTGGTTTGTACAACACCTAAGCTTGCTAAGCAACTTGCTATTGCTTAATGTAACAAGCAACACAAAATTTTAAAAAGATGGCCACTTCTGAGACAGCGGGTGTCTTTCACCCTACTTATGGCTTGGTGAAAACCAGGGGACCACGAAGGAGAGTTACGCACAAAACACTCTTTGCACCACAACAAGCGTCCGATAAACTTCACTGTAAGACTACTGTCACCCGGAATAGCGTGCTTCGCGCACCACAATATGAGCATCAACACGGTCTCCATATACAGAGCGCCAAGCAATACTACGCATGAATATACTATTTTTACTGCATGCACGATCTTGTAGAGTGAAGTGACGGGAGTGAACTCAAGCGACACGTCCGGAGACTATAGAGCTCAAGGCAGGAATCAGACTACCATTTCATCCACAGTTATGAACCACTGAAGTGTTTGACATCTTGATGTTGTAGCTGACCAGGGTTAACGTCAGCTTTTAATAGTAATAATTTTTATATTTATAGAAATAGAAAGTATATGCTGACAAAGTAATGAAGGAGAGAAGTCTTATTGTAAGGGATATCTGACACTTCGATAGCTAATTAAAGCCAAGAGTGGCGATTAGAGAAAATCCTTATAAGGCGAAAGGCCCATGTTTTCAATGGGCTAATGAATGAGAACAAGAACACGGCATTAGAGCGATTGTTCAACGCCGCCGTCACCGGGACGTCAACGAGAACGAGATGACGGTGCCTAAGTAGCGACTTATATATTTACTACAATCGCCTGTTCACAGGAAGCCCATCACCCAAGCGCCGTCATCCCGGCTGCTGTAGCTTAGAGTAGATCGGCGCGACCGCTAGAATTTGACCCGAGATTGTGATAGACTGATTTACCGGTAACACAAAAACCAATTAAACTTGTCCATCCACACAGGCGCCGTGACGCCGCACCACGACAACGCACGATAGTTTTTGAAACTTAAAAGGGTGAGAGCCATATCTAACTCTGTAAATGCGACTTGTGTTATGAATAAATATTTTTGTATTTTGTATTTTTGTATTAGATAGCTGACTGACTGACTGAACCACAGAGATCGTTGCGTTGGACAAACGATCGCTGTCATGTCATTTTGATGATCTTGATTGAAAAAACACGTCGATCGTCGACGTCCCGGTGATGGCGGCGGTGGACGATCGTCGTCACACTTCTGCAGAAGCCTATTTGATAAAGAGATTACCTGTGATTAACAAATAAAATAGTAATATATTACATTATATTTTGATTTTAACTCTGCTCTAATTAATTCAGGAACAGATATTCGGAATAAAATATCGTTTAAATTTTAAATAATTACCACAAACTGATGATGTTTTTGTTTAAACATTTAATTCATTATTCGACATCACCAATCAGCAAAATTGTCGTTTTATATTTTATTTAAATATGTAAGTGTTTAAATGTACTTTATTGTTAAGCTGTACCTATTAACAAACATCCATCATCGTAGAAGTTTGCAGTAATCGCCATGCACGTTCTCGAGATTGCTTTCGAGGGCATGTTGCAGTTTTGATACCGTTCACCGTCATCGTCTGATATTTCATATATTATTTCATATATCTAATGACAATATCTCATAATATAATAAAATGTGAGATCTCTGGTGTTTTCCGTAGTCGCCTTATATTTCACCCCACTAGATGAAATATGTTCGATTTTATTTTATACTCGGTATTATATTATTAAAAAAAATTGGTTGACCCTGCAGGTCATCGCTGGAATTTTCCACTAACTTCAAATGCAAAGCGCTTCAAATTTCACCAAATTATGACGTTGAATATTAAATATCGGAGTAATTTAATAAAATCAATTTTTTCAAAAGTTTTCGGTATCACTATCTCACAGTGGTTGTACTGTAATCAACCGATTTTCACCGGACCGACGGCGATTGACGTATTCTTTCAAGGTTAAAAGCTAAGTTTTTTGGCACCGTATGGTAAAGATGTTTAAAAGTTATTCCAAAAACAATTTTTCAAAAATATTTTTTTTGAGATTTCTCAAAATCTACTGGTCCGATTTAGTTAAAATTCATAAGAAATCTAAGTTGGATGAAACATTTAGAAAATCCGCTTAGCTTATTTCAATCGGTCAAGCCATTCAAAAATTTAAAGAGGTTTACCTACATCCACATACATACACACACACACACACACACACACACACACCCCGCCCACGCACACGCGCACGCACCACGCACGCACGCACGCACGCACGCACGCACGCACGCACGCACGCACGCACGCACGCACGCACACGCACGCACGCAGCACGCACGCACGCACGCACGCAACGCTCGCACGCACGCATTTATATTGTGATATACTTCTAAGCTGATTACAATAGTCATCAGATCTAATTGAAAGCTACGAGTACGAGTATATGTCTCACATAGTTGCGATACTTACGGTAAAAGATTTGACGGGGAATCTACCATATTCTGTCACCAAATTAGCAAAAAATAAAAGACCTCAGATGCCTATGTTTTGTTGTATACCATCAATCAACAAATGCATTCGATTTAGACGTAGCTACATATCGCAAAAACAAATCGAAAATCTATTTCTATGCAACACTGATTTACTAAAAGAAAACTTGTTATAACTTATTCCGTACAAACAATGAACAAAAGAAAAGTTTGTCTGTTATACATAGAGTAATATTATTCTAACAAGCAAAACCCTGAACAATAGAATAATAAAACATTCTTTATTGGAGTTATAACTCTCCAGAGTTATATCTGAATAACAAAAACTTCTAGTATAATATTAAGTGGCTTCACACATCTGCCTCATAAGTCTAAATTATTTATCAAATACCTTAACGTTAAAATATAATTTCCAAAAATATAGTATGTAATATATAAAAGTATGTATCCGCTAAATCTATAAATATAAATAAAATTGAACTGTATGCTGTAATATCTAAATAACAGCCTTACATTGAGCTTAAGAGGTTATTCACATACCATTAAGATATAATTTTTTTCTGCTGAATCGATTGTAAAAAAACTTCACCAACAAATATGGAGCAAAACCAGAGGACCCAAGCTATATTTTATTCCAAAATTTTGACGTTTTCTCTGGGGAAAAAAACGAAAATCCGATGGTAATGAAACTTCATGAACGGATAAAAAGCAATACCAGTGATCTAGGCGTTGTTTTATCTGAAAATTTTGAAGTCCTTTTTGAAAAACACGAATTTTTTTTGAAATAAACGCTCTTTGATTATCTCAAATCTTAATACCACCACAATAATAGATCCTATCCAGGCGAAGCCGCTTGTTGTAATATATACATATAACTCAAACGTTCCGAAGTCCAATACAGAAAAATTCAGATTGCTTAAAACCCTATGGTCTGGGCAAATAATTATGGAAAACGGATTTAGCCTACAAATCGGTACGTGGAAAATACAAACTATGCTACAAGCTCGAAAAATGGATGAAGTCGGCAGCGAACTGAATAAATACAACCTCGATCTAATAGCACTTCAAGAAATCTGATATCATTACAGCTGTGCCGACATTCAGGGATACCGCGGCACTATTTTTCTCATCACTAAGAATCTTCGAAGTTATGTACTGTGCTTTCAACCAGTCAATGACAGGCTATGCAAAATACGAGTCAGAGGAAAGCTCCACAATACTAAATATGTCTGCGCATATCTATCAACGGAAGATGCAGCAGACAATCTTCGTTCGTCAGAATCTAAACAATAATGTTATTTTAAGTGTGTTACATTTAATAAAATCTTCAAAAAATATTTTGCGTTTACAAACCTAATTTTTATAATAGTAAAATAATTTTCATTATTATAATAATTTGCATATTACCTGATTTTCGTTTACAAGATGTCTACGTATCAATTAATGATTATGTCAAATCATAAATCAGTAAGTTATAACAATACGTCATTAAAATTAAATGGTGCCTATTGTTTACTGGTATGTATTTTTTTAAATTAAACGTAAATGTTTTTGTTTAAAGTAATGTATTCAAAAAAAAAATGTAAAAATCACCACGTAAAGTCACAATGTGAAAAATGACGTAGATAACAGTTTTTGTAATAAAATGAATCGCAAACATTTAAGTACGCCAACGCAGTACTGATATGGAGTGTAGAAGTAAGGAGTACCAACTCCCATAGTAGAAAAAGTGGTTATCTGTAAGCAGTAAATAACAGCTCAAAAACTCTCACAACAGCGCTGGAGTAGCTACTGGAATGAAATGAACTTAACAGTTGTCGCCGCTTTAAGTGTGCTACTAAACTAACTAACAAAGAAAAATTTTACGAGGAACTTCGCACACTATGCAGTAAAGTACCCAAATATGATATTCTTTCTTTGTGTTTTAGGTGACTTCAATGCAAAAGTGTGGAAAGAGAATGTTTATGCGGACGTGATTGGTAAGCATCCCTGTATGAAGACACCAGCGACAATGGAGAACTGTTATACAATTTGGCAGTAGTAAACAATCTTATTATATGCAGCACGAAATTTCCATACAAAAATATACACAAAGGCACCTGAAAAGTTCCCGGTTGGGCTCAATTCAATCAAATTGATCATTTGATATTTAGCAAGCGTAGATTGTCCAACGTTCAAGAAGTTAGAGCATACAGAGGTGCCAACTGTGACACTGACTATCTATTGGTTGCTGTTTCCTGTTCCTGTTGCATAAAGGCTTGAAAAATTTAGAACACTGAAGGTGAGAAGCGCATAAAATAGGACACCGACATACTAAGAAGTGCTACTAACGAAACATTGTATGAACAAGAATTAGGAAGACAACTTACTAAGTATGTTCTGTCCAACAACATTGATGAGGAGTGGCAAAATATAAAAACAGCGATGACGGATTTAGCCAAAAATACTATTGAAAAGGCAAAGCGTACAAGAAAATTGGAATTGTTAGATAAAGAATATAGACAATCATTTACTAAAAAGAATGAAATGCGGTTTAGATATCTACAACGCAACAGTATAAGAAACAAAGAACTTTATAAGAGAAATGTAGGTAATTAGCGCGACGCAAAAAAAAGGAACGCAGAAAGAGAGCGATTCAAGAGAATGGAAGACCCGAGAGTATGTAATTTTACACGGCCCTTCTATAGGGAAATAAACAGCCTTTATAAGGAATACCAACCCAAAACCAACGCATGCCAAGACAAGTCAGAGAGTCCAATCACGGAAAAGGCAGACGTGCTTAGGAGATGGCGATAACACTTTAGCGAACTCCTAAACATATCAAATGCTGCAACAGATAAAACATACAAAACGGATAAAGAAACCGTATTTTACGACGTTGAGGAACGACTAAAACCACCAACGAGAATGGAAGTTCATCAAGCCATCCGTAGTCTGAAAAACAACATGCAAAGCTCGATACTATCATCTCAGAGTTACTTAAGAGAGGCGAAAGCGATATCGAGGAGAAAATGCACGGACTTATTACTCTAATACGGGAGGAATAAAAAATACCCTAGGAGTGAAATCCAGGTATTATGGTACCGATTTAAGAAAGGGAATAAGAGTATCTGTCAGCAATTACAGAGGTATTACAGTCCTATTGGCGGCTAATAAAGTTTTGCCAGGAGTTATTTATAGGAGGTTCTGTGGTTATGCTGAGAAGATATTGGGAGAGTGCCGGTTCGGATTCCGACCTAATCGCACTACTGTGGACAAGATTCACCTCCAGCGGCAAACACTGGAGAAGGCGTATGAATGCATATGTTTGTAGATTTCAAGCAGGCATTTGATAGTGTGAACCGTACACAAATACTCACCAGCGTGCTACATTTGGGCGTACCCAGCATATTATTTAAGCTTGTCGAAGCCACTTTAAAGCACTATAAAGCCGTTGTAGCTATAAAGAATAACCTATCGGAGCCTTTTTAGATCCCTTCGGTAGTGAAACAAGGAGACGCACTACCATCTTTAGTCTTCAATTTGGCACTTAAAGAAGCCGCACGTAAATTATTAATGGCCTGATTGACTACAACACCACTCAACTCGCTGCGTATGCTGATGATATTGTTATTACCAGCAGGTCAAGAAACAGGATGGCCAACCACTGTCTAACGCTGGAGACTGAAGCTGTAACTTTTAGACTGCGTGTAAATGCATCCAGGACTATGTACCTTGCAACAGCTAGGCAACATGGACAGCCACAAAACGTTAATGTTGGCAATCAAACCATAAAGGGTGTGAGCAGCCTCAAGTATCTAGGAGCAACGATTACCTCCCAGAATAGTTCTGACGAGGAGATAAAGGCCTGGATAGTTGCTGGGCAAAAATGATATTACACGTGTGCTAAACTCCTGAGTTCTAAGCTGCTTATTGTGAGATCGAAACTCACCATCTCCTACACCGTCATCAGGCTCTTTGTGACTTACGCCTGGGAAAGCAGGTCTTTAACACAGAGAGACGAAATGAAGCTTACCGTGCTCGAAAGGATAATGCTGAGAAAAATCTATGGCCCCATAAAAGAGCGTGATGGTATCTATCGTCAACGCATGAACCATGAACTGGACGCACTTATCGGGCACGAGAACATTGTCAGGTTCTGTAAGTCGCAGAAACTGAGGTGGAAGGGTCACCTTGAAGGAATGCCGGACACAAGACCCGTAAAAATAATGACAAAGTGGATGCTGCAAGAAAAAAGACGGATAGGGAGGCCTAAAAAGCTTTGGAGTGACTATGTGGAAAAAGATCTCAGGAAGATGGGAAAGTTTACCAGCTGGAAAAAGGTCGCCAGGCACTGTAATAATTTTAGGAAGATTGTGTAGGTGGCCAAGACACATAAAGGGTTGTAGCGCCAACTAAAGGAAGTAAGTGAGTTAGCAACCATTTGTTTGCTTAGTAAGTAATTCCTTAATCAGACTTTTGCGAGTGGCTGCCATATTTTATTAAGGATTAATGATGTAAAATTACTAAAACATACAAAGTATTTATATCAGTATCCGCACCAATATCGGTTCAAATAATAATAAGAACAATATTTTAACAAGTACGATCTCTTAAAATGATGTATGATAATATAAATAATAATTGCAAGAAATAAAAAACAACGGGAGCGTTAAGCGAAAAAATTAGCCGACGCTATGTAATAAATTTTAAATTTTCGTTATGAAATCAAAGAACTTGAAGAACACAAGAAAAATAGTCAAACCGGGCACGAGATACCACCTTGTGGCCGTTAATTCTTTTTTTATAGAATACGGTGAGAAACGAGCACACAGTCCACCTGATGGTAAGTGGTTACTGCGGCCCATAGACATCTACATGTTTCCTCGATTATAATACAAAATGCAGAAGCGTTGTCACCCATGAGGACTAAGATGGAATGCCTCTTTTACAGTAAAAAGGGTATCCGGTTCTCTACACTCACCATACGAAATATAACAGCATTAATCTACTATTTCACGCTGGTATTCAGTGAGAGCGTGGTCCTTCCCTGGTTGAACCGACCCATTCATGCTACAACTATACCAGTAATATAGCTGCAGCATAGCTCTACTACGTAAAGTATATACTTGATTGTGCGATAGAATATATTATAATGTATCTCAAGTTAGAGGAATTAAATTTATTTACTGAAAAGCTCCTACTCATAATCACTAAACGAAGTTAATTTGTAATCGAGTAACTATGTAGGTGTACTGTATGACTCTGATAGTGTATAGCCGAAAAACATTAGCGATTATAAACTTTAAACCAATTAAATTAATAACGCGGTAAGAGTACAAAATGGTGAAACAGCGGGTGCGGATTAAATTCAACTAAATTCATTCATTTCGTTCAACTAAAAACCCTTTCCTTTTGAAGGTGAAGTGAAGTGATAATTTTTACTCACACCACCACCATCTATGGTGAATACTAGGAAATTATTTCGAGTCTCAATATCTTCGGCATGACTAATATGTAATAGCAGTTTGCACAAGTCTTCAGAATATTTTGTCTCGATAATATCACGGGAAAACTTGTATGTTTTAGAAATAACATGGAGTAGCGCGTCGGACTAATTGTTTCGCAACCCTTTTGGAAATAAGACGAGGCCTGTGCACAGCAATTAAATTAGTTCATAGACTGTAATTATATTATATGGCCGAAGATAGTAAAAGCCAACTTGCAATAAGCTAGACAGAAGTATACTTACACTTACATTAACCATAACTACTTTGTTACGTAATGGTAGGATCTTTCCTGTCACTGACAAATTATTCTATTAACTTACTGTACTGTACACATAATTGTTGCTCCTAGATAATTGAAGCTGCTCACGTCCTTTATGGTTTGATTGACAACATTAACGTTTTGTGGCTGTCCATGTTGCCTAGGTGTTGCAAGGTACTTGAGTCTTAAGTACTTAAGTCTTGGATGCATTTACGCAGTCTAAAATTCGCAGCTTCGGTTTCCAGCGTTAGACAGTGGTCGGCCATCCTGTTTCTTGACCTGCTGGTAATAACAATATCATCAGTATACGCACCGAGTTGAGTGGTATTGTAGTCACTCAGGCCATTGATGTTCAATTTACGTGTGGCAACCTCAAGTGCCAAATTGAAGACTATAGACGATAGTGCGTCTCCTTGTTTCACTATCGAACGGATCTAAAAATGCTCGGACAGGTCATATTGTATGGTAAGAGTACAATGTGGTGCAACAGCGGGTGCGGATTCAATTCAACTAAATTCATTCATTTCGTGCAACTAAAAACCCTTTCCTTTTGAAGGTGAAGTGAAGTGACCTTAACCATAACTACTTTGTTACGTAATGGTAGGATCTTTCCTGTCACTGACAAATTATTCTATTAATCAAGGTTACCAGTAAGCCTTATAGCAAGCTATAAGCAAGTCTTTCCATTGAATCTAATCTACGTAAAGTTGTTCGTCATATTTATAATCTTTGTCGAAAATATAAGCGCATAATTTTAGAGCTAAGCTCTAAACTTGGCCTGGAGATGGAGTTTCTATTTGTTTACATAATCGTAACAAAGTTTATTCTACGATGCTATAAAATATGCAGTATCGCCAGCTTTACTTAAGTCTCTAGGGCCATACAGAACGCATCCCGTAAGTTCCCATTTCAACTTGTGCAGGGGAGTAAGATATGTCACACACTTTTGGTATTAATTACAAAGTGAAAACAGATTACCTCAACTCAAATTGTTTGCGTCTCGGCGGTTTAAAGAGACATATAATGGGTGTAGAAACAGCAGATGGGTCTCAATACAGGCCACAAAAGCCCTGGTTTCAAAATATTGAAACAAATAAATTTTAATCTTTTTTTCATTGAGGTATCACTATACAGAATAAAAAGTAGCATGTTGTCCGTCTCACATCTTAAATTAAAAAAAAATCTTTTAAATAAAACAGTTACACTTATATTCTCAAGCTCCAAGCTAATTGTGTTATTAAATAAGCACCACTGCGTGCACTCGCAGTACATGACACCTTAGACGCTATCCCTCTTTACTGGTGTGGAAAAATTATAATTATCTGCTATTATTTAAAAAATGCTTTCGTTTTACTCAGTTTTAGTGGTCACAATAAAGTCGGTTCTCTTGAGAATGTCAGCGCTATATATTAAATTGTACTGTTGGTCTATTGAATCTTATTAAACGTACTGCGTATCAATTAAATATTTAATTTTGAGTTTGTTATATTTATCGTATGTAAGCAATTCGGTAGAACTTTTAGAATAAAATAAAGTTATATTTTAATTGAAACTGAAAGATCTATTACATATATGATGATATGTTGACAAAATACCATCAATACCACTTTTTTTCTGCCATCAGGGCGGTGCCGCATAGGAATTAGTTGAAGTATTTGTCAAATTTAATTTCTTAGAAAAATGTAAATTTTAAATGTGTTAGATTAGAAATGGATAAACCAAACCATTTCAAAAAAAAAAATAATAAAAAACGTTATAAATGTGTAAGAAATTAAACAATATAGCACTGAGTCTTTTTTTTTAATACGCTAGATAATTTTGAAAGTAGGAAGTTATAAATTTCGTTCCGATTTTGAGAATGGGAGTTCATCAGATCTCCATGTTTTGAGGTGCTAGGAAGCTGTCCCCACTATTTCTGACTGGACACCTGGGCATGTGTGTATGTGTGCATGTGTGTGCGGTGTGTGTGTGTGCGAGTGTGTGCGTGCGCGCGTGTGGGTGTGTGTGTGTGTGCGCGCGCGCGTGTGTGTGTGTGTGTGGGTGTGTGTGTGCGTGCGTGTGTGTGCGCGTGTGCGCGGCGTGTGTGTGTGTGTGTGCGCGCGCGCGTCGTGTGTGTGTGTGTGTGTGTGTGTGTGTGTGTGTGTGTGTGTGTGCGCGCGCGCGTGTGCGTGTGTGTGTGGGGGGGGGCGTGTGTGTGTGTGTGTGTGTGTGTGTTTGTTTGTGTGCGTGTGCGTGTGCGTGTGCGTGTGCGTGTGCGTGTGCGTGTGCGTGTGCGTGTGCGTGTGCGTGTGCGTGTGCGTGTGCGTGTGCGTGTGCGTGTGCGTGTGCGTGTGCGTGTGCGTGTGCGTGTGCGTGTGCGTGTGCGTGTGCGTGTGCGTGTGCGTGTGCGTGTGCGTGTGCGTGTGCGTGTGCGTGTGTGTGTGTGTGTGTGTGTGTGTGTGTATGTGTGTGAGTGTGTGTGTGTGTGTGTGTGTATTATGTTTGTCATTGAAAGGCAATACGCCTATGAAAATCACATATGATTTGAACTATGTGCATAAAGGCTCTTCACTTTCAATTACCACAGTGAAATTTTGGGCAGCTTAGTTTAAACGTAAAGAGCTTGGGAGACGTTGAATGTTAGGGACGTTTAAAAACTACAACTACTGACGACGACAACGATAAAGTTCACCACACACCACAGTGGTGCTAAACGACCGCGCAATAAAAGTGATAGATATAACAGAGGCTATGAAAATGTTGAAAGAACGTGTCACATTAGGCGTGAGAAGGCTGTGCCGCGTTTGCTCACTTTTGACCAAAAACGTGTTCGAATGATCATTTCCAACGCTCTGATAGCGCAAATTAAGCGCAAGTTCCGAGTCTTGGCGCCGATTAATTACTATAAATGAGACTTGGATAAACAATTATACGGCTGAAACGAAAATACGGTCACAACAGTAGACTGCATGGGTGGAATTTGCTCTAAAAAAACTCACAAACTGTTTTTCGGTCTATTTTTAGGGATAGTACGTGGCGTTATCTTAATCGATTATCTTTAAAAAGGAAAAACAATTACAGCAGCATACTACGCAACATTACTTGATAAACTGTAGGCTTAAACTGTAAAAAACGGCCAAGAAAAAGAAAACCTTGTTTCACCATGACAACGCGCCGTCTCACATCTAAACGGTTGCCAAGGCAAAAATCCACGAATTACAGTTTAATCTGCTTGATCATCCAACTTGCTCACCAAATCTAGTCTCCAGCGACTTTTTTTTTGTTACCACATTTAAAATTTCATCAGCAGCAATATCAAGGTTAGAGAGATGGGAGCATCGCTGGGAGAAGTGCGAAAAGTTATATGGAGATTATGTAGGAAAAAAACTAAATTTTAAGAAAAAATATCTCGTATCTTTGTAAGGTCGGAAACTTTTCAGACCACCTAAGTCAAAATCAAATGACGCGTTAAAATTATGGCTTTTTAAAAATTTCTTAATAATCATTTTTTTTTAGATTAACTTTTAAATTCTTTTTGAGCTCCAAGAGCTTAAAAATCAACCAATTGGAAGATTTTCGATTGTTTTAAACTCAAAAAAGCGGGAAAGGTTGCCCCAGAGGGTTGGTCTACCAGTTAACGGCTTTTCAGACTTTTTGTATATACATCTTCCTAAAATGGAAAACTTTTGATTAAATTGCAACTTTCAATGATGATCACACCTTGTTACTATCTGCGTAACAAATAAGTTCACTTTATTCCCAACTAGCGACATCTGGTGTGCGTAAGTTTAATAGCCCTCATAGTAAACGAGTACTATACTGAGTGCACTATGTTGTACCTGTATCACGGATAAACTCACTCTTACTTTATCGACCTGTCTTTAGTAGAAAGATGAAGTGAAAGATACTAGAAAAATCTCAACACAACAAAATCCTATAAAATAAAAATCTAGTACTTTTTATAGCAATGGGTGACAAACGAGCACACAGTCCACCTTATGGTAATTGGATGCTGTAGCCCACAGACATCCTCATTTATCCTCAGTTAAGGATGAAAATGCAAATGCGTTGTCACCATGAGGACTAAGATGGGATACCTTGATTCCAGTGAAAAGGGTCTCCGGTTTCCTACACTCACCATAAGAAACACAGCAGGTTCGAAACTCAATTTGTGGCACCAGCTGAGTTCCGAACCTGGGACTGCGAAGTCGAAATCAAATATTCTGACCTCTGATTTCATTCGTTCATTAATTACCGCTCGTCTTAAGTCTACTGAACTTAGGCCTCCCTACTACATTGTCTTATAGGAGGATATTTGCCGTGTTCGACACATTTAGAAATCACGTTTGGCTCCAGCAGTTTTTTTTTTAATTTTGAATTTTTATTAGAAAGAAGCTGCTACCCACCAATAGATTTATTTTCCTCAGTCGTCGTTGTGCCGGATGATATAGGGTTGTAATTTTTTCTTACGCTAACACTACACAATTTTAAGAATTGTAAAGAAAAAACAACAGCATAAAGTATAGTTCACTTTTCAGTTAAATGGCCTTTTCAATTTCAGCATTTAAGCGCGGGATTCACCATAACACCAAATTTTCTGACTGTACCTTGCAACACATCTCGGCTTTGTCTGGCTTAGAAATTTTAATCTTGCGTTATTTAGGTATTTATACGATTTTTAGATATAGTAAGTTTTAACAAAAAGTAAAAGTCGACTTCAAGTTTCTTAAAAAGAAGTTATTTATTTGCGACCCTTAGAGGCAGAATTTTTTCTCCAAATTTATATGGATCCTTGAGGCGTAAAGTATTTAATGAAAAAATCAGCAAAATTGGTTCACAATCTGCGAAGATATCGTGTAATATACAGAAAAAACATACACGCGAATCGAGAACCTCCTCCTTTTTGAAGTTGGTTAAAATTTAGCCTAGATAACTTTTGTCATGGTTCTTTATTTGTTGAGTTTCTTTACAATCAGTTGAGTCATTCTGAAGATTATACCACAGGTAAATCGGAAATGGATATTTATGTTTAAATGGCATGTAAATAACCCTCTGATCCCAATAAAAAACACGCATTTCAATATCACAGACCAGTACATCGATTTTAGACGATAAATTTCCTTATAGGCCTCTCATCTGCGTTTGATGATTTTAATCGTGTGATAAAGATGGCATCCTATTTTGTCCCAGGGGCGTTGCAAGAAGCGGCTATAGAAATGTCAGTGAAATTTTTACAACTTCCGACAGATGTATAACATATTTGGTACGCCAAACGTAAAATACTCAGACTGCCGACGGCCAGCAGCTTCCTATGTACCAGCTCTGGTACCGCGATCGTCAATCCGTCTTCCAAGGGTGACGATCGAGGCAAATTCTCTCTTCAACGGGAGAGACCCGTATCCAAAAAATTTGCTTAATACTTTGAGTCATTGTGCGTTTTATTGCTGAAGAAACAAAGATTTTTAACAAATGGTGAATAGAAGAAATGAAACATATACATAAAAGGTTAACTTTGGTTAACTATAGTTCTTCTTATCATTTTGTGATCAGGTTTCGGGTCACAGGTTACTCGCAGATGCTACAATTTCTACTTCACATGTCGTGCGTAATAACAGAATGGCGAAATCCACTGCTGTTATTATGCAGTTTTAACAACATTCTATAACATAAATACACAGTGTCCCTAAAAGACAAAGAAGAGTCGAGCCGAACATCATAGGCAGATTATAGGCCAGATTCACAAGTAAATATAAAGCACAAAGTCACTATCGGGATGTGAATTTTTGGTTAAGGATCATTCTTAGGAAATAGGTAATCATTTTGTCGTTCGTATTTTTATGTTTTAGGAGTACCTTCATAGAAAGTCCGTAAATGGTGACTGTTATGTGTTTAGCTTTAACTTACAAAGTCATATTTAATTTCACCTCATAAAACGAACGTCAGACTGTTCAAATATTGAACAGTAAAACACAATGTACCTACTACAAGTACTGTCGTCACAAAAGAATCAGTCATCGCTTGTGTTGAATTTGTATTTTGCAACAAAGCAAAAAATGTAAAATATTTCAGAGTATGAGTTCGCAGCCAATACATCTCGTAAATTGTACACAATGTAACACTATCGTAATAGATTATCGTGTACGTGACTGTAAAAAAAAATTGAAAGTAAATCTTCATAAAAGTGATAAATATTTTACTTGTTATTTGCAAACTCATGTTTTATTTTAATAGGCAACACTTTTTTTAGTATATTTTTTACCATTACATAAAACACATTTTACTGACGTAGCATTATTAATAATAACTTTATTACATGCACTTTTATTATAAACTTACTATCTATTACTATAATTTAAAATATTATTATATAAAAATGAAACTGAATATCAGCCAGTCTCAGAAATTTGTAATTTTACACAGCTTGTTCCCGCTTCTAATAATTTGATCAATAGGTCACTCGATTCAGAATGACGTCTAGAAACTTGTATCTCGAGGAAGCACACAAAAAATTGTAAATTTTATTAACAAAATAATATAAAAAAATATTTAGTTTTCCATTAACAACTCAAAAACTATTAACATTTAAACTTTTGAAAAAGATCCCTAAATTGAAGGAAATTTCCTAGAAAAAGGTCCCGACTCCCGGAATTTTTCATCTTATTTTGTTAATAACAATTGCAATGCTTTATGTGCTAGTAAATCCTCGAGATACACTTTTTAGACGTTATTCCGGATAGAATGAGCCATCGCACATATATTTAAGAGCGGGAACAAGAACTAACACGTTTTTGAACTTGTTTTCTATCAAGACAAAGAGGTCTTACAATTTATAAACAAAAAGAAAACTAACAAAACTAACTTCTAAATAACCAAAAAGTCCTTTCCTGTCCAGAAGACCGTCTAAATCGGTACAACAGGTATCTTACCTATATATTTCTACTACCAAGCAATGTTTTCTGGTCTGTAGGGATGTAGATAGTAATATAATTAGTATAATTACATTTTATTGTGTTGTGGTACATAATATTTTTTATTAAATATTTTTACACTACAGACTTGAAGTCCGTACCTTTTTTTTGCTTTATTTTATTTTATAAACTTTTATAATTTTGTTATAATTTACTACTTACACTACTTATATTTTTTAGTTATTTAAGCCTAAGCAGTGAGTTCACATTTTTTTTTGATATCATAATTACGTATGCTTATATGCTACATGCACTTACATGCTATGTTAGTTTATTATATAATCCAATTTTTAGTTAATTATTTTATTAATATCTTGTTTGTTTTAGAATTATTATTATTAGTCCATTTTTAATAGTTATATGTATATATATCTATAATAATTATTCATATAGTCCTGTACACAACATATTATACTTAAGAGCTATGGCCTTAATTTATTATATATCCTGTTCTTTTGTTTGTTTTTATTTTCTTTGTTTTACTATAATTATTATTGATTTATTATGTTTAATTTTTTCCTTCTTAGTTTTTTTTCCAAAGATAAATATTCAATTCGCAACCATCCGCTTAATTAAATACAATGATGTGTCTTACCTGGCATTAAAGAGCACCTCCCGCCCTCCCTCAATTGCATACACTAATCCCGTCACCACTAGTCCCAGCACCACAACTCCCAACACTACCACTAGCGGCCCCACTACTCCCAACACCACTATTCCAGGAAAGATACACTATCGAAGATAATACGGCACGTGTTACGCCTCTACCCGAGGCATCTTCAGGTGATGTAGACATTACGGCCGCTGTCCGCTAAGTTCCGCGAAGCTAAAACCGCTAACGACTTAGCGGTCAAATAGACAGAATTGACTGCATCCACAACATATAAACATTTCTCAAACATGAAGACTTTCCTAACTGTTTTCCACCACCGCTGAGTATTTTAAATTGAATGATTTTTTTATATACTATGCTATTAAATAAAGCTAACTTTACACTTACTTTAAACTTAGTTTATTATATCGTAAGAATATTAAATAAAGCTAACTTTACACTTACTATAAACCTAGTTTGAATTAATTTCATGGAACCTAGGGATCATGAGTAGTACATTGAAGTCCCCTTTATTGCGAATGTTTAATTGCAACCGCTATTCAAGCTATTCCAGTGCAGGTTGACTTTTCGGGATATGTGTAGTATAGTGTACACATATCCTTAAAATACCGATATTTTGTAATATGCAGGTCTCCTCACGATATTTCCATTTCCATGTAGTAAATTTGGACTAAAACCTACAATGAGCAATTTATTTGCTGTTGGTTACGAAGTTCTAATTAAGGTTGCTCACATTCTATGAAATTTAAAGCAAGCACGCTGACTCAGTTTATTTAATATCATGCAACATTAATCAATAGCGCCGTGTTGTAGAAGCATAAGAGAACCCTCTACTTCATTATATTTTCGTGTTTGTTTTAGAAGTGACAAGCGAAAACGAAACAGCAGGTGGGCAGCAGCGTATTCTTCATAGGAACTTTAAAATAATCAAAAACAGCAGTTGACAACCCCGAGCAGAGCAACTATGGCAATTATCATCCCTGTAATGACGAGAGTGATTGTGGTGGTGATGATGATAATGGTGGTGATGGGGGCGACCTTTATGCCCTTAAAAATTATTCAAGAAATATGAAGTAACACTACATGTTACACTGAATAAAATTTCTGGTATGGAAATCTTGTATCTTTGTGTATTTTAAGTATGTTTTAATTAGAGTCCGCTTATATAATACCTACAGCGAGTGTATTGCGTGCAGTTTAAATGTTCTAAATAAATTAACAGCGCTGTGGTCCGCCAGAGCATTATACTGAGCAAGGACCGTTTCACGTTTGCAGCACACCTCTCACAACCTTAATTCTCACTCACCTTCACTCTTAATTTCTGTGTACTGTTCTAAAGTGTACTTTTAATAAAATAAAATAAAAAAATAAAAATGACCGCATAGTGGCAGAGCAAGAATATACAACACTCGATATCATTCAGTGGATGTCGTAAGAAGCGTTAGAAGAAAATTAAATAAGAGGTAAGTTTCAATATCTGGCTTACTTGCTGCTCAAAATAATGAAAAGCTATGGCTGCCAACCCAACTGCCAGTCGTGGTAACTGTGAAAAATATACTTACAAGGCAATTGATGATGAATTGATGACCCCTACGTTCAGTTGTGGACTTTTGATTGGCAGTAACAAGAATGACGAAGTAAAGTTACTGCCTATATACGTCCCACAGCTGGGCACCAGCTTCCTCTCAAGTCTCACTCAAGAATAATGAAGATGATAGTGAAAACAAATTTTATTGTGATTAAAATATCCGAAATATTTTGAATGAATATTTAATTTCAATAAAATCAATTACGATAACTATTACCTTAGCAGAATTCTAATATAAAAATTCCAGAACGAATCATTGGGATATAAGGGTCGTGTTTTCTGACAGAGTAAGATTTTTCGCACTGAAGTCACGCGCCCACGGATCACGATCATGCACGACGGGGATATTATATGCTAATGACTAGTCGTTTGAAACGAAACCAGCATTAATATTAATGTTGGTAGCTTCATGGCAGGAACAAAAAGTGGATTTTATATCTCGTTTTTATATTATTGAGTTACTGTATTTTAAGCATTGCAGCATTTTATGTATAAACATTTTTATACATATTACAGTGACAAATCAGCAGACACATAGATATCTACATGTAGATGCATTGTCACTCATGTGGATTGAGATGAAATTCCATGGATACTTGGAAAAAAATATGCGGTTCTTTCCCCGATCTAATTGAATCGATCTACTCTTTTTGAGACGTATTAATATAGAGCAGTGAGGCTATACCATAATATAAAACATAACATAAACACTCAAGCCTCTCACCCAGAGGGGTAGGCAGAGACTACGGACTTCCATTTGGCACGATCCTGACATACCTCTTTCGCCTCCTTTACAAGAGGTATACCATATACAAATATATTTACATTGCTACGCCAATGCAAAAAATAACATATAAAAAGCGTGTGTTATTTTGCCTCATTTTTTGAGCGGCTGGTTGTTCGATCATCATCATCATTATAACCTACTTAAAGTCTATTGCTGAGTACAGGCCTTCCTCATAGGTTAGCAACAAAAGAAGATCCTAAACCACCAGCTTACATTGACTTCCTGTATATTTCATTAGGTAGCAAATTCAACTAATGGGGAATATCCCAACACGAAGCTTGCTATTCCGCGTCTGCCACTCGAAAAACTTTCTTCACAATCGGTATTTTCAATCCGTTCATAAAAATAAGAGGAATGTACTCATCACCGTAGGTAGATTTTTACTGTAATTTAATAAATAAGTGTAACGTTGAGTTCATCAGATAATACTTAGGGATATTCAAAAAGATAACAAAAGGACAATATGCTTTCTTCAAAGGCCACCAACATTTTGTGTTTCCTTTGATGGTGCAAATGATCGTAGGCGGCAGTGGTCAGATTCAACTGAAACAAGTGGATTTTTTATTTTATGTTTTGAATATACAAAGCCTTTTTTGTCATATTCTTGCATTGTCATCCGATTTTGTGATATAATAAATTTCAAGTTCCCAGCTCATCAAGAAGTTAGTTTAAAATATTATACTGAATCCCACTCGAAACGACTGACAAACAAGAAAGTAGTGGATTGAAATGGCAGTACCTGTGATCAATGATTCGTCACCCGTCACCCATCTAGATATTCTAATTACATCCCGTGGGTGATAAGTATAAACCTTAATGTTTTTTTTTTAAATGCTATCACTACAAATATTGGTAATGCTTGTTCATGTGATAAATAAATGAAATATATATAAATATATATATATATATATATATATATATATATAGTTAAAATTTTAGTTATTAATTATAGTTTCCTTTCAATATTGTATGTAAACCTTTAAATAGATTAAATTTTATACAATTTTTTAACAATATCCAAAATAATAATATTTAGTTAGATTTGAATTATTTTTTCGAATCTGATCTTTTAATGTGTCTCTATTCTTACGAGCAAACTTGAATTTTTTGTAAAATTGAACAAGTAATATATGATCAAGTATTCATAAAATAAAACGATAGCCTACGTGTGCTGTGTGTACGTGTACAGGATGTGAGGTATAACGAGAATAATAGGTAAAGGCTAAATATACGTTAAATAGAAAGCCTTCCAACGCCTAGTTTCCCAGAAACCCGTTGACTCTCCTGTAAAAGGTAATACATTGTTCTACCCTGAATTTATACTCACCTAGTTGCACGTGCGTGTCGGGCGGTTCGTTATTTCATGTCAGCCTGAGGTGACCCATACGTTCTACCCTACTAGCCACGCACAAGGTAATGCTTCTGCGATAAAATCGGTTCTGGCATAGAGGCGGAAACAAAGAGACATTCTTAAGTTGGTAACAGATTATTATCCAACCCAAAAATAGCCAATAAATATTTTTATAAATATTTTTGATTCAACTAGACTTACCAATATCAGCCCGTAAGAGTACACGGCTGACCACTCCAGTCGTAGAGAACATTTTGTCTTAATCGATACGCTTGGCATGACGATCGCAGTACCGCTTCTTTGAGCTACTGCTGCCCGTCGCTGGTGTGGGTATATTATCTCTGTCGTAAACGAGATGGTTGTACAGCCACCTATCGGAAGCCAAAGGATTTTTCTTGTTTTACAAATAGTCACCTATTACAATATCTACAGAACAAAATGGTGTTGATGAATTCTCTAACGCAGCCACACACGTCTGTTATCAAAATATTATGTTTTTTTTTCTTCTATTCATTTACTAGTGACCTTGTTTCTTATTCAATATAGTATATAAATATAGACATAGTCAATAAGGATATTTACATGATAATGGTAAAACAGTAGGTAATAAAAAGCTTTATCCAACTAGAAAATTACCATTATGGAAACCAATCCAACGTATGGATGCCAGCGCGTATTATTTTGATATTACGGACGTGTTTCATGACGATACGAGATTTTTTACACGAAAGTCACGTACGTAGGGATAGCAGTCCTTACATGACTGGGATGTCATATGCTAATGACAAGTCGTTTGAAGCGAAACATGTATTAATATTTATGATTTTCTTTCATGACTACATGTAGTTTCACTTTTTATTGAGTATTCCAGAATGCTAATGATATTTTTCGTCTGTCTCAAATAATCTTTTATTGGATAAGGGTGATAAACGATCACACAGTCCACCTGATGGTAAATGGCTGCTGTGGCCCATAGACATCTATCCTCGATTACGAAAAAAAATGCAGATACATTGTCAACCGGACTAATATGGAACGCCTCGTTTCCAGTACAAAGGGTCTCCGGTTCTCTACACTCACCATACGAACATCAGCGATAAGCTGCTATTTAACGCTGGTACTCTGTGCGAGCGTAGTCCTTTCCCGGTCGATCCTACCAATTCGCGCTAATATACCATTAATATAGCTGCAGCATGGCTCTACCACGTATAAATACGTAAAATAATTAGGTGCGGTGAGTTAAAAGAAGTGGAAAGAAATGTTTCATTATTGGGCTTTGTTGTGTAATCAAGATCACTAAGATAGATTTCTCCCAAGACCATTCAAAATTGAATACAGTATTGGCAAGTCTTAAAAATCAAAACAAAAAGTTAATTACAATATAAGTTCATTTTATTTTCAAATAATATAACATAGTTTATATATTCCATTGAATAAACGAGCGACGTGATTTATGTACATGTATCAGGCAAATTATTTCGTTTTTTTTTTTACTAGCGCATGTTAAACAATGGAAACTCCTTGATTTTCAACGCAACGTGACTGTTTATATTACGATGCGTTCACATCGCGGAATTATATTTGTATCGTACTGTCATTTATCATACAATATCTACGTGCGACATCTGTGAAAATAATAGTAGTATCAATCATAATGCAGTAATAATAGTGATAATTCTTTAAGTACAGGTGATTCATTCAAGTTTCTCGAAACGCACGCACACTACAAGTTCAGAGTTCAACAATAGTAGAAACTGAGAAAATAACGCGATTTTAGTTCCACACTTGTTTATTCTCGTGAATTACCTTACCGTTACGGCCTATAAAAGACTGCTGATCATAGGACCCCACATAAATTGCCTCATGAGGGGCCATATAAATTGCAGCATATTTGCCATAATTGCCACGCTTGCTTGCAACAGTCATTTTTAGAAGACGGTGCTGCCAATCTCCTAATTTGTTTCCCTCTCTCGCCTCTTACGGCACCCACGGAATGATATGGGGTAATGAAATTTGAATTAAGAGCAATAAAATATGTCATAAGCAGAAGCAGTAAAAACCTTTTTTTATATTTTTAAAATAATGACATTAATTCGTAAACATTTAAAATACTATGGATGAATGAGGAATGAAATGAGGCTGAATTTAAAAATATAGTTTTATTGCATGCCTTAAACGCAAAGCGCGTAGGTATGTTCTACTGTCGCCTAAGAATCCAACGTTTTGTCGCATGAATTCGTATTTAACAATCATATTAAACAAATAAATGATATAAAAAGCACATTGTCAGAGAGATAAATGCTTGTTGAACTATTCACATTATTTTTTATAAATCGATAAATTGCTATTTTTACCTAAATAAGTGGTTTTAGTGGCTTATGGTGTAGACTTATCACGTCCGCATGGAGGGGTAAACACGATAATTTTTGAAAATCAACTCAATCTATTTTTTAATCTTTTCGTCTATCATGTGTGAAGCCATGTAATGTAAATGACTGTTTTATCTTATTTTGTTTAGTTATAATAAATTTTTTCGGCTGAGAAAATTTATTCGGTGTTTGATCTGCCTTGTAAAAATATTATATTTTTCTAAATACAGATACATTTTGACTCCCTGCGGTTCTTCGAGAGAGGGTTACTGTCGTTTGCTTACAGTGGCTTATGATGAAAAATATCGATCGGTGTAGAAATACCAAATATTCCAAAAACCAAATTTGATACATACTTGACCAAGGTAAGATATTATTAGTGAGCGTCTTAATCTCACACTACAGGCAGTCTCCAAATGAGGCGATGCCAATCTCGTGAGATTCAACGCCTCCAAAACACAAGCGTGTATTTCCACCGCAAAAAGGAACCTGTTCTTCCTAACTCCTACTTTCCGGAATGTGTCCTTGGAGTACACTGACCACCTTCACTTGTTAGGTGTTGAATTTTCTCCAAACCTCATCTATGGGCGGTTCATTGAGTCGAGAATGAGAACAGCCGCAAGGAAACTTGGTGTTCTTGAAAGGGGTGCGACGGTACTTCACGCCGGGATAGCTTCTTACCTTATATTTAAGGCCCGAGTCCGGTCGTACATAGAGTACTGCTGTCAAATATAGGTATAATACTGGTGCTGCAAAATACCACCGGGCAGCGTTAGAATCAGTACAGAGACGTGCTAAGAGGCTCATTGGTCACCTTGATTTGGTTGAAACCAACCTTGTCAGCATTGACCACAAGCACAGAGTAGCCAGCCTCTCGGTATTCTATAGGATGCATTTTGGAGAGTGTGCGCAGGAATTGCACGCTTTCATTACACCCTGTCCTTTCCACCATCGGACGACCTGGCGGTCGGTGGGTCTTCACTCCTTTTTTATTGATATTCCACGCATTAGAATCAAGCGGTATACTTCGACTTTTTTAATCCGTACAGAAAAGGAGTGGAATAATTTTCCGGATTCTATATTTCCGTCTGAATAAAATCTGAGTATCTTCAAGGCAAGAGTGAATAGGCAAATGTTACGGCAAGACAGTGCGATTGACCATCTAAGGCTGTATAACCATTTACCACAGGTGGAATTGTGGTCAAGCACTGGCTAATAAGTAAAAAAAAGATTTCATCGTTTTCTTCGTTTTTCTTCATGCGCCCGGCAAATCTCGAGCAGTCGCATGTGACCGCACCCACCCACACCACATAAAACCAATAAAACTTATATTTAGAGATTACTTTTCTGTGAAGAAGTTTAGCATTATAAAATCAATACAAAATCATCTATATTGTGGTATAAAAAGTCAGGTTTTACTTTACTACGAAAAGATTTTATTGTATATTGATAACAAAAAACATACCAAGCGAATGTCGGCAGCGTGAAAATCACAGTTATTTCAATATAAACTACTCGAAATTTTTTACGCAAAAAGATAAATTATATTCACACAAAAACTTTCACTACAATTTCATAATAAAACACTATTGTACAGCTTCACACTTTCAAAAATCTTCACCAATACTATTTATGTGTTCATTAGAAATGAAACTCCAAATGTACGATGGATGTAGTGCGTGTATATGCTAGAGTACAAAAATCGCAAACTTACTTAATGGTCCGGCTGGACACTCTTTACATCGTGAATTAATTTTTACCTTATAAATAAATCGGCGACACCTAGTGTTCAATCATTTACAATACAATGGAAAACAACACAGGCTACTAGATGACAACTACAATTAGAATACAGCGCTATTAAAGAAACAATGACATAAGTTATTATTGAAATTCATAACATCTGTAAATGAATATTATCTGTATTTTACAACTATACAAAAACACTAATAAAACACCAGAAAATCCAAAAATCAACACAATAACATTCACGCGAAAATGGCGTGCGAATGAACGTAGATTATAAATAAGTATTCATTGGATAACAGATTTTTTATTAACTTTTTTTTAACGTTACCTCCAAACTAGGATTTTCTCCTGTATCGTGGGGGCAGTTTACAAACACAAATTTCACAAGGACAAACATCCAGACTCGGAAGAGTTACTTGTAGGCCGTACAAATACTTGTTCCGTGCGGGATTCGAACCCGCGGCCCCCGGCGCAGCAACTTATTGCTAAGCCACTGCACCATGGAGCCGTCAGATTCTATTGGAGTCTATTGCACTAGAGGATAGAGTATTTCATATTGATTATATTATAATGCCAAAATTCTTCATAGAAAAGTGGTCTCTATATATAAGTTTTTATGGGTTAAAGTGCTGTGGATGAGTGCGACCTCATGAGACCGCTAGGGAGACGGAATATGGCCGTGGTCTCATGAGACCGCTAGGGGGTTGAGAGATTAAAATTTCCAACGTTTTGAATACTTCATAGCCCTTATGGCCTCAGTGTTGACATACATTTTAATTAATTTATTAGACATTAATTTAAATTTTAAATGCTTAAAAATAGTAATATATTTATTTTAAAAAACGAAGTATAATATTTTACGTAAAATAGGAAAATTAAAATAAAAATGTTAGCGAGTAAAATGAATTACACGAATGTAAGCAATCCGAGACGCGTTTTTACGATTTCAATCCATGTTGTTTTATGCTGGCATAAATTACTTTGTACGACACAATAAACACATTTCGCATATTGTGACTGTGTTTATAATTGTCTGTCAACTAACATTTTCAGATTTTTTTATTTTTTGCTTGCAATTTTGGCTAAAATGAGTTCTTGCTGGCTACAAATATAGTCCTTGGCCACTTCGACTTCCTGCACGACTTAGCAGTCACTTTATCCATAATATATACCACACTAATATTATAAGTGCAAAAGTAACTTTTTCTTTTATTTATTGTTTTTTTGCCTTTTTTCTGGGTTTATTCGGGCTTCCTTTCCCCGTTCGGTAAAGCGGTTTTTTATTTTTTTTTGTTTTTGTTTTTGTCTAACTTTTAGCTTATCACGACTAAACCATTGAACCCATCCTAATGAAATTGGATAAAGAGGTACTCTGAGATCTGGAGATGGACATAAGTTTTTCATAAATATTTAGGAGGAATTGGTTTCTAAATTCTATTTGCAGCATATTCAACTCAAAAGGAAAACTGCTTAATAGTTATATTGCTACTGTTTTAATCATTCACTAAATCAAATACGTATCAGTTTTTCCTTACACATATCATATGTATAAAAAGATGCAAGTCAAGAGCATATTTCGCGTTTTTAAGAAAAAAAAATAGTCTTTATTAGCTTTTGCGATGGGTATATACTTAAATACAAACGAAATATATTATAATATACTATTGCCGTGTGGTTGCGGTCAAGAATATCCACTACCCCATATCTTCCTGTGGGTGTCGTAAAAGGCGACAGAGGGAAACAGGCAGGAGATGGGCAGCAGTATCTTCCTGATAGCAGCAACTGTACAAAAAAAGCGGTTACCAACCCGGGCGCCAAGCATGGCAACTATGGAAATATACTCCCCATGATGAGAGTTACAAAGAAACGGCCCCCAGTCCCCCGGCGGCCCCAGCTACGTCGGTGACCACGGTAACGGCCGGGCAGGGGGTGCTAATAATCTCCGGTGGAGGTTCGGTTGCCACCTACGTTGACTCGACTTGGCGGCGCGGAGAAGAGAAGATCATGAAGCTGAAAGAAGAAAAAGACAAGTTGCGCTGGAATATTATAAGGATCATACGAAGTCCGAGGAGAGGGGAAGGACACGGTGTTTTCGAAACCGGCAACTTATTCTATCACTGTAAGGGCAACCATATGTCCCAAGAAGTTGTTGGATTTATCGTCCACAAGCCTCTCCTTAACAACGTTGTAAAAATTGGAAGTGTGTTGACGAGGCCTGCATACGTTATATACAGAATCACCAAACGGTATTTGCTGATGGTCATCTAGGTTTACGCACCAACGTCGGAACATCCCGATGAGGAGATGGAGGAAATGTATGAGGATTTTCCATAGCCATGCATTCCTCCAAAACTCATTATACGTTATTATTGGGAGACTTCAACGCAAAAATAGGTACAAAAAAGAACGGTGAGCTGAAGGTAGAGTAATTTGGAATAAGGCAACGGAACCCCAGTGGGTCAGACACTGGCCGACTTTATGGAGAAAGAGAGAATATTTATGATGAACTCTTTATTTCAGAAGCGACCCCACAGAAAATGGACCTGATCGAGCCCAGATAGTTCGACAAAAATGAGATTGACTTCATTATGACGACTAGACGGCTACTGTTCAGTGATGTCTCGATGTGATCGCAAGAGGGAAAACTGGGAGCGATCACCGAATGGTTTGAGGCACACTGAACCTAAACGTTAAGTTGGAGAGGTCTCGTCTAGTGAAGTCAATGCTCAAAACACGCGTGCTCTAATCCAAAATCTTGAAACTTTTCAGCTCGAGTTACAAAAGCGCTTTCAGTGCCTAGAAGATTGCAATGTACTGGACGCTATGAGTGACAAGATCGTGGAAACTGTCCGTGCGGTCGGAGCTAATTTCTGCAAAACCCGCCGCAGAAGAATACAAAAACTCTGCCATCACACTCTTAATTTCATAGCTATTAGACGGGAGATGAAGCTGCAGTACTCAGCAGATTTTACATGTTAATATAGGCAACTGAACAGACAGATCTCCAAATGCATGCGGCGGTACTTACGTAAATTTAATACCACTCGTATTGAAGAAGCGATCAAGCGGAATCAGGGCTCCAAAATCTTTGCCAGAGATCTGTCTGCCAGAAATCCAACTGTGAAATCTGAAGACTGAGTGTGGCAGCATCGTTTTCGGGACAGCAGAGATTTTGAGAAGATTGAGAAGTTCTATGGGCAGCTGTACACATCATCGTTTGAGCCACACGCAAGTGTATGTAACAATCCAAGGGCAAGTCTTATCCGACATTATTCCGATGATTTCACGTACGTCAGTTTGAGCGAAATTAGAATGGCTCCCTAGCACCTTAAAAACGGCAGGGCCCCCGACGTGGGTGGAATTAGAGCGGAGCTTCTGAAAGCGAGTGGAACACCGGTACTCAAAGTACTTCAGAAGCTTTTCAATATCGTCATTCATGGTAGCACTACTCCGGAGGCGTGGAGCAGATGTACAGTGGTCTTGTTCTTCAAGAAAGGCAACAACACTCTCTTGAAGAACAATCTTCCAATTTCCCTTCTGAGCCGCGTCTACGTGCTGAATTACAACAGAGCTTCTGAAAGCGAGTGGAACACCGGTACTCAAAGTACTTCAGAAGCTTTTCAATATCGTCCTTCATGGTAGCACTGCTCTGGAGGCGTGGAGCAGATGTACGGTGGTCTTGTTCTTCAAGAAAGGCAACAACACACTCTTGAAGAACAATCTTCCAATTTCCTTTCTGAGCTGCGTCTACGTGCTGAATTACAGCGGAGCTTCTGAAAGCGAGTAGAACACCGGTACATAAAGTACTTCAGAAGCTCTTCAATATCGTCCTTCATGGCAGCACTACTCCGGAGGCGTGGAACAGATGTGCGGTGGTCTTGTTCTTCAAGAAAGGCAACAACACTGTCTTGAAGAACAATCTTCCAATTTCCCTTCTGAGCCGCGTCTACGTGCTGAATTACAGCGGAGTTTCTGAAAGCGAGTGGAACACCGGTCTTTAAAGTACTTCAGAAGCTTTTCAATATCGTCCTTCATGGTAGCACTACTCCAGAGGCGTGAAGCAGATGTGCGGTGGTCTTGTTCTTCAAGCAAGGCAACAACACTCTCTTGAAGAACAATCTTCCAATTTCCCTTCTAAGCCGCGTCTACGTGCTGAATTACAGCGGAGTTTCTGAAAGCGAGTAGAACACCGGTATTTAAAGTACTTCAGAAGCTTTTCAATATCGTCCTTCATGGTAGCACTACTCCGGAGGCGTGGAGCAAATGTGCGGTGGTCTTGTTCTTCATGCAAGGCAACAACACTCTCTTGAAGAACAATCTTCCAATTTCCCTTCTGAGCCGCGTCTACGTGCTGAATTACAGCGGAGCTTCTGAAAGCGAGTGGAACACCGGTATTTAAAGTACTTCAGAAGCTCTTCAATATCGTCCTTCATGGTAACACTACTCCGGAGGCGTGGAGCAGATGTACAGTGGTCTTGTTCTTCAAGAAAGGCAACAACGCTCTCTTGAAGAACAATCGTCCAATTTCCCTTCTGAGCCGCGTCTACGTACTGTTTTCTAAAGTCATTACGAATCGTCTCGCACGCAGACTCGAAGACTTCCAGCCTCCCCAACAAGACGGTTTCCGAAAAGGCTTTATTACTATTAAAGAAATATTTAACTCACTATCTATTAGAATATGTTTGCTTTTACCTACTTCGTGAAAAATCATGATGCCGACATTATTTCCTCTATGATTATCAACTGGTTTTGAGAAAAAAAATTAAAATTGAACTTTCCACGTGACTTGGTTCGTTGCTTTTAAAAGAATTTTCATCGTTGTTATAGACTACATACATACCCTGAAGTAGATTGTACAGAAGAAAGAAGATTGAAAGAAAGTACAATCTCCCACTTAGACTGGCGTATGTGGACTATGAGAAAGCCTTTGAGTCTCTTCAGCGGTGCCAAGTTGACTGACGGTATATCAAAGTGCTGAACTGTTTGTACAGTAGGGCTACAATGTTTATTCGAGTACAGAACCAGAGTTCAAAACCTATCCAATTGCAGTGAGGTTGTTCACCGCTGCATTGGGAGACGTTTTCAAGCTACTGGACTGAAAAGGATACGGTATTAACATCAATGGCGTGTACATCACTCACCTTCGATTTTCCGACGGTATATTTCTTTTCGCAGAACTGCTTGAGGACCTAAGCGCTATGCTCAACGTTCTTAAGATGAACATGGACAAAACAAAGATCATGTTTAATGTCCATGTCACACCTATGTGGGTAGTTGTTGGGAGCACTATGCTCAAAGTTGTTCACGAGTATGGAAACCTACCTGGGTTAAATAGTCCGACTAGGTAGGTCCAACTTCGACCGAGAGGTCAATCGATGGATTCAACTTGGCTGGGCAGCGTTCAGGAAATTACGACACATCTTCTCGTCAGGTATAAACTCCAAACCTCAAACTCTGAAAACTAGATTGTATAACCAGTGCGCGTTGCCAGTGATGACTTACGGATCTGAGACGTGGTCCTTCACTGCTGGTCGTATGAGGACGCTCACGGTTGCTCAGCAATTTACGAAAAGGACTATGCTAGTGGGCCGGCCATATAGCTCGAAGAACTGATAACCGATGGGGAAGAAAGGTTCTTGAGTGGCAGCGTCGTACCTGTAGGCGTAGTGTAGGGTGACCCCCACTAGATGGAGTGACGACCTGTTAAGACATGCAGAAAGTCGATGGATGCAGATGGTTTAGGATTGTGCATTGTGGCATTACTTTAGGGAGGCCGATGTTCAGCAGTGAACTTTTTTCGTTGAAGGGCTGTAATTTGATTGATGATGGTGATGATGATTATAATATATAACATACACATATACTTATAAGCGTTATATGTTTTACTCAAAATATTTATATCTGACTACTTTTTATTTCAGTAGAAATATGAAAAATATATTATTTGAATCTTTATCGTAAACATAACTAACTAATTAGCGTTAAACTAATAATTGCTGCTATTTTTAACATGTTTACGGATTTTATTTAAAAAAACTTGTTTGTATCTTTTCTCAAAACAAGAGGGATTTCACTTCAAAGATGGCAAAAGAGAAATCTGTGTAGTAAGAATTAAAGGCGCGATCTACTTAAGACTACATAATGTATAAGGAAAAGAATTATGAGAATCTCCCAGGTTTTGAAATTTAGACTTAAGTTACTCAAAAGTACATGAATCGTTTAGCATTAAAATTTGCGAATGTGGGAACGAATCGGCAGGCAATAAACTGGGCACGAACAGAAAATAATAAATAGTTTCAATGCAGTCAGTTAAGCAGATCAACAATGTATCTCTATTTCTAATGGTTTTTTTAAAAGTTTATAAAATGGACTGAAAAACTTTTAGATTTAGTGCTTTTCAGTCTTGAGCTACAAAGTATTGTGTTCAAATGCCGCGCCATGCATATTTTTTTGTTTTCCCTACCAATATTAGGTCTCCTTTTTTAAAAATGGAAGTAGTACTTCTTCAACTCTTTCTTCTCTTACTTCTTCTTCTACATTAATCTGGACTTTTTGCGAATGTAGATTTTGTACATTAGCATGTTGTTGTGCTAATAAGCGCTAAGATTTGCCTAAAAACTCCACCGTCAATAATACGATACGAACCTTTTAATGAAGCGTCATCTGGAGAAACAGACTGCAATGTCTATTCGCTTAGCATCAGCTGCGATGGCTAATCACTAAGTTATCCGGTGGTGTGTCAATTTTAGTTTAGTGATATTAAGAGTTGTGGTATATGCAATTGTAGGAGGTAGGGAGATGCCCCTCCACTAAATTAATTTTTTCCGTGGATTAATTTATTATTATTAAGGCTAATTAATTTGACAACGTTAACTCATAATGCCCGTCTGGGCATCACAAACACTATATGGAGAAATGACTCTTTATATAATCTAATTTGATGAAAGTTTTTTGCCTTGTCTAAACTAGTAAAATACTTAAATTTGCTATTGTCAACGATATCATCATCTTTTATAGGGAGTAGTTAACAGCTACGACTACTACTACTCCAATACATCTCATATTATCATCAGCATTTTAAGGCCTTGGTCTATCGCCGCAGTGTTTTTTCACGAGCAAGATTTGGCTTGAAAATTCTAATTACGAATATCTTATTATTTTATCTAAATATTCTGTACTATTTCCCTTACGTAATTTTTCAAAATTTTTGAGATTGATATTATTATCTTCATGTCGACGAATGTGCAAAGACAAGACCGGTTTTCTCTCTAATAGTGGCAATACCTTCTATGATATTCTTAATAAACTGTTTAATGACGAACATGAACTTTGTCTTTCTTTATGTACCTATGATTTTATCGGGCAGTAATTGCTTTTAGAACTTTATTTCTAAAACATAATTTACTTTTGTTTGTGATGTATGCTGAGCATCAGTTTTGATCAGTACTAACAATTAACAACGTTTCCATGAAGCTCTCCAAAATTACTTAAAACTCCACTTATAAGACCACTAGAGTTTGGGACGATATCCTAAGGTATGTATGGGTCAGTATTCCCTAACTTTGTAAATTCAAACATTATCATTCATCAAGGGTAGTCTTGCGTGTTGGCGCTGTTTCGAGCCTGAATTTCATTCTAAGCTTAGCATCGGTTGATGCGACTAGTAATAATAACTAATTAATAAATTTTTTTTAACTTTAATTAATTTTAATTAAATTGGTATTTCAAATTAAGTTTATAACTTTGAAAACCTAAATAATTGCACTCAGAAAATTGACTACCTCAAGGATTTTGGAGAGCGCAGCTATCGAAAGTGTTTGGAAATGACGTTTTTAATTCCTGACTAATAATAACACCTCAATAGCGGAATGAAGTGTCTTGGTACAAGAGATCGGCTATTAAAGAAATATTTAACTCACTATCTATTAGAATATGTATGCTTTTACCTACTCCGTGAAATACCATGATGCCGACATTATTTCCTCTATGATTATCGAATGGCTTTGAGAAAAAAAAATTAAAATTGAACTTTCCACGTGACTTGGTTCGTTGCTTTTGAAAGAATTTTCATCTTTTTACAAAAACTATATAAGTTAGATTTAAGTGCTGGTATATATGCATCTGCATTGTCATTTTAGCCTATCATATTTAAAAATTTTGGAACATGTTTTTGCTTAATACTCAAATTTCAACAAGAAATGTAGCTACTTAACTCTCAAATCTGCATGCTCCCGCTTATGCAAATGTATTTGTAAGCAATACGTTTACAAACCGACGTAACCTGGACAGGTTTCACAAAAATAAAAGGTTCTGTCCACAGGTGATAAATCGTGAATACGTCAGTGGAATCTCTAGGACATGATGACGTGTTATTTCACTTTTGGATTTTAGAATACAATATTTGGATGAACTTCAGATATTAGTCAGATAATGTCACCGTGCCCGTACGCAGCGACAAATTTACATAATTTTAACAAAAGAAAAATACGGTACGGAGAATAAGAAAATGTAAATTTGTGTTCATTTAAGAACTGTGGCGGGCACGTTACGTATGAGGCGTGGTTCTGACAAGCGTAGTGCCTGATCTTCAAATTGAATACAAAAGTAATTGGAAATGACATTTCATTACTGGCATAAATTATAGTATGTTATTTAACTTACGAGTATGTATATTATTCATTCAAGTGCTTGCATAGAAGAAAGTCTTAACGCAAGCATGCCATTTTCTTTTAAAATCTTTTTCCATAATAAATTACGAATACTTTAGTAATTTATCTAGTAAAACCCTTTTCGTTCTTTTATTCATTCATAACATATTCATTCTATCATACGTCCACTGCTGAACATAGGTCTTTGCCGTATATGTGAGCCATGTAGGTGGAATTTCCTGGAATTTTCCTTCCACTGGTGCTTATGCTTATGCCTGCATCCATCGTCTTTCCCAGCTTGCTTGGTGTCAGCAAGATTTTCTTGGTCCCAGCAATCAACACTCGCAGCTTCTTAAGTATGTCACGTGCCTTGAACAATTAGTATGTATTGGAAGGCATTGCGCTAGTTATTAAGAATAAAAGAGTAAAATGCGGTATGCATCGCTTTTTTGCTGAATTAGAACTATCTGTTATTGTTACAGAGCAAAACTTAGCAGACCGAGATCGGTATGTCATACGCACAAAAACATTTGATGGTGCTAAACTTGAACAACTACGACGTAAGGCCTACGGAAATGTGTAATACTACGGCATGGTATGTGGCTTTAGAAGTTACATAGCAATTTGCACTCATTGGTGCTGCTGTGGATAATTTTCCTATTGTGGTTGAATAAAACAATGACGTTTTTTACGTGGCATACTGTAGCTATATTAATGGTATAATCTGTAGCACGAATGATTCGGGTCGACCGGAAAAGAACAACGTTCTCACGTATTACCAGCGTAAAATAGCTTAACGCTTTTGTGTTTCTTGTAGTGAGTGTAGAGAATATGAGGCCCTTTTTACTGGAAACGAGGCATTCACTCACGGGTGACAGCGCATCTGAATTTTGATTCGCAATCGAGAATAGATGTAGATGTCTATGAGCCACAGCAACTACTTACCATCAGGTGGACTGTGTGCTAACTAAAAAAATATGTTAATAAGCCCATGAGCTAGAAAAATCAGTAGCACTATGTAGATGGGCCAAGTTAAGAGTTTATTAAACTAATAGTCATATAAGAATAGGTATTATGTACATGTGAAAGAAGCGAGAAAGATGTTTGAGGATCGTGCCAAATTAAAGTCCTTAGTGTCTGCCTGCCCCTCTATGTAACAGGCGGGAGATTTTTGGTATTTAATGGTATGTTTAGTACAGTTCAGACAAAAGGAAAGTTTTTTTTACCCTTACAAAATATTACTTACTCCTAGAGTTGTATTAACGATATTTGCATATATATTATCAATCTATTAAACAAAAATAAGAGTAAGGAAAACTGTACACGAAACATTTAAATATTTTCAAAAAACACAAAGCGGAAATAATACTCGTACATTATTCCAGCTCAAGTAATTCGTTTGCGCTGAGTTGTCGTCTGTTTGAATTTGCATAACTTGTTTCAGCGGAGATGATTTCTAATGCAGTAACTTTAACTTACACGTGCTTAGTAAACACTATGCAGATTATTGTAATACTTTCTTTTGTTTATAAAACGATTTGTTTTGTTTTGATTTAAAAATTTATTACTAATATCGAGAATATTTCTAATTATATCGATATATTTTAATCAACTCCAAATGAACTGAAAATGTTCGTTTAAGAGTTTCATGATAGTAAACTAATGGATTTGAAGTAATAACTTTTAAGTTCGTAGTCCATAACCTCAACCAGTAGGCTTACTGTATTTATTACGAGGTGGTTTTATTTATTTTAAGAGTTTCGTACAAAAAGTATGAAGCATTTTTCTTTTTGTTAATAGACGAAGAGCCGAAGGAGCGTACGGATCGCCTAATAGTATGTGATCATCGTCGACGTCAATGAAGATTAAATGTAGGACACAGTGTACATGGGGCTTAATGATTTCTTATATTTATGGGAATGCTACTCATGAAATAAAACTATTTTAACGGATTCTATCCTTTATGTATTTTTTTTAATTCCCGACGTTTCGGGTACTTTCCAGCGCCATTGCTGATGCGGGAGGGGACTGAGGTGTTTTAAATACCAATTTCATACTTAACGAAGGCCATCTTTTAAATATTAATTTTTGGTTCAATCTACGCAGAACGAGCTTACACTATCTTGAAATCATGCAGTAGTATCCTTGGGTTTGGATTTGATTTTATATGGGATCTTATATATGATATTATTATGGGATCTCAAGCAGATCGTAGTACCTAGCTATTTACCCTATAGACTTTAATACGCTACAACCAATGTGCTTAATATTTAGTGATCTAATAAAGAAATACTCCGATTAAATCTAGACGTAAATTCAAGAATACCACCAAGTACTAAACCATAGAAGTTGTATGGGTTACCCAATATACACAAAATGAACGATAGACTACGTCCCATAGTGAGCTAAATTGATTTATAAACGTTTAAATTGGCTCAGTATTTAGTACAAATACTTTCGCCACTGAGAGGACACACAAGAACACATACAAAGGTACCATTTTCTCGGTGAGATAGAACGAAACTACCTTTATTTTTCATGTCCAGTCACTTTTTACATTACCTATCGAAGACTGCATCTCAATTGTGAGTAAGAAGCTAGATAAAAACAATATGCGTGTCGAATATGTAGTACTACTCAGACACTGCTTCACAACTGGCTCTCTGTTGAAAGGTCTGAAAGATAGAGCTCTACGTGCAAGTAGATCGTGTAGCGATTGGCTCACCTGTATCTCTTATTGTCGCCAATATATTCATCGAGGACTTCGAATAAAAAGCTCTCCTCACTGCACTTGTGTATATTAGATTCTACAAGTGGTTCACAATTTTAACTTAACGCCATTTTTAGAACACCTTAACTCCATAAACTCAAAAATTAAATTTGTTATGGAGTTAGAAGCAAATAATTCTTTAGTCTTCCTAGACGTTTTAGTCATTTGATTTTGATTCAGTCCTAATAAAACAACAAAAGGCAAACTCCATGATATATATGATTCGAAGAAGCTTTATGTGTCTCACTCCTAAAATATTTAACAAGATCTACCGAACGTACTTAAGACCTCTTTTGGAGTTTGCATATTTATTATGTTTTTTTTACGTATTTTCTTTATTATTACGTATATTTATTACGTATTTTCGTAAAGATATAATAATACTGGAAAATGTTTAAAGGAGGGCCACAAAAATGGTAAAAGAACTGCGGAACATGACATATGAGCAGCGAATGAGAAAGCTTAACCTCACAACACTAGAGAGCCGTAGGCAGAGAGGTAGTCTGATTGAAACATACAAAATACTGACAGGTTATTACAATGTTCCTACTCTGCCAAATTTGTACTTACTAAGTAGCAACAAACGTCTGAGAGGACATCAATTTAAACTTTGCCATAGGACTGCCAAGCGGAATCCTATGAAGAATTTTATAACAAATCGTGTTGTCACCAAGTGGAAAGCTACCACAAAATGTGATTGATGCTCCTACATTGAATGCTTTCAAGAACAGATTGGATAAAATCTCCAAACACTAAGACGCACACGCATCAGCTTTTTTAGCTGCTAGTATTTTTATGTATAAATAATAATAATAATAACACCATCAGTCATACTGTGTATAGAAAAAGTCCCATATTAACCGATATTTAACCTCTCAAGCGGTCTCATGAGGTTGCGGCCATATTCCGTCAAATCCCTAGCAGTCTCATGAGGTCGCACCCACCCACAGCATTTTAACCCATAAATACTAAGTGTAGCATTATATAATCAATATGAAATTTTCTATTCTCTAAAGTAATAAAATAACTGTTATCCTATGAATATTTATTTATAATCTACGTTCATTTCGCACGCCATTTTCGCGTGAATGTTATAGTGTTGATTTTTGGATTTTTCTAGTATTGATTAATGTTTTAGTATAATGTTTTATTATAAAATGGTAATGAAAGTTTTTGTGTGAATATACTGCTTTTTACGTAAATAATTTCGAGTAATATATATTGACATATTTGTGATTTTCACGCTGCCGACATTCGCTTGGTACGTATATTTTTTTTGTTATCTAATTACAATAAAACCTTTTTGTAATGAAGTAAAATCTGACTTTTGTTTAGACCACATGATAGAAAATTTTGTATAGATTCTATAATGCCAAACTTCTTCATAGACAAGTAGTCTCTAAATATAAGTATTAACGGATTTAAATGCTGTGGGTGGGTGCGATCGCATGCGACCGCTCGGGATTTACCGAGCGCGTGTGACTGCATAGGATTTTTATTGCGCTTGAAGGTTTAAACGGTGATTCTCAACACTACCCTTTACAGTTAGCTACCGTGGGAATCTTTGATTCGGAGAGCACAAGGGATCGGTGACGGTAAAAACTTGGCCGTTGAGCTCCAGCACGTGAAGTAAGTTTTGCACGACAAGATACAGGTCCCGCGCCTCCGTCAAAGTAATCGAGCTAAACTGGTCACAGTCGAGCGTGTCCCTGCTTTACTACCTTAAATCATAGGGGTCACAGACAAAATAGCATACATTTTGAAGCGGGCTTCCTTACGATTAAACTACAATCTGTCGAAGAAGATTAGCACTGACCAAGAACTGTCTTACCATCCGTCAAGTGTAATATTCCTCTACAATATGCAGCAAGCTTGATTGTGAATGTGGTCATTCCCATCAAAACATTATACTTTTTAATTAATTAATTAAATTATAATTAATATTTTATTAATATGTTTTATAGTAGCAATGCCATTAACATTACTAATATCCTTTTAACTACTGGTAAGCTTAAAATGCTTGTTGAGTGGTTCACGACAGTAGTCGAGTGTTGAATTCGAACCCACGACCTTTGGAGTTTGCGGTTCGCACCTTGCTGCTGGCTACTGTCGCTACAAAAATTCACAATACTGTGTTACGTATGAAAGTTGCTTGTGGCAAAAGAAGCATATAACTAATGTAGTATAAATGCAGTTTAGAAGTATGAACTTAATTGTGAAATGAAATAATAGAACCTTCATTGAACAAAGACAAACTATTTTGTCCATAGTTACCCTTGCGACAACAGGACGAGTGAGTTTGAGATTAACTGATAAAATCTCTTACACGCTATATATTATATTTTATGTATAAACTGTAAATATTAAATTAAATTAATTGTCAGTGTTGTATTGTACTTTTGTGTCAAGGATTTAATCAAATAGCCCAATTTTTTTTGAAATCAGAAAACGTGTTTAACAGGTAAGTATAGTATACGACGTGCGTAAACAATAAACGTCGTCTACTGCAGTCAAAGTACAAAGAAGGTACGAAAAAGACACGAAGATAAATATCGTTACAAAAGTGCTATGACATAACCAAAAAAGTAAGTTTTGATTTAAACTAGTATCGCCTGTGGTGAAATTCGATAAAGTGTCGAAATTCAACTTTTTATTTTTTTGCAGATAATTTATTGCAATTTATTTTTATAAATACTTTTTTGTCTCGATAAATATTTCCTCGGTTTTAGAACCTTGAGGAATATTTAAAGATGATGACAAGAGATCCGACTGTATGAAATTAGTCTCTTATGTGAGAGGTAAAGCCCTAATGTTACTTGCGTAGACAATTTGGCAGCTTTACATCTCAGAGGTGCCTCGTTTAGAACAGGGGTAACATCATAGGTAGCTAAACTAAGTATCTCTGAGAGATGAATACATATTTGTGACATTTGCTGTAGAAAATATCATTCCGTGTAATCCACATGCAGTTAAGTTCCAAAGGAAACTGTAGCTGCGACTGGGCTACGATACTGATGATAAGTGGGCTAGTTTATTTCTCGCTCAAAGGTTAAATATAGCCATTTAGCAGGCAGTGTTCTTGGAACGATTCCACGGTATGCAGGGCTGTATGATAATGATTATTCAATTTGAAAGAAACAGAAATAAATAACTGTTTATTAATTAGTTGTTCTCAGGGAACGCTGCGGATTGATCTTAGCACCATTCTCAATGAAGTTAATAGTATCTTTAAACGGAAAGTTTTGAGATGAATATGAACAAAGCAAATATTATTGTCTTACCCGAGGGAGTAAAGAGTGAGAAGTTTTACCCCCTCTTGAGGAAGCGCCGCCAAGTAGCGGCTGGTGTTGGTGGGGCTGCGGGTGTTTTCTAAAGCGTTACAAAAGAAACACCATAGAGTTTTGTGCATATCCGACATAACCTATGCGTTCCTCGCTTGGCGATAAAACTAGGTATTTTACCGTGAAAAAAGAACAAAATAAAATTTCAGCCTAAAAGATTATTAACCCTATACCTAATTTTAGCTTCATATTATATATGTTAATGGAAATTAGGACACATCTTCTCGTCAGATATACCTCAAAACCTGAAAACTAAGTTGTACAACCAGTGCGTGTTGCCAGTGATGACATATGGAACTGAGACGTGGTCCTTCACTGCTGGCCGTATGACGACGCTCAAAGTCGCTCAGTGAGCTATGAAGAGGGCTATGCTCGGAATTTCTCTGCGTGATAAACTTAGAAATGAGGATATCCGCAGTAGAACCAGAGTAACCGACATAGCCCAACGGATTAGTAAGCTGAAGTGGCAATGGGCCGGCCATATAGCTCGAAGAACCGACAACCGTTGGGGAAAAAAGGTTCTCGAGTGAAAGCCTCGTACCGGTAGACGAAGTGTAGGGTGACCCCCCACTAGATGGAGTGACGACCTGATAAGACATGCAGGAAGTCGATGGATGCAGGTGGCTCAGGACCGTGCTTTGTGGCATACCTTGGGGGAGGCCTATGTTCAGCAATGGACTTGTGAAGGGCTGTAATGATTATGATGATGATGATTATATCTGTCAAAATTGCCACATTCAACAATATTATACTTTATTTTATGCGTTTTGGGGTATAAACTTTAATGTATAATTAAAAAAAATATCTATTACATTTTAATTGAAATATGACGTCGAGCCTGAAATAAACGAAAATTTAAGAGACAGAGTAATCCACTGAGATTTTTGATTAGTTAGTATACAGTTCCTTAAATTACATAATACGAGTACATGTTTAAGTCGCTTTCAACCTACACCATGCTAGTAAACAATAAAATGTGATAATAATATTACGTTCATAGTGTTATTAGTTAATTGAAATCGTACTTCGTGTAATTTAAGCTACAGCAGCCTAATGGCAGGGCGCGGACCGCGTACTCTAAATATCGTGGGTTCGAATACGCCATTCAACTACTGTTGTGGACCCCTACTAACACAAGCATTTTAAATTTTAAGGAGTGGTTAGAGGGAATATAAGTAATGTAGCATTGCTACATTTTTCTTACAAAATATGAAATTCACGTGAAACAAATATAGCTAAGTCATATCAGTAACTAATTATTGGCTTTAAAATTTTACTTACACACATTTAAATTCAAATTTGTGATTGAATAAAAATATTTAACGATCGACTTTCGGTAAACATGACTTTTAGATTAGTTAAGCTATCCAAGGTATGAAAGAAACGTTCACAACTAAAATGTTCGTACTTGGAGGTAAGATAAAATATAAAATGTATTTAATTGCTGATATTTTGCTTAATATTATAATATAATTGTGTATTTGTTTTTTAATTGTGTCTCATTGATTGTATTTGAAAAACATTACTCTTTAAATTAAGTTAAGTGTATAAATTTACAATAACTTGAAAAAAAGCAAATGACTGTTGTATGATATTATACATTAAAATGATATTTTAGTTGCTCAGTATAATCTTTTTACTTGGCTAGTCTTCGGTAAAGCCAGTTCTTCTTAAAAAAATGGTAATGTGCAGTTTTAAATCAAGGTCAAATTTTTACGTGTTTATTGTGTAGGTAACATATTTGCCTTAAAATTAACCACTCTATAAGTGGTAGAAATAAATTTCAACCAACAACAACAAGAGCCGTGGTAGCTCAGATGGTTAACGCTCGCTGTAAATATAACAGAACGCGAGTAACCCGGGTTCGAACCCCGCCGGCACCAATGAAATTGATAATTGCAATTTTAAGTGCTGATTTACCACATGCTCGGCGGTGAAGGAAAACATCGTGAGGAAACCTGCATGTCTGAGGAATAAGAAAAAAAATATTTCGAAGACATGTGAAGTTCGCCAACACGCATTGGGGCAGCGCGGCGGACACTTCCTTGCCCTAAAACCCCCTCAGAAATGGGGGGAGGCCTGTGCCCAGCAGTGACGTATATAGGCTGTAACTTTACTTTACAACTTTTACTCTATAAGTACTGAAGTAAACAACATGAATTGTTTCTACTAGAGCAAATGAAAATATGAACAAACTGTTCAAAACTCAAACTTTATACTATATGGAATGAATACAGTTTTTAATCGCATTATTAAAAAAAATTTAATTCAATTCTCACCTTAGTAATTTTCTGGAGTAAACACTCCTTTTAGTGCGCTTTCTAATAAAACTTTAATCAACTGACCTATCGGATGCTTTATTACTTTCAATTGTTATGATTTATGACTGTTACTTAAGATAAACAAAAATACAATAAACGCACGTAAACAAACTAAACACGAAAGCTTAAATGAATCGTAATTATAACAGTTTAGGGAACATCATGCAATGTGTAAGGCTCACTTGCATTGGCACCGCACGTGGAACCCGGGAGTCTATAGTGGGGCATGCAACTTGCATCAGTTGCAATCTTAAAGAAGTTTGTTTTAAACGGCATTAAAATTTGGTTCAATTTAGTACTCCGAACAAGATTTTTCTTTCAAAGTGTACTTTATCTGTAAGACATAAAGTTTCTTATAATCAGAAGAAATTTAACATTGATCTTTGCCCTTCTTTGAATAATTAATTTAACAAACATTGGGTAAATTTCCATCCCTTAAACTTATTTAAATAAGGTGGATTTGATACAAGTCTGGTCACCCATTGTCCTTTTTTATGGGATAGGTGTCAAACCAGCACACATCACCTGATGGTAAGTGGTTGCTGTGGCACATAGACATCTACATCAATCCTTGATTACGAATCAGAATGCAGATGCGTTGTCACCCGTGAGGACTAAGATGGAATGCCTCATTTCCAGTAAAAAGGGTCTCCGGTTCTCTAATCTCCCCATACGAAACACAGTGGCATAAAGCTACTATTTTATGCTGGTGTTCTGTGAGATCGTGGTGTTTCCCCGGTCGAGCCGACCCATTCGTGCTACAACTATACTACTAATATAATTGCAGCTTGGCTCTACCACGTATGTGTCGCCACTAGAGAACCTTTATTTCCCATCGCTTGCCGATTTTTAGCTACATAAATAAATAAATAAAAATATTTTGTTTCAACCATCTTGGATCGCATGTGTTAGTAATACAAGGTCCTTAAACCTAGTTGTTAGTAAAAAAAAAAACGAAAACTACTTAACCTTAAGCCATGTAGCAGTCGTTCAAGTACATATAATCCAACCTGTCAGCGGACTCTGCACAAAAATGATGTGCAGCGCTTTCGCATCACAGTAGTATAAAAAGACTACACGCGCATCGGCGAACATCCATGACGCGATGCAACATCGAAACAGCTTCATCAGCGTCCTGAATGCATTACCATACTGCACACGCAGGGTGTTATGCGTCATATATGGTCGGTCTTTTTTCACTTTATATTTTGTTTTATTATATTATAATGTTATATATATATATATATATATTATAATGTTATAGTGATTAATGCGTTTTTTGTCACCGGTCTGGCTATTTTCCGTGTACCTTAAGCGGATCGACACTTGTATTTTTCATGGTCACCTCTTATGGTATCCACTTATTACTTAACAATCTTTCGTAATGAAACACTTTTATAAATGCAAACCGTTACAGTTGGAGCCCATCTAAAGCCCACTGCTATACATAGTCCTCCCCCATAGATTAACTTATAGGCAAATATAACACATTATATTATTTGCCACGTACCACGTGGGACCCGCAGATTTTAAATTGTTTACTTTTTATAACGAGAACGCTGCTGCCCCGTTTCTGATTTGTTTTCCTGTGTCATCTATAACGACACCTACGGGACGATATATCATAATATTATATAACCAATATACAAGATACTAACGTTATTGTAATAAGTTGAAAATTCATTAAGAGTTTTTCAATGTTCTAAAAATTCTTGCTCAGAAAATTGTAGGCTAAGGCGTAAAAAATTTAAAAATACATTGGAACATTTCCTGTTTGAAAGCAAAAGTTTTAATTTCTTTTTCTTAATTTGATGTTAGCAATAAAAACTGTAAGCGATAAAAGTGACATGTTTATCAAAACTTTTTTATATTATATTTCACGATCATATACCATTAGCACAGTATATATATATATATATATATATATATATATATATATATATATATATATATATATACTTTGTTATTATTCGCATAAATGAAGCTGCTATGTTTCGTATGACAAGTGAAGAAAACCGAAGGCCCTTTTTAACTGATTAGCACTAGTTAGTCCTGGCTGGTCTCCAGGAGTGCCATCCGCATTTTGATCGCTAATCAAAGACGGATGTTGGTGTCTGTGGGTTAGCGTGTTCCCTTGTAATCCTTCTTAATCATCAATTTGATGAAAGTTTAAAAATAAATAAAACCAAAATGAAAATAATTTCAATTTTAATTGTCCTTTGTTTTATTTGTTAAGATGTTATCTGATATACTTTTTTTCTAGGATTATAGTGACAAACGGGCGCACAGTCCACGTAATGTTAATTGGTGGTGTGGACCATAGAAATCTACATCTATCCTCGAATCACTCTTACGAATCAAAATGCAATGTGTTGTCACACGTGACGACTAAGATGGAAAACCTCATTTCAAGTGAAAAGTGTCTCCGGTTTTTATACTTACCCTATAAAATACAGCAGCACTAAGCTGCTATTTTATGCTGATATTCTGTCAGAGCGTGGTCTTACCCCCGTCGAGTCGACCCATTAGTGCTACAACTATAATATAGCTGCAGCGTGGCTGTACCACGTATAAAATACCTACATAAGTGCTTTATGCCACTTAAGCTTGAGGCATATTCGAAGCAGTTTTATATCTGTTATGTTATAGGTTCTATTATTGTGTTACATACTATTTACTTTATATTATAAGTCCTCTATACTCCTATACTGTTATTCTTATATTACTTATTTACTTTAAAATTAAATTACATTGTTTACCTAGAAACCAAACTAATTAGATTGTAATATTTAAATACTAATATTTACTGTTCCAAAGTTTACCATTCTTAATTGTATCTTAGAATAAGTTAACGATAAATACAAACAAGCATAATGTTATTCCCTTATCTTTACCCCTACCTCCTAGCTTCCCACGATCCTACACTATATAAACCAAGTCCTTCGATCCCACAACACAATTCAATTTCCAAACTCTCTGACTCAACTTCTATATTTTAAGTTAGTTTGTATTATAGTTAAATATATTAAAAAAATTTAATTTTAAAAGAGTTTTTGTCTCTGTCACATAACAAATTCTCGCGTGATTCATTCGCTTAAATGGCGTAAAGACGAAGTGAACGTACCAAATTCGACGGGACAGCATCGCCCAACAAGAAGACAACGTACGGTAGCTGAAGGCTTTTGAAGAACTTCGCCGAACCATGCAGCTCCACATTTTATTGTTATTGTGGTAAGTGGCTAAACTTGTTTGTTCAAATTCCTATTTTCCATTTTTACCAAAATATTTTTCCTACATCTACCACCTCATTTTACATTATTTTTTTTTGTATATAATCATACTATTCAGTCATATACTATTATATTATACTATTCTATTATATCAATTATTCATATTATTGTATTGTATTACCTGTGTAAAACAAAGAACACTAAGATGGCTTTAGACATTACCACATTACTTAAATTAATTCCCTTATTCGACACAGACAATAACGACCAAGTGTATAGATTCGTTAGGTCATGCAATTCAGCTTTTGATCTTAGATCAGCGGACCAGAAGTCAGTACTTTTAGTATACGCGTTGAACAATATTACTGGTTCGGGTGCGGCAGATGTTCACAGTAAAGAATATGCTTCATGGACCGACTTAAGAACATTCCTTATCGAAAAATTCTCTAACGTTAAAACCATAGCACACCTTAATCTCGAACTGCAATCTATGTTTCAAAAACCTACAGAAACACTAACTGAATATTTTCACAGAGTCGACCTTTGTCGCTCTAAAATAATAGAGAAGTTAAACGCCGAAATATGCGATAAGACATTACTAGGTCGCTTAGCCACAACGGAAGAAACGGCTCTTAACGTTTTTGTCAATGGTATTAGCTCCGATATCGGAGCAATGCTAAGAACAAAAGAATTCCCTACCCTTTGCGAAGCAGGCCGATTCGCACTTCAAGAAGACAAAATTCGTGCGATGAACAAGGCTAGGCAATCTTTATTTAAGCTAAACACTACGCGTCCACCACCTTTTACAAAACCACCATACATTACCCATAATTATTATAATAATAGTAATACAACTAAGCCTATAAATCGAACTCATCTACCATATACACAAACCACATACAATAATGCCAACACACCGCAACAAATTACAAAATTATGTAGTTATTGTAAAAATATTGGGCATAATATTACAGAATGCCGTAAAAGAACTTATAATAATAATATAAGAAACAATCAAGCCCAACGCGCACTTCCTGCGCCTCATATCCCAGTAAATCATTTAAACTGCCAAGCGACCAACGAGATGAGCAACTCGTTGGAAATCGCTTCAGTATCCTGCTCACCGATCCCGACTCAAGACATCGAGAACCTGCAAATATGAACTCTAGTAAATCCAGCCCTATTCCTCAAAGGCGTCCTCGACCGCCGAACCATTGAGATCACACAACGCAAACAAACAGCGTACTTTCTAAATCACCGCTTAAGTGTGAGACAGAGTTGAAAAATGTGTCTACACAAACTAGCGACTTAAGTACTACATCACATACACATCACTCAATATTCAAAAATTCCAGTTCTCAAACGGAAACCTACGAACAGGGTAACCAGCCCCAAACCCTTGGTTTTCCAAAACATGCTATTCCTTCTACATCCACTGACTCTATTACTACTATCTCTACTACATCTACTATCTCTACTACATCTACTATCTCTACTACACCTACTGACTCTTTCGAGACTACTAAACCTACTACGTCCACTGATTCCATCAAGACAACTACACCTCCTATATCCACAAATTCCACTGTTTCCAATAAACCACGTTCGAAATCAAAACCTACAACTAAAAAGCTTAAATTAAAACATCCCAAATTCAAGTGTAATACATAATCTTTTGCCATATCTGCCTTAAACGATATACCACCCGATAACCTCTTACACTGTACTTTTCACATAGAAGGCAAACCATTGACATTTCTCATTGACACCGGAGCAGGGATCTCGGTAATAAAAAGGGATAAAATAGGTTCGTCACCTTTAAATAAATTAAACATCGTGTCAATCGTAGGTATTTCCGGTAGCCATAATTCAATTACAACCTCAGGCACCACCGAAATATCTCTAGATTATTTACCTAAATATCGTTTTCATTTTGCTTCCCTTAACATTAAAGCAGACGGTATCCTAGGCAACGATTTTATGATAAAGAATAATTGCAGCATTCATATTCATTCTAAAACAATGAGAATACGTGACAGATCATACAACCTACATTACGAACGAAAATCCTCAAAATATAATCGACCCTAATAACCAATTCCTTTCTAGCCGTACCGAGAGTGTAATTATGTGTAGAACAAATAATATAAATTCAGGGACAGCAATAGTCGAAAAACAAATAATAGATAACGGTATTGTTATTCCCAACGCATTAGTTGAAGTCAAAAACAACTCATTTATTATCACTTGTGTAAATACAAACAAATCCGACAGAGTAATTAGCATTCCAAACATCGAAGTTCAACCTTATCAACCAAATCAACAAACTAACAACATTAATAAACACTCAATTAATAATCTTAATCACACATCCGACACCGATAGACAAAAGCAAGTACTCACCCTCATTAGACGCGAACATTTAAACAAAGAAGAATCGAACTCATTAGATAAAATTGTTTCCAAATACCCCGACATATTTTTCATCGAAGGCGACTCCCTTACATTTAGCAATCATACAAAACATCAAATACCTACCACTACTGACATTCCAATTCACACGAAAACCTATCGCTTTCCTCATGTACACGAACAAGAAGTAAAATCACAAGTCCAAAAGATGTTAGACCAAGACATTATTAGACCTAGCTCATCTCCTTGGAGTAGCCCCATCTGGGTTGTTCCTAAGAAACTAGACGCATCTGGGAAACAGAAATGGCCATTAGTTATTTATTACCGCAAGTTAAATGAAGTCACAGTAGGAGACAGTTATCCTCTTCCTAATATCACAGATATTCTAGACAAATTAGGTCATTCTCAATATTTTACCACATTAGATCTTGCCTCAGGTTTTCATCAGCTAGAAGTTGATCAAAAAGATATACCTAAGACGGCTTTTAGTACACCATATGGCCATTACGAATATAAAAGAATGCCATTTGGTTTAAAAAACGCACCATCGACATTTCAGCGTGTAATGGACTCCTTTTGTATGGCTTACAAGGTGAAAGATGTTTCGTTTACCTCGACGACATAGTTGTCTTTGCTTCCAGCCTTCAAGAGCATGAACAAAAACTTGAAGAAGTTTTCTCTAGACTTAGAAAATATCAACTAAAGATTCAACCAGACAAATGCGAATTTCTTAGACGCGAAGTTGCTTATCTTGGCCATATCATTTCGAACGAAGGCGTTAAGCCAAACCCCGATAAAATTCGGGCAGTTCAAGAATTCCCCTATTCCTAATTCATTTAAAGATATAAAGGCATTTCTAGGCCTTACAGGATACTATCGTCGGTTTATTCCTAATTTCAGCAAACTTACTAAACCTTTAACTAGCCTTCTTAAAAAGGACACTACCTTCATATGGGGTGAAACCCAACAACAATCCTTCAATGAATGCAAACATCTTCTTACTAACCCTCCCATCTTACAATATCCAAACTTCACAAAAGAATTCATACTGACCACCGACGCTTCTATAAACGCCCTAGGTGCTGTGCTATCGCAAGGCGAAATAGGCAAGGATTTGCCTATAGCATATGCATCTCGGACACTAAATATAGCAGAATCAAACTATTCCACTATCGAAAGAGAGTTATTAGCTATCGTTTGGGCGGTTAAACATTTTAGACCATATTTGTTTGGTAGAAAATTTAAAATTGTAACTGACCACAAACCGCTAACATGGCTTTTCTCGATAAAGGACCCTGGTAGTCGGTTAGTTCGATGGCGACTTAAACTCGAAGAATACGAATATGAAATAGTATATAAGGCAGGTAAGAACAACACCAATGTAACTCTCTCAGGCCCACCATTTCTTCTCACGAACATAAATTATCTCACAAAAAGCGACAAAAACACACATCTCGACCCAAACACTTCGGAAGATTATTTACAATTAAACTTTCAACACTACTTAGAAATCGACTCTCACACTTTTAATACTCCAAATCTCCATATTTCCCCAGACTGCCTCTTAAACGAACGTCACAAAAACATTCTTATCCCAATCTCGTGTCAACTTTCCGATAAAAATACCCTTTTCAAACAAGCAATTTCCACTTGCTCTCAAGTGGACCCATTTTTAAGTAAACCCAAAACACTTTACGAAACAGATTTATTAGTTTCAGATAAGAAACAAAATATTATATTTGGCTGTTCGAGACCCACTCACTTCGATCCTTGGGATTCTGAGAGCTATTTTAAAGTATTACTCGCTTGTCTACACAACCATAAATTAAAATCACTTTACGTTCCGGGACTTAAAAAACGACCCCACTTGTAAACTTAAAGGAAACGAACAATTACACATAACAGCTTATTTAGCCGACCTTTACGAATGCAAGATCACCATATGTGAAAATAAAGTTAAAACTCCAGCTCCAGAAGAGATAGAATCAATCCTTAAAACTTTCCATGATGATCCCTTATCAGGACATCGTGGCATTATCGAAACGACACACAAAATACGATCTGAATATTTCTGGAAAGGAATGACCGATACTATTAAAAATTATATAGATAATTGCCAAATATGTCAACGAAACAAAATTCAACGTAAGACATATAAAGCTCCCATGGTTATTACTTCTCTTACTCAGATATAACTAACGACTTTAATAAATACATACTCACACTACAAGATGACTTGACTCGTTTTGTTCAAGCATACCCTATTCAAGATAAACAAGCAACAACAGTAGCCAAATCTCTTCTAATTTTCTGTCAACATTACGGCGTACCTAAACGTTTCCATTCCGATCAAGGTACAGAATTTCTAAATAGCGTAATCAAACAATTGATGAAATTACTAGGATCCACTCACACAGTTAGTACCGCTTATCACCCTCAGACTAACGGTTCTTTAGAACGATTCCACGCAACATTACGCGACCACATCCGAATGTACCACAAACGTAACCAATCTAATTGGGATCAAATCGTACCATTCGCCGTTATGTGCCATAACACATCAATAAATCAATCCACAAAATTCACACCACACGAATTACTCTTTGGCTACAAACCGCGTTCGCTTTATTCTCTAAAAGCTAATGACGACTATACAACTCATGACTACCTAAGAGATTTAAACGAAAGACTCAAGGTATCCCGTGACATAGCTCGCCAAAACGTTGAATCAATATGAAAGAAAAGGCAAAAGAGCGATACGACAGTAATATTAAAAATATAGCCAAATTTAACGTAGGTGATAAAGTTATGCTCAAAGTCCCAAGTCCAAACAACTTAAATAGCCTTTGGGACGGCCCTCATGTTATTGTTAGAATAGGTTTTAATGAAAATTATGTTATACAAAAATCTGGAAAAAACCAATTAGTACATGCAAATCGTTTAAGACCGTTGCATGACTTCACTCCATCATCGTAGCATTTACTCTAAGATTAGAACGTAATTATTCATAAGTATTTAGCTTTATTTCTATTGCAGGGTGGCTCAAATAATGGCACACCCTTATACCTTTAACAATAAGACTCTTGGTTTAAATGAAAATCTTTTATATTTTAATAACAACACATACATTAATTTTACAATTTGTTTTATTATAAAATTATTACTTATATCCTTTTATATAAAGTTTACGTATCTTCAAATAATTATTATACTACTAAGCTTAAAATAAATTAAAACAATTATTTGGGTTTATTTTTAATTACCAGGTATTCCACAACTATTGTTGATAGGGATACCCACATAAATTTATTTACTCTATTCTATTTCTAAAATTATTTTGTAATACTAATATTTGAAATTTCTTTTATTCCTAGCTCACAACTCTATCAAACGACTTTCTATAATCTTACAAATGGCTATCATTCTCTCATTGCGACACATTCAAATCTACCTAGCGTTATTATTCTTCTATACTTCTATACTTCATTTATAAAATTAAACATAGCAAAATAAATTCATATTTCACCTCGACAAACAAACTTATATTTAATTTAACTATCCTGGAAGAAATATCGACCGTTTCAATTCAAATTCTTGAAGCCATAGTTTCTTTAGAACGAGATATTGACGATGTCACCACAAGTATACTTTTTATTAAATCGAATGCAATACACCCGTCAATAATATCAACTATGCGCCTATACAAAGAATTACTGTCTTCTAATCCCGCTAGGCTCCACAAAAACTTAGTTGCCCCAATAACATTACCTAATATACACAAAATTCTCGAATCTGCCTCTATTACTTCCTATATTTATATGAATAAAATTATATATATATCTTAGAATTCCCTTTAGTTAAAAACGAAAAATTTATATTATACCATTTATATTCTATCCCTATGCTACATCCTGACTCCTCCTTATATTCCACTATCCTTCCCGAACAAACATACCTTGCCATGAGTACCACTAGACAGCAATACGTCGTTATGAGCTCACTGTATAAATGCAAAGACTTTGCAACGGAATCCAAAGTCTGCAGGAATCTTCTCATCTATAACATCAACACCAGACCTATATGCGAAGTCGTCATCCTAACAACAACGAGTCAACAAGTTCCCGAAGTTTGTGATATCACTACATTTTCAGCACATATCAATACTTTTCAAGCTCTTAGAAACAACTGGATCTACATACTCCAACGCAAGACTCCGTATGCTTTAGAGTGCGAAAGCAAAACAACTCACGGCGAAATCTCTGGAGCAGGTATCATCACTCTATAACAAGGATGTAAAATGTACACCGCGTTTGTTACACTCCTAGCTGAGGACACTAAAACGACCAACATCAGTCATCCTTTTACTTCTGTGGATATTGAACACATTTGCCTCCCAGAAGAAATTAAACTACAACAACCAGAACTTGCACCAATCCAGCTTAACAACATCCAACTCGACTCTCTTAGCTCGGTTAGAGACCAAATAAAAATACATTCATAATTACTTAAAGAAAATAAATCTACATTCTCAGAAAAACATGCAACACAATTTTCCATATTTGGTATGATTACTGGCATCATTATGCTAACATATTTTTGTTACAAATGTTACAAGTGCTTGCCATGGAATAACATGCCCATAAATCCACATGGCAACTGCATACAAATTTTTAATAACTGCTTTGACCGTTCTCGTCGCCAACAACACGTCGAAGTTCCCATGTCATCGATAAACACCACTGCTACAACATCCTGCATATCAGAAGACGAAGACGAAGCTGCTGACTACATTAAAAAATCGAGCAAAACCGCTCAATCTTTGTTCTAAGGGGGGAGGTGTTATGTTATAGGTTCTATTATTGTGTTACATACTATTTACTTTATATTATAAGTCCTCTATACTCCTATACTGTTATTCTTATATTACTTATTTACTTTAAAACTAAATTACATTGTTTACCTAGAAACCAAACTAATTAGATTGTAATATTTAAATACTAATGTTTACTGTTCCAAAGTTTACCATTCTTAATTGTATCTTAGAATAAGTTAACGATAAACACAAACAAGCATAATGTTATTCCCTTATCTTTACCCCTACCTCCTAACTTCCCACGATCCTACACTATATAAACCAAGTCCTTCGATCCCACAACACAATTCAATTTCCAAACTCTCTGACTCAACTTCTATATTTTAAGTTAGTTTGTATTATAGTTAAATATATTAAATAAATTTACTTTTAAAAGAGTTTTTTGTCTCTGCCACATAACATATCTTTAAGAACTATTTTTGTTTCCCATAAAATGAATTTACGTCCCGAAGTTTTAACACTTTCCACCATACTTTTATCGGCAAAATATAAAGTATTACAATTTGAGTGAATTTTTTAGCTCTTCCTCGTATATCTATCTCCACACATATATCCCCCTATGGTTCATAAAAGATAGCTTGATCTCTGCGACAGCTGTCAGTAAAAATCACGCCTATGAAGTCCTGAATTTCTTAGTAGTACAGACAGTACCTGTCAATGTCATACTTTATGGGCATGCACTAATTAGGTCGGCATGCCCATAAAGTATGACATTGACAGGTACTGTCTGTACTACTATTAAATTCAGGACTTCATAGGCGTGATTTTACTGACAGCTGTCGCAGAGATCAAGCTATCTTTTATGAACTATAGTTCCATCATCAGCGCTTGAGCGGTGTGACCCCACCGTAATCACCTTCTTAGGCGATTACGAGATAAGGCGAGTTGCGTTTCGCCATAACAACACTTATCTCGCAGTATTCAAAGTAAAGTCACCAAGCCCATTCGGTGGCTGCCAGCTACGTAAGCTCCTTATCATTCACCGTCAAGGCTACTCTTCTAAGCCAGACTGACACAAAGGTGCAAGGAGGAAATTTGTTCGAAAAGAGGGAAAGGGTTCCACTTGCAGATACGTTGTCACTTCTAAGGACAAAAATGAAATGCTTCGTTAGCAGTAAAACGCACGTCTAGTTGTGGATGTCTATTATTAATGAGTTTGAGGAGGTGGTTGAAGAAGAAATGAGGTAATAGCTGCCATACTGTTAATGAAGGTGCTCGCTATTATTTTGTTCGAATAAAACTTTCTGTTGGATAATTGGTTATATCTTCGTCAAAGGAGTATAATATACGTTTATTCCTCAGTTTTTTGTTACAAAATTTCGGGTAGAGATATTCGTTAAATAAAACCAATCAGTCCATCTAAGAATAAATTCTGTCTTTATATTTGAAGATTAGAAAATCGGCCCTAATTTGAACTTTTTTGATATAATAATATATTCGTGACAAAAATATAACTTCTCATTTTAAATTTTTTTACAATTGAATTACCCTTGCATTCTGGCTCTTTGGCAACTGAAAGTGCACTTCTTCCTAATGCATGCTATTACTTATGCTTTCATGATATTACATATTTTCTACATTTTGCTGGATATGTGAAATGAATTGAAATTCAAATGACACTGCGAGAAGTAAGGCCTCACTGAGGGCGGTTCGGCTAGGTGAATCTACAGCACGCAAATCAACGAAAAATATGCATGTTTACATGTAGTTTTATTACTGTTTCCTGAGAATCAGCCGCTAAAATGTATAAATAATGCGTCACTCCGCCGACCTCTCCTAAGGCCTTATTATATAGCTCGTTCCACGGGGTGTGTTCAAGGAGGTAGGATAACTTTTCTACTTAGCGGTCCGTCTAGTTAAATAGCAGTGCTTTTATTACTGTGTTCTGTTTATCCTAAAGGGTAAAGAGACCCAGTATTAATATATGCTGTGAGGCATTATATATTAACACTCAAAACTGACAACGGATCTGTACCTGATGAAGTTTTGGTAAATTGTTGTGCACACACCCTTAAACAATTTTTTATAAAAAAGAGGCTTGCAACGCGTGCCGGGCGAAGCTATTACGAATATTTATTAAAAAGTGTCTGACATCCAGCCATTTTTTTTCTTGTAAAGTTGATTTCGTATTTTTATTTTCTTTATTTTTATAATAAATACACCAAGAAAATTTCATAAAAATCTCTAAGAAACAATAATCATGACATTATTTTATCACTTATAATACAAGTCGATCGTAGCTGTAGTGGTTTCGAGGCTAAGCACTCACTATAAATTTCTATTTCAATTTTTTATTGTAATTTTAAGTGTTAATATGCCTTCTTGCTATGGAAATTATCGCGAGGAAACCTGCATGTCTGTGCAATAAAATATTTTGAACACATGTGAAAGTCTTCTACACGCTTTGGAGACCGGGGCAGACTAATTACTACCTTATCAAAGTGAAAAGAAGACTGTACAGTGGGACCTATACTGCCTGCAGTACTTTTACTTTACTATATAATCCATTAGGTATGTACAAGTGTATAAGTTATAGGCTTAAGAAATTCCACTTGAAACATTACATTTAATAACCTTCCATGCTCCACTTATAACTTGTATAAATCAACCCTTTGTAAGTGGGCTTTATCGGACTAGTCCGTAACTTGGCTTTAGTATCTGAGTCATTATACTGTGAATTTATATAATGGCTACCACAAACTGGTAGGGAGACGCAGAGGTATTTTTGAACCCTTTATATTGTTCCTTAAATGTAAAAAGATTGGAAAGATTATATCTAGACCTCTAATGTAAGAGGTCAGAATCGCTAGAGTCAATCTTGAACATAATATAAAGTTAACCTCTCAAATACCAAACGGCCAAATTTGACCGCTTCGATATTACGTCAAAATTCAAGTGATCAAATATGACCGCACCCACCTACCCACCACCCACAGCACTTTAACCAATAAAAACTTATATTTGGAGACTACTTTTCTATGAAGAAGTTTGACATTATAGAATCAATATGAAATTTTCTATCTTCTAGTAGAATAGAAAAACAGTTAGTCTATAGATATTAATTTATATTCTACGTTCATTACGTACGCCATTTTCATTTGGATGTTGTTGTGTTGATTTTTGGGTTTTTCTAGTGTTTTATTTGTGTTTTAGTATAGTGTTTTATGATAAAATTGTTATAAAAGTTTTGTGTGAATATAATTTATCTTTTTACGTAAATAATTTCGAGTAACATATAGAAATAATTGTGATTTTCACGCTGCCGACATGCGCTTGGTATATTTTTTTTAATCAAAATACAATAAAATGTTTTTGTAATGAAGTAAAACCTGGCTTTTATTTAGACCACAGGATAGAGAATTGTGTATAGATTTAATAATGCCAAATTTCTTCACAGAAAAATAGTTTCTATATATAAGTTTTAATCGTTTTAAATGCTGTAGATTGGTGCGGTTGCATGCGACCGCTCGGGATTTGCCAGGCGCATGCGACTGCATGAGAATTTTATGGTGATTGAAGGGTTAATAACACCAAAATAAATGCAAAAAATATACCTTCTTTTGGAAATTATATTGAGACACAAATTACATACTGATAAAATATGAATAATATTTTTTGATCTTACCGACATAACAGAAAAAACTGAACTGGTTATTTTAATAAAAAATCAGGAGTGCAATTAGTTTAATTTAAATTTTGCATAAATTAAACTGTTGTGTTTTTAAAAAAATACTAAAAAAAGGACTCGAAATAAGAGGTTTTCTCACAAAAGAAGGGAACTTAAAAAAAGGAAAAAAATTCGGTCCTTAGACAGGACCCGAACCAGAGTATTACGATTTCGGGGCCGCCCAATATCCCATTTGAGCTATTATAATCATTAACGCATTGCCAAAACTTACTTCGTAATTCTAATGATATTGTTACAGTTGTTCATTGCCTGAAAACATGGATAAAACGACGTTTTCTTAAAATGAATCCTAGTTAGATCGATTTGTTGCCCCGAAACCCCCTGGACACTAAATTTTATGAAAATCGTTGGAGCCGTTTCCGAGATTACGATTATATGTATATATACAAGAATTGCTCGTTTAAATTTTAGGATTTGTCAGGTCATTGATTGACTAATTTCAAACGGAAATTATAAAGCGTAGGAGAGACACTCTCTTGCCCTACACACATGCGCGCGCTCCACCAGCGCTTCATGGGATCTTAATACTATGTAAGCAAAAGCTGAGTCACTTCCAATTGCCCGAGTTTAAAGAAACAAAAGGACTACTTTGTACTACAAACGGAAACTAAAAACGTGGGAGAGGAGCTCTCTTGTCCTACTCTAACCGTTTCCGATTGAACGAGCAACCACAACACAACTAGACCTGAAAGCCAATAATTTATGTTTTTGCACAAATTCGACTGGGATCGGAATCCCGCCATCGTATTTCAATAAATTTTACACAATCCAAATAATAAATCTTCAGTTTGTTGATTTTTATTATATTACGAGCTTTTTACCCACAGCTTTGCTCGCGTGGACTTTACTTTAGAAACATCAATAAATCTATTTCGTTCTAAAACTAGCAAAATTGTATCACTTGTAGTGACACGTCGGTACGTGTCTATATTGGACGTAGGTAATTATTGAATATTGAAATATTATATGCTACAGAAACACGTAACTGAGATTGTCAGAATTGCATCAATATCATACGTCTAGCAACACCTTTTTTATATTTGGCACGTCTTCCGATGTGTCTTTATGAAGAGAGAAATTGCCCTGGAATTAGAAATGCGTTATTTACATAATATTCACATTTAGGCTGGCCACATATATATGGAACTCCGTTTTGGGATTCCGAGTTGCAATTTCGATTCGGGATTCATAACGCAGCAAGTCTATAAAAATCAATGACCCATCACACACCTACTAATACTAATAAAGTACTATAAATATCAAAGAAAGCTAATTTTAAACAGGTTTATTTTTATTTTAACCATGATAGAACTAAATTGATGGAATTTTGAAAGTCGTCTGTGTAGGGTGGCAATCGCACCGTAACCGTAAACATGTAAGCAACCCAAATTCGATCCGCATCGACTTCAAACATATTTTAATTTCAATCTAAACTTTCGATTTAGCACGTTTTTTATATAGGATAGGGTGACAAACGAGCATATACTGCACCTGATGGTAAGTGGTTGCTGCGGCCTATAGACAAATACATCTATCCTTGATTACAAATCAAAATGCAGATGCGTTGTCACCCGTGAGGACTAAGATCGAATGATTCGTTTCCAGTAAAAAGGGTCTCCGGTTCTCTCACCATACGAAATACAGCAGTATTAAGCTACTATTTTACGCTGGTATTCTGTGAGACCGTGGTCCTTCCCCGGTCAAGCCGACCCATTTGTGCTACCACTATACTACTAATATAACTGTAGCATGGCTCTACCGCGTTTTAGATGGCTTTAGACAGTTAAAAAAAACATAGAAAGGAAACCTGCATATTTGAGAAGTAAAAAAATATGCCGGAAATTATTTTAGGCGTAAGTGTGTGAAGTAGGTCATCCCGCGTTGGAGTCAACTCATAAACTACTTTTTATTATAAAACTTGCTGCAGCCTGTGCCTAGTAGTGGGATATATCTATCTACTGCTGATCATAATAGGCTTCCCCTAATGTTTTTCAAATAGACCGGACATTTACCTTACACAGATGACTTTCAAGATTCCATCAATTTGGTTCTATCATGGTTAAAATAAAAATAAACTGGTTTAAAATTTGCTGTCTTTGATATTTATAGTACTTTTTCGCAAGGGCCTGTTTACTTACTCATGCAAACTATGAAACTGGGACTGTCAAACAATTTAAAAGTTTTGTCTGAAAATATGAAAGCTATCTTATAGTAATATATTATGACAAACTGTTTTACAAATCTCATTAAAAGTAATAAAAGCAGCGTCAACGGTATCACGAACTATTCCATCAAATATTGGTAAAATCTCACAGTGCAATTACTTGTATCAGGCTTAATACAAAAGAAATTGGTGAAAAAATTGCTTTCCTAAAAGATACACAACATATTAAACCTAAGACCTTCTCTCTTAGTCGTAGTTTTGAGAGCACAGTTTTATAAGTAAATTTGCTAAAACTATTAATTACGATAAATCATGCAGACCGACTGGAAAGTGGCCACCGCTGTAGATATTTTAAGTTTAACAAGTTTTGATGCTGCAACAATAAGTATTTAATAGAATTGTGTTTACTTTGACCAGTTATGTACTTATTCTTAATTTATTTAGCAAAAAGTAGATGTCGCTATTATTAGAATAGAATTATGAAAACAAAACGTAACCTCTAGTACTTAGCCACAATAAGTTAAGGTATGACAAGTGGCACGAGCGCACTACAAATCCGCGAATATTTTTATAATACATATATTTGGCAATAAGTGATGTAGAATCTATAAAAAATTACTTTTGTCAAAAGTCAGCACTGCTAGCGTCATGTAATGAAATTATTTTACGATATAAAAATAATATCTAGAATATCGCCAAACAATCTCTATTCATTGATTTGGTATAGTAAACAAACACTGTGAAATATTATGAAATACCGCCATTTCTAGAATAATGGACTAATTCATAAAATGATAAATTTTAAGATCTGAATGATACATATATCTCTTTATTTAAACTATAACGATGGTAAGATTTTTTAATAATAGCAATTTTATGGCTTCTTTATAGACAACCTAATAGTAAAACTCTTTATACTCGTAAGTTAAAATTAAACCTATAAACATCTCAGATTTTATGATTTTTGATGGATGTCACTACTGTCTATCTAAATACTAATTACTTATTATAAAATGTATGTATACCTACTAAAAAAATAAAATAAAATAAAAAAACGTTAGAATTTTTTAAATTATTTTTATTTTTTAAATCAATTGTTCTTCAAGGGTCCATTCTCTAAGCAATTATCGTTCCGCTGCATATTAATGATCTGCTTATGCCCTCTATCTATGGGTATGTAGACGATAGCATATTTGTAGAGAGATACCAACCAAGTATTCGGGCATGTGAGGTTCAAGTCCAGTTCGAAAGAGATGCTAGAGCTTGTGAATCTCACATTACAGGCAGTTTCCAAATGAGGCAATGCCAACCTTGTGAAATTCAACGCCTTCAAAATACAAGCGTGTCTCTTCACTGCAAAAAGGAGCCAGCTCACCTTGGCTTATTCTTTCCGAAATGCAGCACTGGAATACACCGACCACTTTCAGTTGTTGGGGGTTGAGATATCCTCAAATCTAACTTGGAGTGGTTCATTGAGACCAAGACCAAATCAGCTGCAAGGAAGCTAGGAGTTCTTGCAAAAGTGCGGCGATACTTCACGCCAGGACAGCAGATTACTTTATATAAAACGCAAGTCCGGTCGTGCATGGAGTATTGCTGCCATATATGGACTGGTGCTGCAAAATACCAAAGATCAGCTGTGGACTCAGTAGAAAGACGTGCCAAGAGGCCTAATTAGGTGGTTAAGGTGCTAATTAATGAGCCGACTTTGGTAAAAACAAATCATACTGGCCTCGAACAAAGACGCAAAATAGCCAGCCTTTCGGTTTTCTACAGGATGCATTTCGGAGAGTGTACACAGAATTTGCATAATTTAATTCCTGCCTTTCACTTCCACCATCGGACAACCAGACGTTCGACCAGTCTCCATCCTTTCGTGGGTGACTTACCACGCTTTCGAACCAAACGGTTTGCTTCGTCGTTAATCATACGTACAGAAAAGGAGTGGAATAAATTTCCAGCATCTGTCTTTCCACCCGATTACAATGTCAGTGCGCTTCACTATCTTAGGCTATATCACCACTTACCAACAGTTTGGTGTGTAGTTAAGCGCTGGCTTAGAATAATAAAAAAAACTGGAGGCAAAATATACACTAATTTTTGTATTTTACTTTAGACGGCACTGTCTCGAAAAAGTGAAATGTAGATTGTCGGCGTCGTTAAATTTATTACACAAAAGTTGAACTAATTTTAGGCTTTATTTATAAATATTTTAGTAATGTTATTAAACATATCAATCGTATATAGTAGAAATTAATATCTAAAGGAAGGAAAGGATTTAATACTCCTTTTTGAAATTCCGTAATAGGATAAAAAGCCTATGGGTTGCCCTAGGTCGCTAACTACCTACACACAAAGGTTCATGGAAATCAGTTAAGTAGGTTTTGCGTGAATCGTGAATACACAGACAGACTAATTTAGCTTCAGTGCCATTTATTTTGTCCCCCGGACTTGTTTTTTCCAAAAATATTAAAATTACAGACAAGACTTTTCTACAGATTTATATGTATAGATTAGCGATCTGCCCTGACTTCGCACGGGTGATATCTGAATTCCACAACAGCGCCACCTACCGGGTCTAACTATGCCTATAACGTTTGTGGAAGTTCAAGCAATATGTTAACAAAATTTTAGCGCAATTTGATGAAATGTACGGCAACGCATAAAATACAAACAAACAAATATTAATTTTTATATATTAGATAATCAAAGCTGAGCAATAAATATTATTGTACTTTACAGTACCAAGAAATAAAAACACAACATAATTATTAAATATAAATTTTAAAAGCAATAAGGAATATGTAATAATACTTAGGCAGAAAGTTGCATGACTTCTCTCCACAAGCAGAAGCAATCCATTGTTTTTGTTTAATTAACTTGAAGCCATATTAATTGAAATACCGCTGAGAGTCATAACTACTTGAATTTCAGTTTCAATATATTATAAAACTGAATTGAGAAGGGCTTTTTCATCTTTTATATAGGTTAGAGCCATGTTAACTCAGGGACTGGGCGCTTGCCGAAGAATTCTCAAGTTCTATTCCCTCATATTATTTCACCATTCACCATAACAATGCACGCACTTAGAGCTCCAGCGTTCCAGACATTACCATTATTATATAATGTATATATATAAATATATGTATATATATTACGTGGTTGATGATTGTGATGCTATTATGTGATCAATGATTTGCCACAAACCTTTGAACTTTTCCTTTTGACGTGCTCAGCAACGTCTACAACTCTACTTCTTGAAAGTGTATGGTTTCGAGAAAATAGTATTTAGTGTTATTTGTCTCTTTGCGGTAGGCCTCCCACAAGCGGGTCTCACAGATGAATTGAGAAGGCGCGTATTATATCGCTTAGGGACAATTACACTCGTCCTCTCACCACGATTATTTCCGAAAAGAAGAAATTTGAAGCTGGAACTACTTAATGACGTTTACATTTGCGAAGATTGGAAACAAGGAGGCTGCGAATAAATTTGTCGCCTTCGGGTCGTGCACCAACCAGAGCGTTGCTCCATAAACGTCTCATTTATTTCCAATAAATCTTTTATTTCCTTCTAAGACATGCAGAACTCCTCACATTGTTTTGTTTAGAAGTCAAGCACATCAAGTCTAGCTAATCGGCACTTAAATTTACAGTTAAAGATTTCAGTATTAAGACTCGGGAGGCTCGTCCTAACAAAACTATAAGCATCTAGAGCTTATGAGTTTATTTTAAAGTAACATTACATTTTAAGATTTAAAAAGAATATAAAATTCGCTTGTGGAATTCGCAGCTATTGGTGAAATATGACATAATAGTGACTATTGCCATGCTCTTATCCTTTTTTACTTTACTTTAATTACTAAAATAACGCAGTTAATAGACATTCAGTTATAGTTTTAATAAATATAAAAATTAAAATATAATTAAGTTACAGCCTATCTTTATAAAAAAAAAAATAATCCGTCCAGTTTTGCAGAAGGAAATAAAGAAATACATGCCGATGATTTTCTTAATTTTTTGAAGGTATTATCAGTCCGAGCTCCGTCTAACTTGATTATACAAGAAAAATCTCATCTTCAAATGTGAATATATATATATATATATATATACCAAAATATCCTCCTAAAGACTTAAGAAATATGTATTTGTTTAATATTTTATTAAAAATACATAATAGTGAAAAACTCATTAAAAGCTTATATTATATTGGTATCTAGTATATATATATATATATATATATATATATATATATATATATATATATATATATATATATATATATCCAGAGGTTATTCTAGAGTTACTGGATTTACATTTATCAAAATAATTAAAAATATTATACTAAAACACCAAAATTATAAAGTTAGAAAAGTAGAAACTCAATACACCATTTTCATTGCAGGAAATGCGGTCGTATGCTATGAGTCTATATTTAAGTGCGATGTCGACTGCAGCTGAGAGTGAGCGCTTTTACGATGTACGGAAATTATTATCCTAGTGTAAGAGCTGTTAATAATTAAAATTAAGTTTTCTGTATGTATTTGTTATAACAACCTCTTAAAGATAAACTTGTAGCTATTAAAATGCTATACTATTAAAAGAAGTAAACATAAATAAACTGGTTTTTAAAGAAATGAACGCACATTAAAACTATTACTTATATTATAATTAAGCATTCAACATTAATAAGCCTTAAGCATTCAAGTGAAAAGCATCCCATGGATTTCAGAAGGGCTGTTCGGTACAAAGCTTAGTAGAATTTGATTTAGGTTTTATTCAAATTTGATATTAGAAATGATCAAAATCCAGCAATAGATAGCTTCAGACTTGTGACAAAATATCAAACCACATTCTCTTAATGAAAACAAATTATCACACGGATAATATACCTTGTTAAAAATAAAACTTAATCTCATTGTTGCAATAAAAATGAGCATGCGATGTCAAAACTATGTAGTGCTCGCTGGCAACAGTTCTAACTTGACAAGTAATTTAATTTTTTGTTTGGTAGTAGAACGGGAATATTGACATAAAGTTGCATTTCGTTATTCCATTCCAATTATCAACGCAAAGCATCTTTTGAATATATTCTTGCTCTAATTGCAAAAAAAAGAGAAGGATTTCATTTCGACTTAATTTTTTGTATGTAGTACTGTATTTGTTTTTTACTATCTTCGGTAGTTGTTTATGTAAAAAGTTTAATTATTATTCTTCAATACGGTAAAAATATAATAAAACTTCACGACTTTTAAAGGTCATCATATAATAATATCATATAATAATATCAATACACAGGCTTCATCATATAATAATATCAATTACAATACAATACTCTCTATTGATACACTAAGAAAACAAATAACATAACAAGAAACAAACAAGATAAACAAAAGGCGGTCTTATTGCTATGGAGCAATTTCTTCTAGATAACCTAAATCGGAAATAAAAATAAGTTGAAAGTTAATTAGTGGATATAGTGCACTATAAATAATATAATTATAATGTAAAATATTAATCTAAATTAATAAACAGGCCGAATTTACTTAATGGACAGATTAGTGATCACAAAACGACAGGAAGAGATTAAAGGAGGAGGGACAATTTTGAAGGAAAGACATAAAGAAGTTTCTTAACTTGGTTTTTAAAGGAATCTACTGTTTGAGCACGTTTTATAGTTAATGGTAAGGAATTCCAAAGCATCACTATAAGAACTTAGAAAAATTACTGTAAAAAGTAGAAGAGTGCAAAGGACAAAGAAAGGAAAGGTTTTCTAAGGAACAAAGGGAAAGTTTATGAGAGGAGCTGAGCAATTGGAAACGTTCTTAAAGTTAGGGGGGACTTGATATATTAAATAAAATGCAATAGAGAGCAGAAAAGGTCTTGGAAAACTCTAGGATGCTATCAAAAATATAACTTGTAAAAAAGCAATTCTCGCAACTCAGTTCTTCTACCTTAAAAAGTTGTGAGATCCATGTAATACGAAGTCAGTTAATTTATTCAGTCCCTACTTAAGGGTCTTTCTGTTTTAAGTTATTACGTAATTAGCTAACCTAACAACATTTTATAGTGACCATATCAATGTTAAAAATCTTATATGTTTTAAATATATATAGATTGACTTGGGAATCGCACTTAACTAACACTTAAATATAATATGTATTACTTGTGAGATACATTGTGTTTTCTTGCGATGGCCAAGTCAATCTATATATTTAAAACATATAAGATTTTTAACATTGATATGTTAACTATAAAATGTTGTTAGATTAGTTAATTACGTAATAACTTAAAACAGAAGGACCCTTAAGTTCGGACTGAATAAATTAACCAACTTGGTATTACATGGATCTCACAACTTTTTAAGGAGAAGAACTGAGTTGCGAGACTTGTTTTTTTACAAGTTATATTTTTGATGGCATCTCATTTCTTTTTGTAGATAAGATAGTCCTACTTTTTCCTTTCCGGTACCTTCTACTTCTTGAATAACAACAACGTACCTATATATCTATATATATATATACTTATACAAGTACACTGGTTCATTCAGAGCAAATGTAATTTTGTAATCCTATATATTTATATGAGATTACAAAATTATTTATGGAGTTAATGTATCTAGAAAACTGAACCGAATTTGGAAAATATTTGAATTTTTCCTTGAATTATACACTAAACACTAATTGTGTTCTAAGTTTGAAGCTTCTATGTCTACTAGAAGTGCCTTAGAGTTTTGATGATCAGTCAGTCAGTGAGTGACAAAATTAAGAAACTTTGACCAATTATAATTCTTGAACCACCGATTCATATTGAATGAAATTTTAAATATACTGTGTCCATACAATACCTGCTTGGTTTCTGAAAATTCAGGTTTCTAGTTCTATTCGCAACAGTTATAGGGGGTCGAAAATGGCCTGAATTGCTTCGAGAAAGGTATGGTACGGCCGTGCCGCTTTTTTGCTCGACTTGGCGGGGGCACTGACGTGCCCCCAGATTCATTTACAAACAATTGTTGAAAATGGGTAAGATATTCTTGGCACTCGTCAATTAGACGAAAATCAGCCGGGTTTCATACGTGAATATTCGACCATTTACAATATCCACACAGTAAAACACAAAAGTTCAATGAGTTATTAAACAACTCTAATTAGCCTTCTGTAGAAAAAAAAACGTTTGATAGTTTATAACAAGAAATTGTCTGGGAGAGTCTAGAAAAGCAAGGAATTCGCAAAACGAACATAAACATATTCAAAACAACTCTATGATAAATGCTCATTAAGAATTTACCTCGAAATACTAGGAGACGAGTTTCCCATAAGAAGAGGGGCAGGCAAGTTGATCCTGTTTCACCAAAGCTGTTTTGAGCTATGTCTTTTTTTAAGCAGAGATAAAATAGGCTTGAACATACATCACCACCACGTGAGATTTTAATCAGGCACTAGATTTAGTGTACAAAGTATATAAAAGAGGTCAGTAATTTTACTAATAAATAATTATTTTAAGCATCTCAAAATTGAGGGGTAGCACGGTCCAAGATCATTTTAATACTGCAAGCGCACATCCCACTTGTAAATAAAGCGAGTATTGATATTTATTTATTTCTTTTATACTCAGAGGTGGACTGTTAAAAGCTGAACGATGATGTTGCTGAGTATTTGCATTTAATATATAAGAATGGATGACGCTGTGTTCATTGTTCTATAATTTCTCGTGCTTAGTTGACAGTTTCCGAAAACATTCCAAAGTTATCGTTGCGATATATACGGAACGTAAATCATCATAAATAATGGCTTATATTTAAAATGAAATATAACGGATTTAAATTGTGGCAAAACAGTGTTTCATATTAATTACTTCTCTAAGCTTTGTCTGAAGATAATAGGTAGGTTTGAGGTAGTTGCTCAAGGGTTCGCAATATAATTTCACGGTATGAAACGTAACTTAAATAGTACAAACAGTGAAAACGTCGTGAGGAAGTCTGAAAAATTAAAAACAAAACGAAGATGATGTCCCCATTACAAATGTTCTTCGCTTTCCTTTTCATAAATAAAACGAGGTCTGTGCCTGTGCCTGTGAGATATGTAATTAATGACTGATATAAAAATTTAAGAAAATCATTTTACCGTATCGTACGATTTATCTACACAACTTACATTAATTGATGATTGACATTTTTCTATTATTACCTATTTGAGTGTTATGTATACGTAGATATGTAGGTATAGTGATGGCTGCGACCATCTTATAATAATAGGTACATTCGAATAAAGGGGCAGTGCGTATTCAACTAAGCGTAGTTTCACTTGTCCCGTTCGCATATTTAACAATGGCAACGATTCTACCCGGGCGTTAAAGAAAAAATAAAAGTTGCTAAAATGGCTCATTTTGGACTATTAACTAGTTTTGACCATAATTCACAAACCTGGCAAGTGTACAAAGGTCGGCTTATGCAATGGTTTATTGCGAACGATATCGGCGGAACTACAGATTGTTCTGGTGTTAAGCGACGAGCAATCTTGTTGAGTGCACTCAGCGAAGACACTTATAAGCTAGCAACAGATTTAGCATTGCCGAAAGACCTCCAGTTAGTACCATTTGAAGATATACTGAAGCTTTTGGACAATCACTTTACGCCCAAAAAGTGTGGATTCGGCGAGAGGTATAAATTCTATTCTGCAGTGCAAGAATAGGGCGAGAGCTACACACAATGGGCTGCTAGACTGCGTGGGATGACAGCACACTTTGGATTCCTAAACGTACAAGAAGCATTAAGGGACCATTTTGTAATGGGAATGCTACCGGGAGCGGAGCGTGAAAAATTATTCGATCAGGATCCAAAAGTTGTAAATGGCAGTGGAACGCTGAACACGACAATGCATTTAATACGATTAAAAATATTCTCGTTTCCGATCAAGTTCTAGCTCATTTTAACACCAATGCGAAAATTATTTTAACGGTTGACGCTTCACCGAGTGGATTAGGCGTAATATTGTCTCAAGTCGGTAACGATGGAGTGGAGTGTCCGGTATCGTTCGCGTCGCGTACTTTAAATACAGCCGAAAGGAGATATTCGCGAATACAAAGGGAAGCAATAGCAATAATATTTGGTGTACGTCGCTTTCACCAATACCTTTACGGAAGATCTGTCCCGTTTATACTTTGAACCGATCACAAGCCGTTAATAACTATTTTTGGGTCCTATCGGGGTATACCAGAGGTATCGGCTAATAGGTTGCAGCGTTATGCAATGTTTTTAAGCGCATATAACTTTAAAATTGAGTAAGTTCGTAGTGCCGATAATTGCGCCGATTATCTTTCCCGCGCGAGCGTAAGTAGTGTTGAGTCACGCGCCGTGGAGGGCCATGAAATTGCATGCGGCGGACTTTTTTGAGGATAGGGCCTCATATGTTAATTTTCTGATAGACTCCAGTTTACCAGTAACGTTACAAAATTTACGCGAGGAAACAAAAAAAGATTTAGAGTTAAATAAGGTAGCTCAATACCTTGGGTTGGCCAAAAAAAATAACGGATGAAAAAATACGTCCATACTTTTTATGTAAAACTCAACTTTCTTACGAAAACGGTACAGTCATGCGAGGCCATAAAGTGTTGATACCTACACCTTTGCGTAAAAAAGTCATGTCTGAACTTCATAAATCACATTTAGGTATTGTGAAGTGTAAAGCTGAAGCTAGAAGTAGGATTTGGTTCCCTGGTGTAGATAAAGCTATCGAAGAGATGATCAGCAGTTGTGTGGTATGCACACAACTCCGACCATCACCGGTACGGGCACCACTCGCTGTGTGGCCACATCCACCTCAACCATTTTATAGGATACACATTGATTTTCTTGGTCCCATTTATAACCAAGTTTACTTAATAATCGTAGATGCGTATTCGAAATGGGTCGAAGCATATAAAATGAATAGTACGTCTTCATCTGCCGTGATAGCTAAGTTGTACGAATTTATGTCTAGATTCGGTCTCTTTCATACGCTGGTTAGTGACAATACTACATGCTTCTTATCAGAAGAATTTTCGCAGTTTTGTGCGTCAAACGGAATATCGCATGTGACATCGCCAGCTTATCATCCGGCTAGTAATGGACAGGCAGAAAGCTATGTAAAGGTTATAAAGAAGGGTATTAAGTCTTGTTTATTAGATAACAACAATTTAAAAAAAGATCTTTGTTTGTTAAAATATCACTTCGATTACAGAAACTCAGTACACATTACAAAAGGGCTTTCACCGGCGCAGTTAGTATTTGGTCGAAAACTTCGATCGCGCCTGGAGTTACTGAATCCTATAACGCCGCCGTCCTCATCTGACACTCTCGCTGAAGTGGTCAAACGAAATCAGTCTTTACAGATTAAAGCGTATAGAGGGACAAATAAACAATATTTCAAAGAAGGGGACAGTGTTCTTTATAAAAAAAATTATGTGAATAAGCGCTTCGTATGGGAAAGAGGCACTGTAATAAAAAAAATTGGTAAAACAATATATTTCATCAAAGACTATATAACTTTTTTAGTGTTTAAAAAGCACAAAAATCAATTAATGCCCTATATGCTAACAAAAGTTAACAACAACTACGACAACTCCAGTTCTGTCGAAATATCTGACATTACACCAGATATTACTAACACAGACCTCTGACGATGAAGACGCCCAGAAGACCCAAAATATGTAAGGGGAAAGAGGATGTCATCAGTCTCCATCGTCCACTGAATTACAATCGACGGAAAGCGTGCCACCGCCGGAACAGTCAGAGGGTTGAGAATACTCAAAGGCCAGCGCAGATAAGGAGAGTATGGAAAGATCAGGGCCTCGGAATGATCACGTTCAGATTTCGAGGTCAGATTCATCAGGAAGAGTATTACGTCCAATACCTAAAGTTAATTATAAGCCTTTTTTCTGTATAGAGGTATGATTAAATTTTATGTGTAGAATTAGAGGGAGGAGATGTTATGTATACGTAGATATGTAAGTATAGTGATGGCTGCAACCATCTTATAATAATAGGTACATTCGAATAAAGGGGCAGTGCGTATTCAACTAAGCTCAATTTCCACCAGTTGCTAACCAATACTAAATGAAGAGCATTCATATTATGGATTATCTCAAAGTTAACAAGTTTTATACCAACCCCACAAAATATTTCTTATAAGGCTTTTGTTGGTGACGTGAGATAAACATGTCATTAAGTCGCCTTGTCTCAATGTCTCTTAAAAGTTGCATATCAAAAATGTGATAATTTTATTAAATGCCAAATTTATAAATAAAAACGAGCAAAGAAAGGATATTTGTATTAACTTAGAGCAGCCATACTCAACCTTTTTGTATAGGAGCCAAAACACGTTTAAGTGATTGTGTGGGAGGCCGCAAGCAAAAATTATTATTTAAGTCCTAATTAAAACGCAATTTCTAGTTAACGATTTATTTACTTTATTAATGAAAAAAGAACTTTAACAAAGTTGTTTATATGTTTTAAAGATATTTTTGATTCTGTGTACAATTTTTAAAACTTATTCCAGATTTCACTTGTCGATACATGCTAACCTTATTACATTATCCAGATGAAAATCCGTAAGTTTGTTTCGGTACACGTTCTTTGAGTTTGACAGACCCAAATAATTTTAGTAGTATTTGGGCACATCTTTGGACACTTTTATATTTTTGGGGAACAATACTCCAAAATTTCACTAACCAAATTTGGTTGGGTTCTTCTCGGCTACAGAGTGGTGGTATAAATCCGTATTAAAATAGTTAACCATATTTTCACCAATAAGGAGGAGAATTAGGGAAAAATAGTTGAGTGATCAAGAACATTTTTGTAATTAAATAATGTAAAATAGTGTTCTATAGTGGTATAATTGTACCTAAACGGAGTAAACATAAATAATAAAGAATACATAAAAACATAAACATAACATAACCACTCACGCCTGTCACACAGAGGGGTAGGCAGAGACTACAGACTTCCATTTGGCACGATACTGACACACCTCTCTCGCCTCCTTCACATCCATACACCACCTCATGCATGCTCGTCGGTTAAGGGTACTCCTAATTTGGCCCGTTTTCAATAAATTGCCAATTTGGTCGATAACTTTTCGCCTAGAACGTCCCTTTCCGACTCTGTCATTCACTTCTGCAACATAAATTTTCTTTGTCACTCTTTCCTCATTCATTCTTTCCACATGACCAAACCACCGAAGCATTCCTTTCTTAATCCTGGTCACAACATCATCTTGCAAACCACACTCTTCTCTTATTACACAATTTCTTACCCTGTCGTTCAGATTCAGCCCTAACATACTTCTTAACGACCGCATTTCTACTGCGTTGATTCTACCTCGTGTTTCTTCTGCTACACCCAATTTTCACTACCATACGTTAAAGTAGGGACCAACACAGCATTGTGAATTGCCATACGTGCCTTTTTTGACACATTTTGACTCTTCACAATAGAGTGCAGGGTCCCATTTACTCTATTTCCTGCATTCACTCGTCGTTCTATATCCTTATCATATCTCCCATCCCTGCTAAATACGCAGCCCAAATATACAAACTCATCTCCTTGCTCTATCAACTCCCCTTCTATTCTTATTTCACAAATCGTTTTACTTTCTTCTCTTTCAAAAACCATAACCTTTGTCTTACTTGCGTTCACTTTCATGCCCCTTTATTTTAATGATCTGTTCATTAATGTAACCATCATTTGCAACTCGGCCGCTGACGACGCAAGGATAACTTGATCATCGGCGTACATAAGGCATTTGACAGTTAACTCACCCATTCTTAATCCGCATTCTTCAACTTTCAAGTTTTGCAAACAACTGTCCATAAATAGGTTGAACAGCCACGGGTAAGCCACACAGCCCTGTCTGACACCTTTATGGATATCAAACCAGTCCGAGTAGACCCCGTTGATCCTAACACAAGCACTAGAGTCCCTATAAAGAGACTCCAATGCATGTATCAAGCCAGCGCTCAACCCAAATGAGTTCAGTGTTTGCCATAGCACATCCCTATCCACTTGTCATAGGCCTTTTCCAAGTCCATGAACGCACAAAAAACCTTTTGGTTTTTGGCCAAAAACTTCTCCGTGATCATGCGCATGGAAAATAGTTGATCTGTACATCCCATTCCCTTTCTAAATCCCGTTTGCACATCCCAAATTTTTCCATCGGTTTCTTTCATGACGCTTTCAATCAGTACCTTAGCATACAGTTATATGCCACGGTAGTTTTTACAGTCCTGCTGCGACCCTTTTCCTTTATATACTGGGACTGTCACGGCTTTGCACCAGTCTACCGGTACCCGCTTCAGTTCCCAGCATAAATTAAACAAGGTGTGCAGTAGGGCTTCCACGACTTCCTCTCCAGCCCTTAGCATTTCGAGTGAAACTCTATCATATCCGGCAGCCTTACCTGCTTTCATGCTTTTCATTGCTTTCATTATTCATCTATGCTTATCTCGCTACCTCTTTCCTCTTCTTTCGGAGTTTCTACTTCACTTAGTACACACATTGTCTCCTCACTCATAAACACGCTTTAAACATATTCCTTTCATCTCTTTAAACTCAAAACTTTATCATTCAGAATATAGCCATTCTCATCTCTTATAGCATTCATCATAGGCTGTTTTGAATGTCCCCTGGAAGTTCTTACAAGTTTCTAGAACATTATAATATATGCCTGGAAGTTCCGATATTCTTATCCGTTCTTTCTTGCTTTTTTCTCTCAACTACTTCTTTTACTCTCTTATTAAGATGTCTAAAGACTGCCTTTTTTCTTTCAATATCAACATTCGTACCGCTAGAATTTTGTTTCTAGTAAATCTAGCCATGCTCTCTTTTTTGCTTCAACTTCCATACGTATTTCATCATCTCACTATAACGTATTATTTTTCCTTTCATTCTTTCTCTTACTAACACCACATACTTCGGTAGCTGCATCCACTAAACCTTTCTTTACGTTTTGCCATACATTCTCCAAGTCTAACTCCTTCATACATAATTCATCCAAACCACTTATATTTTTCGATGGCGCCAACGCCTGAATAGACCATTAATTCGGCATAAAACCAAATAATGATCCGTTCCTACGTTAGAACCCCGGTAAACCCTTGTATCTACCACTGCGCCCCTCAATCTTTCATCCACAATTATGAAATCTATCATGCTTCTATCGTCACCTCTTTCCCAAGTATACATGTGAATCCTCTTGTGGCGAAAGCAAGTGTTCGTCACAAAAAGATTCTTTTCCATACATACGCTGAGGAGACTTTCACCATTCTCATTTATACTTTCATCACCAAACGTTCCCAACATCCTTTCATAACCAAGCCTCCTCACCCCAACCCTTAGATTAAAATCTCCTAGCTTAATAATACTTTCATTTCCTTTACACTTTATTAACACCATCCTTACCATTTCCCAAAACTGCTCTCGGATATTAGTGGGTTTAGACATGTCTGGGGCGTAGGCCCCTAACACAAACAATTTCTTTAAGCCCACTTTCATTCATATCCATAGCAGTCTTGGGCTTACCCATTCATACTCTTTTACACATTGGCCCATTCTTTCTGAAAGGATGATACCTACTCCCTGGCATGCCCGCTCGATCTCGTCTACACCAGACCAGTATGCGGTATACATGCCATGTGTAGTGGTGTAGCGGTACATCCTTCCCCTTCCTGTTCATCTCATTTACACATAACACATCTATTCCTCTATCATACATCATATCGCATACTTCATCCATTTTATCATTCATTGCCTCACATACATTCAACGTAGCCAGACGGGCCTGTGCAATCCACTTTTCGCCTCTCCGGGAGACAGAACGAGACGGGTGGCGAACCTCGTCGCCGGTTTTCCTCCCGGAGATTCTTCGCACCCCTGCCCCATTAAATGGACGCCGGGAATTCGGGGCCATTTCTTTTATATGGTTCCTCATGGTGCGAAATATGGGGTAGTATATTTTACGCCGCTACCACGGCGTGGAGCCGAGTCTGTGGTATCGGCTTGTCGCTCATTTAGCACCACCCGGGAGACACGTGTAGGGTGGGCCTAGGAATAGGTGGTCAAAGCCTACGGACGCGAGCGACTTATCCCCCATAATAATATAATATAAGAATAATGTAATAAATATTTATAAAAATGTATAAATCCTAATATCTTCGTTTAAAAGTACAATAGTTAACCAATGTGATCGATAGATGGTGTTGAGCAAATTATTTAATAAATTTTAAGGTCTGCTCATAATTTTATTCTTAACCGCCTAATAGATACAACATGGTACTTAAATCAAATTTTGAAAGAGCTATAGACAATTTTTTTTGGTATCGGCAAGAATCTTATCAATCATATATAAGCTTGACAGTAAACATATTATAGGTACTTCTCTTTTGCACTTCCAAAACTTTTAAAAATTTACATTATTGTGAAATTGTAATGTTACGTTACCCGATTTGAGTTTTTTTTTTTTACATTATTCCTACCTGTTCTTTTCTAAATATTATATTATTTTTATTTTACTGTAATAATAAATTAACTACTACAATTTTATATAAATGGCCATATAAGTATTTTGAAGCACCATAAGTTTCCATTATTAACGAGATACGGAAGACGCATAATATTTAAATAATTACTTTGCTTGCTGCTTGCAACGCAATGTTTGTATTGGATATATTTTCTTTGGTTTAGAGAGAGTTTAAAAAGCAAATTGACGATTTGATTTTTAAAATATATGACTGAATTTTGTTTCAAGGTATTAAGAAATTACATTTTAAAGTATTCTAAATATATTACTGAGTTTCATTTATAATCTCTAGTTAACTCTTATTTATTATTTATCTTAGCCCAAACATACTAAAACTTTTACGATAAAACATTAAACTTTAAGGCACCTGCGGAGGCAGAAGACGTTATTCAATTGAGCTGAAAAAAAAGGTAAGTTGACTCTAATCATAATGCACTAATCCCGCGCTATTACGATTTAAATTAAGAATTTTTTTTTTCATACAATGGCGCTTCATCTTAATGGTGAGTATAGAGGACCGGAGACCCATTTTACTGGAAACGAGGCAATCCATCTTAGTCCGTGCCATCAGATGGACTGTGTGCTCGTTTGTAACCCTTATCCTATAAAAATGCTAAATTTCTAAGTAAAAAAGTGTAAAGACAGTACTCATATTAACTTAGAGTCATGCATTACGTAGTAATCGGCTATGTTATACTATATGAATAAAGAATTAAAAACATTTCATCGCCTTAAGCACATTTTATTGTTTACATTATGTTTTAATTACCGATAAGGCATTCCAATGTGTTAGATAAGGACATTTTAATGTGTGCCGTAATAAAAATAATAACCGTATTATATGTATTATCTAGCACTAAAATAGTATATAGCATATTATGTAACAAAAAGACAAGTATATCTAAATGTTAGAAAGGTATAGCAAGGGCCTCTTATAAGATCCAGGGGTCGTGTGAAAATAGGTTTGACACCGTGTGTGAGTCAGAAGTGGTCAAGTGTGAACCGATTCCAAAAAATATTAAAAATATTAATAAATAATATTTTGCCTTTTTTAAAGTTTTTAAAATATATGTAGTAGTAACTTGTAAATGTTTTTGTTCAAATTCTGTATTAGAATAAGATGTTATATATTTTAGCAATAATATAACGAAATAATGGGAATATTAAATCGTTAAAAATCGTTAAACATTAAAGGTGCAATTTTCTTTAGTTATTAATTGAGCTTAAAGGTCTGTTTAAAGTTTTAGTTCCCGCATTAAACTGTTAACTATATAAGCTAGGTAACTATATTGATGGAAACTATATTATAAAACTGTATTCAGTGTTTTAAGATATTAGAAAAGACATACTCGGTGTTTTAAGGTCTATGACCACACAAAATTGTTTGTAAAAAGTGATATTACGTCTTATATTTTATTAATGCCTGGTGTAATGTAAATCTTTTATTGTTTTTGTGATGTGCTTAAATTTGTACTTTTTAGAAACATAATTGTTATGTGTTGTTTTTATGGGAAATAAAGTTATGATGCAAATTATGTAAATATGATAGCGAAAAGTGTTATGTGTAAAATAGAAGGCTTTACTTAAGTAAATCAGCTCAATTTTCTGTTCGTTTGGGAAGTTCGGGACCAGTTATAGTTTCCATCTTTAAATCAAAAGAAAAAAAACGGAATCAGGAAAGTAAAATGAAAGTTGTGCATGTAGCTTCAGCTTCATGCTCGTGTATATATATATATATATATATAATATATATATATAATTTATATATATATATATATATATATATATATATATAAATATATATATATATATATATATATATATATATAATATGTATAGTATAGATGTTTGGTATTAAATAAAACACATATAGAATACTTTATTATATTATATTTTTTGTTTAATGTTTTTATTTTAAATTCTTTACTTTTTTTGTTTCTAATATAATAGTGAAAACATGCATAGTTCTCTTAGTGTTACCTGTATTACAACTCTGGGAGAGGCCGCTGATTCCTAAGATACAGTCTCGTCTTCTAGAGACTTCAGAAAAATTTTGTGATTTATTTTTGTTGATAATACAGAATTATTATTATATAAGTAAAAATTATCATCATTATCATTACAGCATATTGAAGTTCACTATTAGTCGTCATATAATCTTAGCAAATCCTGTGAAAAATAAAACGGGAGTTGGCAGCCCTAGTGAGTGTGATCGTAGTAGATCATAGTAGATCGTAGAAGAGGAGGTGTCCTCGGTTGAGCCGAACAGTTCGTTCAGTAATAACACGCTGCATCTATCATGTACAATTCGTCGTCTAATCTATTGTTCACGTAATGGTTCGGTTTGTTAAAAACTTTATTTTATGACTTTTAATTTTGCTTCGAATATAGATATTACTTTTTAAATTTTCATGTGATGATATAGAAATCAAATCGTGGGTGTAGTTGAAGGTAACTATGGAAAATATCTTATATGATTTTCTACCTGTTGATGAGTAAACGAGTGAGATAAAGATAAACTTAGATGAATTAAATATTGACACAAAATTACTTTTGCAACGGCCGTACTTTGTTGGGAGGGGGAGAGGGGAAGCCCCCCTACCCTTCCTCCGTTGCGGAAATGTATAGTTTATGAGTATTTTTTTTGTAAAATCATAACCACACTTTTTATACAGTAATATTGATGGTGCAAATAAATAAAATAAAGGAAATAAATAAATGTCCTAATAGGATAATCCCTTACTTATGTAGCTGAGTTAAGAATTTGTGTCCGTTATTTGAGTTTACGATATATAGAAATGATTTGAGTAAAATACAGTGAAATAAATTTATTGCAATATAGATAATTAAAAAAAAGACTAATAGTCATTTATACTTTTATCACTGATTCGGAAGAAAGCCTCTGAACTAGAAGTAACCAAAATAAAATTGAAAATAAAATTATACTGTCGGAAAAATTTACATTCGTGCAAATCTTAGATGATACATGTATCTTACATGCAATTGTTGCAATAAAATTTATAAAGTTAGCTAACTACCTAAAGAAATAACACAATGAATTTTCTTATTTCTCTTACTGTTGGAGCTAGCATTTAACCTTAAACATTTATCTTAGCAATTGCCATTGGACATTTCCAATTTTACGCAAGAACTCTATTGAGTTTTCTAATGCATTTTACTCCGTGATATTTCAACGATTTACTATATCTTTTCTTTTTCCTATTAATGTAAGTTTAATTTCAGACAGAAAGGCTTGCAATAGCTTAAGGAAACCTTCGGCAGGTCAGTTAGTGTATGTAGGTTAGTTTTTGTTTTATTCAATATATTTTTTTTTGAATTATGTCAGCTACCTACCCTCTTAACTATTTCTGCCACCAAATACGGAGGGGCACACTGAAATGATCGGCAATAGAATATTTCGGATTGAGTAAAAATAAAACCATTCTTAGAATTTGAATACTGGCCTCTTATAATCTTAATGACATTAAAACAATTAAAGAAATGTTCAAACTGGAATTACTGTTTTAATAATTGGTTTGCACAAATGGAAAGGTGCATTAAGTTGAACGGAGAATACTTCGAAAAACAATAAAATACAATTTAACTATACCGTGTGTGTGGTTTTTCTTATTCCCGATCATTTCAACGTGCCCCTTGCCTGTGCCCAGTGCCTGCAGTGTTGTGTTCCGGTCTGAAGTGTATTGAGAGCCAGTTTAATTACAGGCTGTTTGGTATTGCATCTTAGTTCTAAGAGGTGACAACGCACCTGTAGCTTACTTTTCTCAAAGTAGGTTACAGGCAGTAGATCCTTTGGCTGCAGTAGTCATCAGGTGTTTGTTTGTCACTTAAGTTTTATAAAAAATAGTTTGATATGCCTTAATTTTTCAGCTCAAACCACTTCTTGGCAACGCGAGAAATGTATTCGCTTCTCGTCTATGTTTTCCGCGATGGAGCTGCGAACATATGTGTATCAGCTTATCGGAAAACAGACTTCTTTCATTTAGAATAACCGTGAAAAGTAGCAGCAGCACATTGCAATTTTAAGGCATTCCATTTTTTTTTGTTAAAGGATAAAAAATTAACGTTTAAGTACTGAGAATTGTACAGCATTTATCACTCCCTATTTCCACAATTTGTTTTATCAATCACTTTATTGACAAATACAACCAATAAAATACAAGACGGTACACTACAAGTGGCACAACTAAATGATTTTCAATTGAGTAGTAAAAACTATGCTGCAATGCACACATTCCTGTAAAGTTATATTGTTATGCATCTTTCTACTTTCAACTGCAATTTGGTTGTTCCAAATATTGGTATTGGGACATGCATGAGTGCTGAGTGCTCATGAATTTTTTATAAAATAAAATGTTTCCTCTCTGGTGTCGAATTTCAAAAATATTTCACTCAAAAATACTTACCGGCTTAATAATATAGATAATTTCTTCATTGGCAATACCTACGTGCAAGTAAAAAATTATCTCCCATCGTAACTATTTATGAAACTTTAGTGACATTGCTAAAAAAGGGAAAAAAGGATACACATTATATTTCACATGCACTAACATTCACATCCGGAACAATTATTTGTACAAACACTTGCTCGCAACCTGCAGCGCTGGAACTAAACACTACGGCACTACGCTACGCTACCGAACAAGGGTTGCTGTCAGAGCCACTCTTATGCATTATCTTATTATGCATTTCAGATTTATTAAAATTAATCTGTTGGCCGATAAAAAAAATAGAATTTCATCCTTTACACACCCCAATCCTAGCTTCCTTCCAGTGGCTTGCTCTCATTTCTAAGAAAGCTTAGAGCAAGGAAGTGCTATAGGCCAGTACTTGACTATAATCCCTTCTGATGATAACTGGAATTGAAGGCGTAGATAGTAAACTGTAACAAAAGACTATTCACGTTGGCCTTGAAGAAATCTAGATTACGATCAGATGGAAAGATGCTGGCAACATATTCCGCACCTTTGTTGGAGAAGAAGAAACGAACCGTTGGTTGGAAATTAAATTACTCCTTATTCCAAATTAGTATTCATACTCAAACTATAACTCAATATGTATACTCAAATAATGTAATATGTACTCAAATTTGAAAATTTCAGCAAAATTTATAAAAATAAATGAAAACTTCCCTATTGCCATTAATATTCTAAAACATAAAAATCAACAGAAACTATGCAAGTTGAAAAATCTATTTCATTAACTTTTTCGTTCACAGTGACTGCAAATATTTTTTACAAAAGCTGTTTGTATGTTATGCTATCTTGGTGTAGACAGGATGATATTGACGTTCTTTTTTCTTATCATTGTAAAAAATATTTTGAAATTGGTCAACTTAATATAACACACTACTGGTTGAGCTTAACATAAAGTAAACAATATTTTTTCGCAGCTGTGTTAGTTTAGACTGCTTCAAGTCTGTGACATACCATTCTTAAGATGTAGAGCAAAGCTAAAACTATATTATGTTGCATGAATGGATAGGCTTGAGCGGTGTAGGACCATGCTCACACAGAATACCAACATAAAAATCGAGCTTAATTTTGCTGCTATCGAAATCCTTTATGGTGACAATTCATCTGCATTTTAATTCTTTACCAAGGATTAATTGGTGGTTATAGCATCCACCTACCATCATGTGAACTGTATGTTCGCGTCTCAGCCTAATTCAAAATAATTGGACCCAGTTATACAAGAAAGATCCCACCCACGAAAATTTACTTCTGAATGAAATTAATATAAATGATTGCTTTTCTTTGATTTGTTTGTAATTTTACTTTTCATTGTCTGCCACTTAATAAAATATAACAGAACGCGAGTAACCCGGGTTCAATCTGCAATTTTAAGTGCTGATTTACCACGTGCTCAGCGGTGAAGAAAACATCGTGAGGAAACCTGCATGTGTGAGGAATTAGAAAAAAAATATTTCGAAGACATGTGAAGTTCGCCAACACGCGTTGGGGCAGCGCGGCGAACACTTCCTTGCCCTAAAACCCTCTCAGAAATGAGGGGAGGCTGTGCCCAGCAGTAGGACGTATATAGGCTGTAATTTTAGTTTACTTTAGTATTGTTTGCCACTTTATAGAATACTTTTGAATATATGAAAAAGGAACTAAAGGGTATTTCGGAGTATATAAATTATTTCATATCACTGTTTGAGTTGGATACTTTGTGTGTAACTACGTATAATTAAAACTTACTTGTGTTTGAGTTGTTTGTATTAAAAGCTGCTATGGGGTACCGTAAGTTATATAATAAAGCAGGTCTAATGTCAATTAAGTTAGGGTTAGAGAAAATTTTCACTAAAGCAGCCCCAGCGATCAGTTACTAAACTTATAGTCCAGTCTACTGTAAATTAGTCTACATTAAGTACGCTGCGCAAACAACTTTATGAAATCTTTAACAAAGGATTTAGCTTCAAACTGAGTATTATTTCTATTTGAATTTATTTAAGTTAGCATAGTTAGTATATATAATTTAAAAGTCGTTTGGATCTTTAAAATCACATTTCACAATTATATAAATAAATAGTGCAAGCGAACGCCAGTTAGGCGAAGTTTTATTTACTTAGCCTTCATTTATTGCTTCAAATTCCATCAATTCTGGTGTGCAGATAAAAAATAACAATAGTTCAAGTCAACTCTAATAAAGAAGGGCGTGGTTGAAACTCGTCTGCATCTGCTATCAACTTCCGATTTCTCAACTAGTTTCAAGTTCAATATCATTTTTGTTTATAGATCTAAAAATTTGATTTTGATGAAAACATAATTGGGTATTTACATTAGTATAATTTCAAAACAGTTGATATTAAGTCTATAGATAACAATAGAGAAACTTTATTCCCATTGTGTTTAGTTGTTAAATATGTGGCATTCAAAAAAAAAAACTTTTTACATGGGAAAATTCCGTAGAGGGAACTGTCGTTTTTTTTTATGAGCACAAGTTGCCTCCCCGGGCCAGCCCTTTATCTCGGAACAGCCTGTCTATTATTGAGCTCAGGGGATTATGCGCACGCCATCAAGTCCTGAACTAAATTTTTTAAGTTTCTGTCTGTCCGTCTGTACGGCTTAATCTTCGGAATGATAGCAACGTTTTCCTAATAACGACTAAAAACAAAAACGCCAACGATCGCCAACCAAGCGTGGCAATTTGGGGGAGGCTATTTTTCATCAATGGGCTTTAATAGACTGTAACAGTAACGGTTGAATAAAATTTGTAAGAAATGGTTAAGCAGATTTTACTCGAGCGATCCAGGAGGGCCATATTTTTCGGTCCTATGTCGAATACGTCGAGGAAAAAGTTTAGTGTAAGTTTTCTTCGTATTTCTTTTCTTTGTATATTTAATTGCACTGCTTCTATCTGGCTGGTTTTAATATTAGTACATATAGGACATTGATAAAAATTAAAATTGAAAAAACACTTTCCCATTTTTCAATTATTTTTTGTCCGCAAAAATGAGTGAATCTAACGAAGAAATTCGATAAATTTTGAATTTTTATTATAAAACAGGGAAAGATGCGACTCAAGCCGTGAAAAAAACTTGCGATGTTTATGGACCTAATGCAGTGTTAGTAAGATTAGCACAAAGTTTGTTCAAGTGTTTTCAGTCCGTGAATTTTGATGTAAAAATGCAGCTTGCTCTGGTCGCCTTCATACAGATAAAACTGATGACATTTTTAAAAAAAGTGGAACAATATCGGCATAATTGTAGTTACAACACAGCAAAGGAATTGAGTAGTGACTACAAAACAGTTTTTAACCATTTGAAAAAGTCTTACAAAAAAGCTCAATATTTGGGTACACACGAGCTCACTGAAAGTAACCTAATAAATCGTGTTTGTTACGATTCTCTATTGATCGTAATGAAACCGAACAATTTTTGAAAAGATTGATGATTAGTGATAAAAAGTGGATCACCTACGATGAAAATGTGCGAAAAAATCATGGTTGAATGTGAATCAAGCTCTACAGACGTGTAATGAAACCCGGATTAACACGCAATAGGATGATGCTGCGTGTATAATGAGTTTGGAAGGGCCTCGTTTGTTATAATTTTTTACCGCCGCACAAAGCTATCAAATCGGATCCCTACTGCCAACAACTAGTAAGACTCAAGCAAGAAATTGAGAAAAAGCGACCGGAATTGTCCAACAGAAAAGGAATGGTCTTTCGTCATGATAACATGAGACCACACACATCGTTACCCACTCAGCAAAAATTGAGAGAGCTTGGTTATGAAGTGTTAATGCATCCACCACATAGTTCTGACCTTACAATCTCAGATTTTCACCTGTTTCAGTTACTTCAGAATTCTTTGGGTAGTGTTAGGTTAACATCAATAGAGTACTATCAAAACTAATTGTCACATTTTTTTTACAGCAACTATGTCACTACCTAAAATATAGTACAAGTTATCAAACAAATTGGCACTTATATTATAATGAAATGAAACTAAACTTTAAAAAAGGCTTAAATTTGTATATAATATACGAAGAAACTTTTTCCCCGACCTTATATACACTCGTATGTATCAATTTGTGTATGTCTATTTTCTTGAAAATTTTTGCTGCCTAAACCGCTTGATAAATTTAAATATATGAGGTTTCGTTGAGTTTGTCTTAATTTTGAAAGTGATGCAGGATATAATGTCTGAATTTTTTCATTATATTGGGCTTGTGTGTTGTAAATTTGTCATTTATTCATTTATATATTACAGTCCTTCACAAGTCCACTGCTGAACATAAGCTTCCCTCACGGAACGCCACAAATGCCTCGTAGACGGTAAACGAAGTGTATGGCAATATCCCAATAGATGGAATGGTAAAGCACGTAGGAAGTCCATGGATGTTGGTGGTTCAGGATAATATCTTGTTATGAATAAGTAAACTTAATAAATATCAAGATAACTGAATTTCACTACTACCGATCTAAACTATTAACTCATGCAGGTTTCGAATATTGTCAAGACATTTTCTTAAGTAAAAAAAATATATTATTCCTCTGGTTCTGTTATATTTAAATTAAACACCGTATAGTGATTACGTAATGGAATCTACTTGGGGGGGGGGGGGGGCCTTACATGCCCCCCGGGGGGGGGGGCCCCCCTCCCCGGGGGGGGGGCGGGGGGGGGGGGGGGTGGGGGGGGGGGGGGCTGGGGGCCGGGGGTGGGGGGGGGGGGGGGGGGGGGTGGGGCGGGGGGGGGGTGGGGGGGGGGGGGGGGGGTTGGGGGGGCCCGGGGGGGGGGGGGGGGGGGGGGGGGGGGGGGGGGGGGCGGGGGGGGTTTTTCTCGACATATATATAGATAAACGGTAGCATATTCTAAGTAACATCGTAAAATAATTTAAAAAAAACTTGCTAACTCGCCTGCATATAAATTTAGAAAATTCCTTTATTTCGAGTATCTAATTTGTGATATCTTCTACGAAATTTATAAATAAATAGCCTTATAACTGACAGGACTTTGGTTTTCTTGTAAATCGATGTAATCGGATATCTAAAAGGTGATCACACAATGCAACCTATAAAACCGTTCTTTGTGCACGTTCTTAGTCCAGGAGGAACGTCTTAGGTGATCCTCTTCTAGAAACATATGCAATAGGTAATTATACTCTCACATAAGGCTTTGTAGGTCTGAATAATTAATTTAAATTTAGCAACTCTACGTAAGTTCTTATATAAATTAACTTTCTTACTCTATTCGTCAGAACACTTATATGTTCCTTCCTATAGAATTTGACCAATGAAAACGACTAGGTATATAAATTTTTATATTTTTATATATAGAAGTAAATGTTGGTATGCACGTATTTTATGCGCTGCTATACCGATTATAAGATTGCGCTAAAATTTTGTTAACTTTTTGGTTGCACTTGCGCAAAAGTTATTAAAGGCGTAGTGGCGAGCATATTGCGCCACCTAAGTAAGTTAATATTAAATATGAAATAATTAAGAGAAGTTTATTCGAAAACTATTATAATTAAACTTTAAAGAATTTTCTATTATTCCTAATAAAACAATATAACCCTACCGAAAATATAAAAGAAACTAGCTGTTACCCGCTGCTTCGCCCGCATGGTCAATGGGAAATGAACTATCCATTGCTTTTTGAATTGAAAGAAAACTGAGTTTTATAGATTTGTCAGAGATGCAGCCATTAAAAGGAAACTGAGCAAAATTGATTCGTCAGCCTATTTAAATGTTTTGAAACGCAGCGTATAGGAAAGCATGAAAATAGCCTATTTATTCCAAAAGGAAATGGGATATTTTTTAATTAAAGGAAACTGAGCATAATTATCCGTCAGGGGTGCAGACTTATTGATTCGTCAAAGATGCAGTTTTCTGAATTGAAAGAAAACTGAGCCAAATAAAAGATCCGTCAGAGATGCAGCCTTTTGAGTTTAAAGGAAACTGAGCTTAATAGGTCCGTCAGAGGTGCAGCATTTGGAATTGTAAAGAAACTGAGCTAAATAGGAAATTTTGAATTGAAAGCGAAGATCTGTGGGAATTCTGATTAACTGATTGGAAACTTTGGAACTGATGGGAATTTTGGAAAAAAACTAACTGAACACTATTTTAAGACGCTACTGTACACAATATTATATATTTTTCCATTCGGGTAAAGAATGTGGAGATTCTGGGCATTTGATACACGTGAACATGCTACATACAGCTGACCATGAGAGAAGCACGGTTTTTCTAAGTTGTACCCCGCTACCTGTAACGTTTGCCCTTGCGCTTTATTAATTGTCATTGCAAAACTGAGCTTAATAGGGAACTGCAACCTTTTGAATTGAAAAGGAAGATCTGTGGGAATTATAGGGATCCGTGGTATAATAACATTTTCACCTTTTCCTACGCCTGTCAAAATTGTAGCACCGATTATGTTCAGTCCAAGATGTCACACGCAGACTTGTCCCGTTACATAACCGAGGAGCATCTAAATTTCGCATTAGCATGACTGGGACGCCTAATTTAAATTGAAGCTTATGTGAGGGCACACCTGAAAACTCTAGAGAATTTAGAAACTCTGCGGGATATGAAGTACTCTGTTCTGTGTCCATAACTGTGTCTACTGACAAATAGTCTGTTATTTCTCCTGCTACTTCGCTTAATATATCTGAATTTATTTTGTTAACGCTCTCATTTTTTGGTGCAATAATCGCCCTTTCAAATAACCATTTGTCTTCATGCATGTTGTTCGTTAAATCTGAAAAAAAAAACGCTGGCAATTAATTCGTAATGACTCTGTACTAAATTACAAAAATCTCTCGTCAATTTAACGCAGTCCTCAGCATCCGTTTCCATCCAACCATCGCCAATTTTTAATAGTGTGTCAGCATAGTTTCCAGCATTGATATCATTATACAAATGCACTCTCATATTTGTAGTTAAACTGAATTTTGTCACCTTGTTTCATAAAATAGACGACTTGAGGCATGCTTTAATTTCATCTGCAGGTGTGCCCTTTTGAATGACAGATAAAGTTTGGCGAAAGTCACCAGCCAGTAAAACCACCATTCCTCCCATTACATCAGCATTGCTGCGCAAATCCTGGAGCGTTCGATTTAGTGCTTCTACAGCTTTTTATGCGACATTGTACTTTCTTCCCACACCAAAATTTTGCATTGTCGTAGCATTATACCCCGTGCACTATTTTTGCTAAAGTTGCAGATCGGCGATTCTTCCTGGGCTAGATTTAGAGGGAGTTTTAAAACAGAATGTGCAGTGCGGCCCCCGCTTAGCAGCGTGGTGGCTATACCGGAGGAAGCTATGGCCACAGCAATGTTTTTATCTTTTCGTACTTGCGCTAATAATAATGAATAAAAAATGTCTTCCCAGTTCCTCCAGGGGCATCTAAAAAGAAAAGTGAACCATTTCCAGATTTAATTTGTACTAATACTTTGTCAAAAACTCGTTTTGTTCGGGAAGCAAGCGGGTTACAAATTCGGCTACTTGCTGCTGCAAAGCTGGTATATCATAGTTTGTTTAACGTATAATTTCATCACTTAGTTCATTTTCGGTTGTTCGCTGAGGGCTTATCATTCCAAAGTCGCTTAATTCTTTGCCTGCCATTGCCATTACTTTATCTTTAATTTTTCCAAGTCCTTCATTTTAAATGTGTTCATTGTATGTCATGTTCGCGTGTGTCTGCTGTAACCTTCGCAAAATATCTTCCGGCATGTATTTTTTATATTTGTCCCACAATTCATGTGCATTAGATAGCCCCCAAAGATGATATGAGAGTTGCATAAAGATCCCTAATTTTGGCTGATGACTGGCATTGCAGAGCTTCCTCCATGGTTTCATCCCAGTGATTATCGTTTTCCAAAAGATGCAGAGCTTCACATGCTTCTCTATAAGTTGCGCATTCCTGACCGTTGACAGTTTTAAGGTCTTTATATCCTGTAGGACCCCGAATATGGTGCAGCAGCAATCGTAAACAGAAACATTCATAATTAGTTACATGGACGGTATACACACGACCAAGGGCATTTGATGACTTAACGCCCCGCTTGAAAGGTCTGTACTTCATTAACGGGATTTGCGTCACCTTCACTCCTGAGATTAAATATTGCTTGGTCGCTTCCTTTATTTATGTACTTACAGATATACTTGATTGCGCGGACAGAGCTACATGCTTCTACATTAATGTGGGCATTAAACATTTTAGATAGAATGGGCGAATACAGGACAATCCAGCTGTTATCTAAGGTTTCGAATGCTCCAGAGAGAGATTTGACTGTATTTTTCCTGCCACCATCTTCGGGAGCTCTGCGTCTGTATAAAGGGTAGCCATTGTCATTGTGCACCGGATCTTTTAATAGCTGTTTAGGGAATTTCTTTGTACATTTTCCTTCTTTCATACATGGCGATATTGAATTTCGTGCTTCACATGGACCGTGAATCATATTTCGGACGGTGGTATCATATTTCGGACGGTGGTATCATACAATTCTTTTTCTTGCTCAGGATCCAGAATCTCGGCACTTATTATGTCGTCTATTTGGCTGGGCCGCAACTTCTCTTTAAGCCATATTAGAATGTGGGCATGCGGTAATCCTATTTTTTGCCATTCAATTGAATACATGAAGCACTGCACTTCTCCGAAAATTATCCTTTTGTTAATTACATACATTAATTTTTGTAATTTTAATCTAAATACTCTAGCAACTAAATCGTGTCTGTCAGTATTTTTTGGCTCAGTTATTTCTTTCCATGTGGAATTGCAAATAAAAGTAACAAAAAGATCAGGTCTTCCGTAAGTTCGTACATAGGCGAATGCGTCTTACGTGTTCTCATGTAGGTAGCGGAGACTGTTAACGAATGATGAGGCCAGAATTACCATTTTATCTAAATCTCTGGGGTTTACATTGGCGTCGCTAGAAACTGCATCTTGTAAATGTACATAATTCTCAACGCGCATCTTTTTTTGATTTAAAGATATATAACGGAGACGGTCACTTTCTACCTTCACATACATGTCTACCAAAAATTGTCTACACCAGGCTAAGAAGTTAAAATCATTTTCTCGCAACATCATATGATACGCATAAAAATCCATACATGATACTTTTTTGTTCGGAGTAGGCTCCTATGTGACCGGGTTAATTAGTGGAATTTGAAAATGATAAACCTCTTGTCCTTTGCAATAAATGAATGGTATTGCAGAGCATCATAAAACTTGCGTGTATCGGCTACCCGTTGCAACGTATCATCACGTGCTCGCAAGACAATGTCTCGCGAAGAAAATTGATCACCACTAATTACGGCTGCTATTTCGTTTATCAAAGGTGAATTGTAGCGCCGTTCATGCTCTCCTCGAGGGGTCCGATCTGCGTAAATGACGACTTTATAAACCTCTACAGGTAGGTTTTCTAAAGCAGTTTTAAATATTTTGACTAAAATGTTACGTTCATGCAAGAATCTTTGAATTTTGAACACTGTGTCTCTCTCAACTCCCTTGATAAATTGGCAGTGACGATCTACCTCAATTTCTTCGTCACCCATAAAATATACTTGTAAAAATTTTTGCTGTTCGTTTTCAGCTGGAAAAAGTGAACCTATTCTATGATAAATTTGCCCTTGCACCGTAAATGTAGGCGAAAATCCCGGCATTATTATTTCCCGGTCGACTCCGAAGGACGTCATTTGAAAGCATGAGTTATATTTCCGGATCCTGTTTAAAAAGCTCCGAGACTCATTAGCATCATATAAAAAGAAAGTTTTCAAAGGTTCTTCTGGTTCCCCAAGTAACGAAGAGACACTTTGCCATTGGAATACCACATGCCTGCGGTCTCATCTTTTCATTTTAAAGCGCTGCAAAATCGACACGCCTTGTCCATCAGTCCTATAACAACTAACCTGTGATTTTTATGATCAATCAACGGATCATAATTGAATGCTGCGTCATTAAAAATCGACCAATTGTTTCTTTGAAAATTTTGTCGACGTTCAGCTTGGAGCTGTGAATTTGCATCTCTTCGCGCCTGTGTCTGTTCTGGTGTTTCAGATGCCCTTATAGTAGATTGACGTTCAGCTTGCTCAATGAGTCTGTGTTGAGTTTCATCAGGTGTTTCCGCGGCTCTTAAGGCGGCCTAACGTTCCGCTTGTTCGAATAGCCTTTGCTGACTTTGAGCAGGTGTTTCAGTAGCTCTTAAAGTAGATTGACGCTCTGCCTGTTGATGACGCCTTTGCTGACTTTGATCAGGTGTTTCAGTAGCTCTTAAAGTAGTTTGACGCTCTGTCTGTTCAAGACGCCTTTGTTGACTTTGAGCAGGTGTTTCGGAAGCTCTTAAAGGAGCCTGACGCTCTGTCGGTTCAAGACGCCTTTGCTGACGTTGAGAAGTTGTCTCAGATGCTCTAAAATCAGCCTGACGCTCTGCTTGTTCTTGCCTTCTCAGTTCAGCATCTTCTAAAGATTATAGCGATTGCGCTAATCTTTTCGCTTGTCTTTGAGAAGATACCCTTGAAAGGCTGGACTTACGTTTGCGAGGCATTATGAAGAATATATTTATAAAAAAACGTTTAAATACCTAAAAGGAATTAAATTTCCTTTTAAATATTTTTTAAAAGCAACCTCAAAATATCTAAAAGGAATAAATATTCCTTTTAAATATATTTTTTTTTAAATCAAAACAACAAAACCAATTCAAGACACAACACGAATCCGAAAACGATAGCCAAAAAAAATTGAATCGACTTAAACCAAATCACAAAACAAATCGCAGAAAACCGAAATCGAAAGCAGTAGTCAATGTAAATATAACCAACGAAAAAAGAAGTAAGTGTATAGGTACCGTATACACTATCTATACTATTAATCTTCCTTTGAAATATTGTTAAGCAACCTAAAACAACGAAAACCAATTCACGATTTTAAATAAACAAAATCCAAAATCAAAGCCAGAGTCTAAATATGTATAAAGGAATACCAACCAAATCAACAAAACTGATCCAAGAAAATACACAAATCCGAAAATGAAAGCCAATATAAATCCATTCAACCAAGAAAAACACAAAGCAAATAACAAACACCCGAAATCGAAAGCAGGTAGTCGAATAAGCCACGAAATAGCAACAATTTAAGCGTATAGGTACCGTATGCACTATAAGTTGACGCGCGGCTCAACGGCGGGAGTTAAGTACATATCAGGAAACATTACGTTACCGCGTTTTAAAACCTTAGTAATGACATCTAGCGGAATCAATTTAAACCATATATACGTTAGTTAATAGGAACTCTGAAAAAATATTTTTCTTAGAATTTTGCAAATTTTTTCTTATTGTAATACCGATCCATTCATAACCACATTAAGAACTGTATTCATTTCCGTTCAATAAATATTACTAAGGCTTATTAATAAGGCTTACTAAGAACTGTTTCTACCACAGGTAAGTAAGTCTGCGAGGTTATCGCCTATTCTGTGAATTACAATGCACCAAAACTTTTGAGCCTATGTTCAGCAGTGGACTTGTGAAGGGCTGTAATGATGATGATGATGAAACTTTTGAAGAAAATCAGCTGGTGAATTTTATGTTTTTTATCGCTCTCTTCCCGATCCTGTGTGGAAAAATACAGATCCATACATTTTTATCCTAATTTTGGTAAAAAGACATAATAATCTAGATATTCTGACCTTCTGTGTTCGTCCATCGTACCGTCGTCCGTCTTGTAGAATCACGGTGGCGCTGCCTAGCTGAATTTAATTTTGAAACATATTCGATTTTCCCACGGGAATGATATGTTTTTCCGCTAAAAAAAGTAGCCTGTGTCATTCTACAGCCACCGAACTATCCCCGTACAAAAAATCATGCCATGCCGATGCTCTGTTGCGACGTGAAAGAAGAACAAACTTTTGCAACATATTCTATTATCCCACGGGAATGAGATGTTTTTCCGCGGAAAAAGTAGCCTATGTCACTCTACAGCCATCGAACTATTATCATACAAAAAATCATGCTATGCCGACGCTCTGTTGCAACGTGAAGAAGTGTTGGAACGTGGATGAAGGACAAACAAACAAACGAACAAACAAACACAATTTGGCATTTATAATATTAGTATGGATTATCGACAATTATTTATTCTGTCATAGCAACGTATTTATATATGGCATCATCAGGACTGACTCTTCCCATACCAAAAGATCAACCACACTGGGAGATAGGCGTGGAATTTTGCCTTGTCGCTGGGACTCTCCCAACTGTTAGAACAAGCAACTAGGGTTCCTGATGTGGATGGGCACATAGCCAATGGCCTGGACCGTCTGCTTACGATCTATTCAGACAGGTACAATTATCAGGTTACCTCGTCCTTGGGAACTTCTGACCACTGTCTGGTGAAATCTGTGTCGTTATATTCCCCACCGAACTACGATTGCCAAGGTGTGCGGCGAGTGTGGCGATACAAGTCAGCAGATGGAATAAGAAGCGGCATTTATTTGCATCTTATCCTTGGCAGCAGGTCTGCTTTTTGTCTGAAGTCCCGTTGAGCTGCGCGGATAGCATAACCAATGTGATACGTCAAGCGATGGAGTATTTCAGCCCCTGTGCTGACGTACCCATTGGTGGCAAAGCTCGTCCATGGTTCAACGCCGTAAGGGCTCGTACTGATAAGCACAAGCATATGGCGTAGTTATCCAGGGTCCATGCTCGAAACCGCAAAGCTCCGGAAGTTAGTCTTAAGTAGAGAGCCCTTAACAAAGCCGCCAAGGCTGGTAAATAAGCGTTATGGCAAGTCAACTTCGACGGCATTAAACGCATTGGCACAAAGCTTCAAACTGTCAAACCATCTGGCAGCAGAGCATTTTGGTCTATCGCCAGAGTGGTCCAGACAAACTTCTGCCAATCTACACTGTATCCGCCGCTAAAACCAGATGGCTCAATGATGCATGCTCCTAAGCAGAAAGCGTATTTATTTGCTTCTCTTTTTGCTTTCAATTCGCGTCTAAACAGTAGCAACAGCGTATCACCTCAATTATCTCACTACAGTCCTTCTATGTCAGAGGTCCGTATCAACAAAAAGGAGGTTCTTAAAACCTTGCAAAGTCTGGATGTGAACAAAGTTAGTGGGCCTGATGGTATACCGGCTATATTTCTAAAGACCTGTGCTCCCGAGGTGTCTCCTGTGTTGACGTGCTTATTCCACCTCTCATTCAGGACTGAAATAGTGCCTAAATCTTGGAATCTGGCCAATGTACAGCCTGTGCCTAAAAAAGGTAGCCGTGCCGACTCTGCTAACTATCGGCAAATTTCAATTACATCTATACTTTGCAAGATTGTGGAACATAAATTGAACGCCCGCTTAATGGCATACCTAGAACGAAATGACCTTCTTAGTAACCGGCAATACGAGTTTCGCCGAAATCGGTCAGCTGGAGATCTTTTTTGCGTATGCCACACACCTATGGGGCGAGGCACTTGAGAACAGCGGGAAATCACTTGCTGTTTCCCTTGATGTCTTGAAGGCCTTTGACAAAATTTGGCCTGCTATCCTTTTTGGGTAACCTTCCAGCGTACAGTTTACCTTCTAGTCTAATTGAATGGGTAAAGGAATTTCAGAGTGAACGGTCTCTCCAGGTCATCGTCGATGGCTGCTCATCCAAGCCTGTGGCGAATGACGCAGGTGTTCTTCAAGAGTTTGTTCTCTCCGCAACTCTCTTCCTGCTGTATATTAATGATCTACTTATGTCCGGTATCTATAGGTATGCAGACGATAGTACAGTTGTGGAGAGATAGCAACCAAGTACTCGGGCTAGTCAGTATCAAATCCAGTCCGATAGAGAGGCTATGATTGAGCATGTGAATCTCACACTACAGGCAGTCTTCGAATGGGGCGATTCCAATCGCGTGAGATTCGACGCCTCCAAAACATAAGCGTGTCTTTTGACCGCAAAAAGGAGCCCGCTCACCCTGGCTCATACTTTCCGGAATGTATCCTTGGAGTTTACTGACTGGTTCTTAGGTTATCTTGGTACTTCGGTTATCAGGGATTGAATTTTCTCCAAACCTCAACTATGGGCAGTTCATTTAGTCCAGATCCAAAGCAGTCGCAAGGAAACTTGATGTTCTTGAAAAGGTGAGGCGGTACTTCACACCAGAATAGATTCTTACTTTCGTCGTGCATGTACCGCTGTCACATATGGGCTGGTGCTGCAAAATGCCACCTGGCAGCGTTTGACTTAGTGCAGAAACGTGCTTAGAGGCTCATTGGTGACCTTTGTTTGGTTGAAACCAACCTTATCAACTTCGAGCACAGGCGCAGAGTAGCCAACCTCTCGGTATTCTATAGGATGCATTTTGGAGAGTGTGCACAGGAATTGCACGCTTTAATTCCTCCCTCTCCTTTCCACCCTCGGACGACCAGGCGGTCGGCGGGGTCTTCACCCTTTTGTTGTTGATATTCCAGGCATTAGAACCAAACGGTTTACTTCGACTTTTTAATGTATACAATAAACGAGTGGAATAATTTGCCGGCGTCTATCTTTCCGTCCGAATTATATCCGTGCGTCTTCAAGGCAAGAGTGAATAAGCTTTTGTTACGCTAAGACAGTGCGATTTACCATCGAAGGCTGCATCACCAATTATCACCAGGTGGGATTGTGGTCCAAGCACTGGCTTATAAAAAGTGAAATAAAACGCGCCGGATACCAGCTATTATATAAAAAGACATTTTCATTTAATATTAAGCAACACCGACGTAACTAAGTTAGATTAAAGGTGGAACCGAAAGTCATTTACAAATTAGTCACGCTCAATTTAAAACTGTAATTTTAGTACAGTAACTTCCAGCGCACGAACTATCTCGGCGAACGTGACGGCCAAACGAACCCAGAACAGGAAAATTAAATTGATTCCATGCAACTAATTGGTACACTTCATATTATGTTGCATTCTAAAAGGATTTTAAAAGAAAAAGGAAAGTTAACTTTTACTTGTTTAATCCCCATATTTTAATTCACATTTTGATATAAAATTATTTCGATTTTTTTTTTATTATAGCTTGTATAACGAAAATAAAAATTAAAACATTTTGGCGCTTTTTTCTGATTTTTTATTATTTATATTATATTAAAAATTTATTACTATATTTTATCTGAAATCCTCACATTTGTTACAAATTAGGGTTTGTTTAATTATTTTTTGAAAAATGTATTGATTTGAATAAAAGAAAACATTCGGCGTGATAACATTGTTCCAACCTTTGTTTTATTTTAGTATTAATACTGCTGTTTTATTAGTCTTGTAGTGCATCTATTTCGTAAAAAATCTTTAGCCTTACAATATTGTAGGAAAACACCATAAAAGTTTATCACTACGGCAATGCGCAAGTCCGCCTAGAAGTGGCGATTTGTCACCCCATCAGTATCTCTGTGGTAGCAGCCTCGACGAGTTTGTGCTTCAAGGACTTTCATGTAAGAAAACTGCTCGTAGCTTTTCACGGCACGGTTCTTTGGACGATGTCATCCGAAGAGCTCTTGTCTCTATAAAGTTCCCTCGATTTTAGAGCCTTATGAAATATTTAGAGATGATGACAAGAGAACTGACGGTATGACAACGGACCCTTGGGAGAGAGGTAAGGGCCTAATGTGGGATGCTACTTGCGTAGACACTTTGGCGGGCTTTTATCTCAGGCAGCTAAACTGAGTATGTGGCGAAAATATGAGTATCTGAGAGACTACTACATATATGTGCAATTTTCTGTAGAGACTATCGGTCCGTGAGGTTCAATTGGTGATAAGAGGGCTGGTTCTTTTCTCGTTCGAAGACTAAGTATAGCCATTCAGCGAGGAAACGCTGCCAGTGTTCTTGGCGAAATACAACGGGGAGTTGGGGATTTTATGATAATTAAGTTATTAGTTTTTTTATGCTTTTTATAAATATAAACACTCATGCCTGTCACCCAGAGGGGTAGGCAGAGACTACGGACTTCCATTTGGCACGATCCTGACATACCTCTTTCGCCTCCTTTACATCCATATATCTACGCATACATGCTCGTCGGTTAAGGGTACTTCTAACGTGGCCCATTTTCAAAATATCGCCAAACAATATCGCTTTTTAATGCAAACAATAAGTAATATCCACTATATTATTTAACCAAATTAAATTGTGGTGGATAGTTTAAGAATCTCATATTTATAGAAATAAATATATGAATAATTAAAATATATAATCAAATAATTTTCTTTATTAGGTAATTCTAAATATTGTTCGGTATACTCTTTACTTTATCAACGTATAGGTTTCCATTAAATCCCAATATCTCGTATAAAATCTTAATCAAATACAAAACAGGTAATCCGTAACCCTTTTTGGCGTTATAATGTATTGTTACTTAGGGATTATGTGATATATCGTTCGTCCCAATTGCCTTTGACTCTTATTCATTTTTGTGATTTCATTCAACATGTTATTTATTACTTACTCACAACAAAAGTAAATAGAGATATAAACATTATAAAATGTATTATTTTCATATATATAACGTATGATTATTTATTTACACCTTTTTTAGTATTACCTACGATCACGTTGGTATCTGTCTGTTTTTTAAACGACGAAAAAAACGGAGAAGATTTTCAAGTCGACGCGTATAATTTTTCAATGTATACACATAACTTTTTACTGAGTAGTTCGATTTTGATTATACTTTTTATCGAATAGTTTATACGTCGATATCGGTCCTATATAAATATAGAAAACAAAATCTACTTTAAGGGTGGGAAAACTGGGGTGATTTATTGTTTTCTCAGAGAGTTTAATGTTGAGTTTTGTATTACAATATTACATAATAATTACATTACAAAGAAACACCTCACGATGAATGAGCTTTAGACCTCTCTAAAGTTTTATTTTATTTCCACTAAATCTAGTTCATCGTGAGGTTTGTGTAATACGTTATTTGTCTCTAGATCAAATAAAGCAATATCCTCAAGTGTTTTATTGTACTCAGTGCCGCATATGCCTGCCCTTTGGTAAACATTTTCTTTCCGAGGTCGATTGTAATTTGTGAATCGTGAATCCTTCGTACTGTGAAAATTTGCAACCACTGGAGGTATGGCGACACAACCATCGCTATCTTTTAGTCTTCCTTCTTTGCTTTCGTCGTCAAATTTTACTAATATTCAGTCAGGTAATTCTTCTTCCTCTAGTTGATCCCTGTGTAGTGATGAACACTTTATTGTTTTAACAATACTCATAGCACTATTGACGAGTCGAGACGACGTCAACAGAGGCTTTAAGTCATCTTTTCATCTAAGAAAACAAGATTCTGAATTCTCGTCTTCCAACATTAGTAGGCTTTCATCGCAAAACAGAATATGGTATACAATTAAGCTGTGTGTAATACTCATATTTGTCACTATAAATTGTGTAGTAACGTGTACGTAACACAGCTGCCTTACTCGCATGCGTAAAACGTCCCTTAATCGTATATATCTTATTCTTATAGACTCATCAAGAGGTTCTCTCAGATCGATTTCACCATCTTCCTCACTCCACATAATATTTGAAATTGTCTCACAACGCACAGCAAATTCTGCCAGACTTATATTTTCTAAGTAATCAGGCCTCAATACGTAACGGTCAAATATGTTGTTTTATATTGAAGTTTCATTCCCTTCAAACCGAAACAAACGAAAACGTTGCTTTGTCATGCAACTATTCACAGACATTGTTTTACAAGAACTCATTTTAAGCGGCAGGTGGCAAAGATGGTATGCACATTCAGGAGCACTTACCAATCGTTACGAGGATATTGTCATAGAGACCGCAAATAGTTGGCTTCACACTGTGCCATCCCGTCTTTTAGCTTTTGTAATTACTTGGCGTACAACATTTCCAGTGTCGTGAGGTTCACACTTACTCCCATTTTTTGCAACATAATTCGCGACGGCAGAGATATGAATGTTGGATGTTGGCTGAATGTCCATGTTTCCTTTCCAAAGACTAAGAATTTCAGGGCAATGGTTATTAGCCACAGTTTCTTGATGAGTTCGACAAGTTCACACTACAACAATGGTTGGTATGGTTTTTGTAGCAGATGTTGTTATGTCTATGCGCTTGGACGTTTTTGACTAGATTTGATAACTCGGTGTTATGGGGGTTCGATATAAACACGAAATAATTTTTTCGATTACTTTTATTCCTTCATTTGTTAAAAAATCGGGAATGTTTTGTCAAACGAGCACACAGTCCATTTGATGTTAAGTGGATGCTTTGGACGATATATATCTACATTTAACCTCGATTAAGAATCAAGATGCAGAGGCGTTCTCACCCCTGATGACTAAGATAAAATGCCTCAATTCTAGTAAAACGAGTCTCCAATTCTCTTCACTCACCATACGAAACAGCAGCATCAAGCTGCTATTTTACGCGGGAATTATAAGAGAGCATGTTTCTTCCCCGGTTGAGTCGACCCTCTATTGTCAATATTGTTAATCAGTCCTTGGGGTGTAAGTTCTTCTTGCCATTGACGCATTCTGCATGAAACTGGCACACTAGCTTTAACTCGAAAATAGTCGACCACAGAAACTGCAAAAAAATAATAATTGCTCTGGAACCTTTTATTATTACTCATTACACGAGTTTAATAGTCTAATGGAATAATCGAAACCTCTCTTTCTTTACCAAATCCATTTTTCCATCAAAGCATAAATAGTACCAGCCCAACTCTTCCATTCTTTTTTCGCGTTAATAATTTAGGGGCGGTGCTCTTTTGCCTTTAACTTCTTGTAGTTATACTTAATCGTCTGGGTTAGGGTTGTCTATGATAACAAAACTGTCCAAATTATGTGTTTTTTCATGTACATTCCTAATCATACTGGTTAAAAAAATATATCTCGTTTCTGTATTATAATATTGCTGTAATTGTGAGTATAATAATTATTGAGTAATAATACAAAAAATATGTAAAATTTATCAGTTTAATGCAAACAACACTATCCAATTAGTTAACTGTTTACAAAACAAAATTTTCATTAAATTTAAAAGTTAACAATATATGAATAAAAACAAAAAACTTTTTGAATAAAAAATTAACAAAAGGCAAATACAAGATTAAAGCAGTCGATTACATACATATTATTAAAAATCAGACATTTTAAGCCGTAAATGTAACAAACAAATTTCAAAATCGACGTATTGCTGCTATTGTACTAGGTTGTAAGGTGATTAAACAATTGCATAGTTACTGTCATCAGAAAAATAAAGTTGTCAAAGTAGAAAACACAACGACGACCGAAGAACATATTGGACAAAATTACTTAACTTACACCAATTATTACGACGCTTCCGCATATTATTTAATGAACTTCTTAATAAGAAATAGTTAATTACAGTATTTACACAATAAAAAGTATACAATATAACGTTTACTACAGCACTTAATTAATACAATAGTCTGTGAACTGATATTATACCTAAATTTATGTTTACAATGACATTAAATCTATGTACTCAAGCAAAATTATTTTTAATTCAATAATAATAAACTGATATATACTAAAGAGCTAAAAACTATAACGATGGATCACTACGTTTGTATAAACAAAACATAAATTAATATCAAATTTAAATAGGTAAAGAGTATACAAATTTAACACAAACAAGGTATAAATAAACCACACTACCTAATGTTACCTTTTGGCCCATTCATTAAAATATACTTGGCGGGTTATTTCATTATATTGAAACGACGAGACCTCTTAGAATCAACACTTTGCGTTGATGCCCCTATCTTTTTACGCAGAGCACCTTCACCTTGATGATCTATTACAGAAGGGCTTTGTGCGGTCTGTTTGAACAAAATGCAAACAGCTCGTGTCAATATCTATAGAAACCAAGCCAGAAGTAACCGTAGAACTAATTGCAGGAAATTTTTCAATAAGAATATCCAACTCTTCCTCCGAGGAGATCTTCACCCTTTCATTAATGGGCAGTTTGACATAAATGATCACATCAAGTGTTCACACATTTTTTATACTGTTACGCGCTCAAGTCGACGATACACTAGCGCCATCTAGTGTCAGGAACGAGAGCGAGGGGAGCATTGAGCAAGTGACATCACAAATCACTCAACCGACAGCGCCTAGTCGAAACTCGAACGCTCGGTACCTTGCGCGTGTTTACTTGAACATTCTGGATATTTCTTTGCTAATTTAAATATATAGGCGCTGCAAGATGCGATCGGGGCAGTGTTGATTTGGCGAGAAAAGCGAAGCTTCGGAGCGGAATAAAGTGAATTAGTGTGTTTAATTATTAGTGTTTTTAACTTTAATTTGTGTAAAGTAAATTAAAGTGTTAATTTAGGTAATTTTATCGGCAATTTTTTATTGTCACGAACCTCAAGCTCGTAACAGTTGGTGTCAGAAGTGGGATAAAATAATGCCGATTTTACCTAAGGAGGAAACGGAGGGTGTCCGTACCCGAAGTCAACGCCAGCAGGAGACGGACCAACGAAGATTTAGTGGTGCAACGCCGCAGACGTCGGAGTGCCAGCGGCCGGCAACGGAGGCCGGTCCGTCAGTAGCTCCTGCATCAGCAGCACCTGATTTGGGCACCCTGATGGTGATGCTGCAGGAGCAGGCCCGCCGACAGGAGGAACAGGCTCGTCGGTTCGAAGAGCAGCTGAAGCGCGGACAGGAGGAACAGGCCAGTCAGTTGAAAGAGCAGCAGGAGGAACGGGCCCGCCGACACGAGGAACAGGCCCGCCGACAGGAGGAACAGATGCTCCTCATGAAGGACCTTCACGCTACCTTCGGGAAGGAGATAAAGGAGGTGAAGGATAGGGTTGCTCACCATGACAACCGCCTGTCGGAAGCTGAAAACCGAATCGAGAAAGCTGAAACCCGAATCGACCAAGTAAACAATCGGGTTGACAACGTAATGGCTGCCATGAAGAAATCACTGGACGAACTCAAACTTGGAGATAGAGCTACAGCTCCCGTAGTAGCTACAACACATTCGCTACGTGGGTTCAAGGTGCCACCGTTCGACGGTACCTCTTCCTGGTCAGCCTACAAAATTCAGTTCGAGGCTGTTATGAAAGCGAACGGCTGGAATAAAAGTCAGGCCATGACTGCTCTCACACTAGGCCTGCGCGACCAGGCCTTAACAGTTCTGGAAGCTCTCGGTGAGGAAGTGACTTATGAGCAACTCCTTGAGGCATTGGAGGCGAGATATGGCGACGCTCACCTGGAACACGTCTTTCGTGTGCAGCTTAAGGATCGTGTGCAGCGCATCAACGAAAACCTGCAGCAGTGGGCTCTAGAGGTGGAGAAGCTGGTGCGAAAAGCTTACCGGTCTGTACCTGCGCTCATTGAAGGGAACCTGGTGCAGACATTCATCGACGGCATCCGCGACCTGGAAGTCAGAGCTGCTGTGAGGCTCGGGCACCACGAGACGCTTAAGGACGCCTTGGCCCATGCACTGTAGGTAGAAGCCGTGCGGCAGGATCATCGTTCCCATCGCGTCAGGGAGGTTGTAGCCGCTACAGTTCGTGACCGCAACAAAGGATACAGCCCAAGGTGCTATGGCTGTGGGGAAAAGGGCCATCTTCGATCCAGCTGCCCTAAACTAACCATGAAAAGGGAGAGTTGGTCGATCTCGAGAGGGTAGTACAGCTAACGGCACTGCCTGGCGGCGACAGGATCATCGTTCACCTCACGCTAGGGAGGTTACAGCAGTTACGGTTCGCGACCACAATAAAAGATACAGCCCTAGGTGCTATGGCTGTGGGGAAAGGGGCCATCTTCGGTCCAGCTGCCCTAAGCATACCCTAGGAAGGGAAGGTGAACGGTCTCAGAAAGAAAGTGCGGCTAACAGCACCGCCCAGCAGCAGCAGGAATACGACTTTACTATCAGACACTGGAGCGGAAAATCTCACGGCAACGCAGATGCATTGACAAGAAGACCTTGTCCTGAAGATTGCAACCATTGTAGTAGGCAAGAGAGTAAGGAAGTGGTATCCGTGAGGATGCTCAGGACAGACCACCTCAGCAACGGGTGGAAGGACAGCCTACGACATGCACAGCAGGAAGATCCGGACATCAAGCCGATTCTGGGATGGATGAAGGCCCGTGCTACCAAGCCTAAGTGGAGGGACGTCTCAGCGATGAGTTCAACCACGAAAAGCTATTGGGCCCAATGGGACAGCTTGCTGATTCAGGATGGAGTCCTGTACCGTAAATGGGACAATGTTCGAAGGGACAGCTGTCGTTTGCAAATGGTTGTCCCTAAAGCTAAAGTGCCGAATGTTCTACAGCTGTGCCATAATGGTCGTTCAAGAGTCCATCTGGGAGTTAAACGAACTCTACTGAAGGTCCGAGAACAGTTTTACTGGGTCCATTATCGTGACGATGTCGAGGATTGGTGTCGTACATGTACAAGTTGTGCGGCCGTGCGGGGACCTCAGACAAGTAGTAGAGGAGCACCGAAATTGTACAATGTTGGTGCACCACGGGATAGAACAGCCCTTGACATTGCGGAGCCGTTACAGAAAGGCGCAAGAGGGACTCCTAAGATCGTCCATGTGAATCGCTTGGCGCGTTATTATGGGGCCGATAATGCTCGGGACGAGCATGTCTTAGGAGGGGGCAGTGTTACGCGCTCAAGTCGACGATACACTAGCGCCATCTAGTGTCAGGAACGAGAGCGAGGGGAGCATTGAGAAAATGACATCACAAATCACTCAACCGACAGCGCCTAGTCGAAACTCGAACGCTCGGTACATTGCGCGTGTTTACTTGAACATTCTGGATATTTCTTTGCTAATTTAAATATATAGGTCGTAACAATACCAAAGTGCTGACAACGTCCATGTGTGGCGGGTTTTTTTTTACCTATGGATTGCCTTGTTTTTGTAAGAAACGCGGAAACTGAAACATGAGATCCTTTTAATTAGGTCTTAGCATACCAAACCCCATGCTTTGTGTGATAGTTTGACTGAGTATTTGGATGAGAGTTGGCTTTGTGTGTTTTTTTATAGAATAAGGGTGACAAACGAGCACACAGTCCACGTGATGGTAAGTGGATGCAGTGACCCATAGACATCTACATTTATTCTCGATTAAGAATCAAAACTTAGATGCGTTGTCACCCAACGTGACACCATCGTGAAGACTACGATGGAATGCCTCGTTTCCAGTTAAATAAGGGTCTCCGGATCTCTACACTCGGCATAAGAAACACAGCAAAATTAAGCTGCTATTTTACGCTGGTATTCTGTGAGAGAGCTTTGTCACATGTGAAGTATCTAATTTGTTGTGTAAAAGACACGGGATCTCTTTCTCTGCATCAATGTTAAGAATACCATTGAATAGCAGAATACCATTGAATAGCAGAATCTTTCGTATCAATTACATCAATAGTCTGTAAATAAGCACGTTTACACTGTTTGGTGTAGACGTAGCTTTCAATCGGCTTTCAAATTCTGTTATCTTACGGGTCCAGCATTTTTCAAGTTTCTTCTGTATGTTCCCCGCTTCAGTATCATTTGCCATTTTATTAAACAGTGTGACAAAGTGAGATGAAAACTTAGGAAGTTTAATGAAATAATGTTTCACTAATGGGGGGTGCAAGTGAGACAAAACTTTTCTAAATGTTTATATTTTTACACTTCATCCATAATAAACCTAATCTCTAATTGTTTAGTAGTTTTATATAGAACGAAACTTGTTTATAGATATTTAACCAGATGTTATTTATTGTACACCTACCCTCCAAGAAAGGTTAGTTTCAAGCGTTTCAAAAAGTATTAGGTTCAAGCGGAAGTTGCTTCACCAGATCGACTACATCCTGAGCAAAAATAACTGCCTGCCCTTTACACCAGTCTTGGCTCAAACGATTTCGAACTTATATTATTTTTAAAAATGACACTAATCTGCAAATAAAACCTTTCTCAATTTCCGATAATTCATCGATTTATGTAGGTATTGCAGTTACCAATATTTTATTCCAATAGGCCTGGGGTGGACTATTATGTTTGAGCGACGTGAACAATTAATTATATTACCTAAAACGAAAATTCATTAGGCAAAATAGAGCCTAAATTTGTACAAGGATACAAACTTTTTTGCACGTATTGAACATAGCAAGTCAGCATAAACATGAATCACTTCCTCAAGTTTTCTGCATTCACTGGTTTCTTTGCTCGAAAGCCGCTTCAAATGATTAGTTCTCTTCTTAGGAGTTTCGTGAATTATCACCATTGCAGAACAGTGAAGAGCAGCATCCAAACGTAGCAATAATTCGTCTTCAATTTCATTTGAAAGTCGCTCAGACCTAAACGATGAGTTTGTTGCTCTTCACTCTCATTTGAAAGTCGCTCATTTATCAGACCTATACGACGAGTGCGCTGCTTATCACCTTCTTGCGATAACTTATCGTTAATGTAGCATCTCACCCTCGACAGTCTTTCCTAACGCTGATCTAAACTCTCCTGTGGACGTGTTAATCTAATTCTCATTCTATTTACTTCCAACAATTTTTTTCTCATTATAAGATTCTCATAAATATATTTTTCTCATTCGAGCAGCATCTTTGTAGGCCTACCGATGTTAATATATAAAGCCGTTTTTTTAAATACTTATATTACACAACAAATAATAGTTTAATTAGGATTATACGACAGTTAATAGCTGAAGTAGGGTAGGTAGCTATTTTTAAAGTTATCAAAAATTAAGCATGCAGTAATTAGTCGATGATAACCACAAAAATTATAAAATAATTAATATTAATTATTAATACTTAAATTTAATGTTTTTTTTTTTTTTTTTTTTTTTTTTTTCTTTTTTTTTTTTTTTTTTGTTTCTTTTCTTTTTTTTTTACTTTTTTGTTTTTTCTTTGTTGGGAAGGGTTTTGGGGGTGTGTTTTTTTTTTTTTCTTTTTTATGTTTCCATCTTTTTTTAAACTTGTGTTAGTATTTAACCTTTTTATGTTTTAAAAAATTTTTTAAGTGGTTGGTGAGTTACGCAGTCGACACAGTAACGAAGCAAGCATTTACGTATAATGGCATAAAGCCATCCGCTTTTTGCAGGAGTTTTTGATGCTTTTAAATAAATGTGTATGTTCGCATACATTTGAAAAGCATCCACTAACACAGAAACACACTTGTGTACAGATTATGTTTTAAATGCTTTACGAGTTTGTGTAATAAACCTTATACAAACTGCTATAAAATCAAAATAACTTACTTCATTACATAAGATGAAAATTAGATTTTTATTGTTTGAACTGCACTACAAAAATAAAAAGGTATCAAGGCGTGACTTCCAAAAGTCTTTTGAATATTCAAAGAGATCCACCGGAAGCCTCTTTGCGATATTAAAGCTTAAGTGAATTTCTTGACATTTTAATAAAGCCTGAAAAAAAAACCTCTGAAATGAAATGGTACAGTGACAAAATAAATTTAATTTATTAAAAGAAAAAATTGCACTCTTCACAAAATGTAAAAACCGATGTTTAGAATCCAAAAAGTTCATCATTGGTTCAGAGAATAAGGGTGATAAACAGGCACACAGTTCACCTGATGGTGAGTGGGTAATGTGGTCCATATATATTTACATATTGTTACGCGCTCAAGTTGACGGCATTAGCACCATCTGGTCTCGAACCGAAGAACTAAACTTCTTGAAATTGAAACACGAGCTCTCGGTGACTTGCGCGTGTTTACTTGAATATTCTGGATATTTCGCTGCTAATTTATATAAATAGGCGCTGCAAGATGCGATCGAGGAAGTATTGGATTCGGCGAGACAAGCGAAGCTTCGGAGCGGAATAAAATGAATCAGTGTGATTAATTATTAGTGTTTTTAACTTTAATTAGTGTAAAGTGAATTAAAGTGTTAATTTTGGTAATTCTATCGGCAATTTTTATTGTCACGAACCTCAAGCTCGTAACAATTGGTGTCAGAAGTGGGATTAAATCATGCCGATTTTACCCAAGGAGGAAACGGAGGGTGTCCGTACCCTAAGTCAACGCCAGCAGGAGACGGACCAGAGAAGATTTGGTGGTGCAACGCCGCAGACTTCGGAAGGCCAGCCGCAGACAACGGAGGTCGGCCCGTCAGTAGCTCCTGCATCTGGAGCACCTGACTTAGGTGCTCTGATGGTGATGCTGCAGCAGCTGCAGCGCGGACAGGAGATACAGGCCCGCCGATTGGAAGAGCAGCTGCGGAGCGGACAGGAGGAACAGGCCCGCCGATTGGAAGAGCAGCTGCGTGGCGGACAGGAGGAACTGGTCCGTCGTTTGGAAGAGCAGCTCAAACGCGATAAGAAAGAGCAGATGCTTCTCATGAAAGATATCCACGCTACCTTCGGAAAAGAGATACGGGAGGTGAAAGATAAGGTTGCTCAACATGACAACCGCCTGTCGGAAGCTGAAACTCGAATCGACCAAGTGAACAATCGCGTTGACAACGTAATGGCTGACATGAAGAAATCACTGGACGAACTCAAACTTGGGGATGGAACTACAGCTCCCGTAGTAGCTACTACACCATCGCTACGTGGGTTCAAGGTGCCACCGTTCGATGGGACTTCTTCCTGGTCAGCCTATAAAATCCAGTTCGAGGCTGTTATGAAGGCGAACGGCTGGAATAAAAGTCAGGCCAAGACTGCTCTCACACTAGGCCTGCGCGACCAGGCCTTAACAGTTCTGGAAGCTCTCGGTGAGGAAGTGACTTATGAGCAACTCCTTGAGGCATTGGAGGCGAGATATGGCGACGCTCACCTGGAACACGTCTTTCGTGCGCAGCTTAAAGATCGCGCACAGCGCATCAACGAAAACCTGCAGCAGTGGGCTCTAGAGGTGGAGAAGCTGGTGCGAAAAGCATACCGGTCTGTACCGGCGCTCATTGAAGGGAACCTGGTGCAGACATTCATCGACGGCATCCGCGACCTGGAAGTCAGAGCTGCTGTGAGGCTCGGGCACCACGAGACGCTTAAGGACGCCTTGGCCCATGCACTGGAGGTGGAAGCCGTGCGGCAGGATCTTCGTTCCCATCGCGTCAGGGAGGTTGCAGCAGCTACAGTTCGCGACCGCAACAAAGGATACAGCCCTTGGTGCTATGGTTGTGGGGAAAAGAGCCACCTTCGATCCAGCTGCCCTAAGCGAACCCTAGAAAGGGAAGGTGAACGATCTCAGGAGAGTAGTGCGGCCAACAGCACCGCCCAGCAGCAGCAGGGAAACGAGTAAAAGCCAGAACTGCGGGGCGGGTGCTGGCTGATGTTAAAATAGCCCCAAGGATCTCGATCTCACAAACCCACGATGGGAACAGTCTAATAATCAAAGGCGAGGTCAACGGAATGCCGTGTAAACTGACCATAGACACCGAAGCCTCTCGTATGGTCCCAACTAATAAGTCAGTTCCTTGGGGACTTCGTATACAACCGAGAAAGCGTCAGTTTGGATACAGTCACCGGTCAGCGTATACCCGTCCGTGGAGAGAAAGAGATGGAGTTGAAGCTAGGCAACATGATCTACCTGCATAATGTCATCGTGGCTGATTAAATGGACGACAGCATCCTGGGCCTAGACTTCATGAGGAAGAATTGTTGTGCGATTGACGTTAAGCAAGGTGTCTTGAAATGTGGACAAGAGGAACTTTTTGTGGAAGGAGCGTTACCAGGGAACGTGTACAGCCTTGAGAAGATTGTTCTTCCGCCGAGATCGGAAACGATTGTGCCGGTTAGTCTTCCTCGGCATCCTGGGCAACCTCATCGTTGTGTACTCGTGGAAAGGTTAGAAAATGACCTTCCATGGAAAGTGGCTCGAACCTTGGTCAGTACCACTAACATCTCAGGAGTACGTGTGCTGAACCTTTGTGGCCAGGAACAGATTATAGAAAAAGGCACACTGGTTGGTACTTGTGAGGAAGTGGATTGGTTACGTCGGTGCCAATATCTATCGACTGGGACCCCCAGCAAGGATGCACAAACGAGAGTGAGCACACTTTTAGAAGACTGTCGCAGCGTTCTCTCCCCGAATGAAATGGTCAAAGCGAAGAAGTTGTTACTCAAGTATGCCGATGTATTCTCATCAAACGATGCTGACATAGGAAAGACTGGCTTAGTTCAACACAAAATAAACACAGGCGAAGAATTGCCTATCCGACAGCGGCCAAGAAGATTGCCGGTAGCACGTGAAAAGGAAGTGGATACCATGATTGAGGGAATGGTGAAGGATGTTGTTATTGAATCTTCATCTAGTCCATGGTGTTCACCCGTGGTACTGGTAAAGAAGAAGGATGGCAGCATGCGGTTTTGTGTTGACTACCGCCGTCTGAACGACGTTACTAAGAAGGACAGCTACCCCTTGCCAAGAATTGACGACACGCTGGACATGCTTACAGGAGCAAAGTGGTTTAGCCCGCTGGATCTAAAAAGTGGCTACTGGCAAGTTGAATTTTACCCTAAGGACAAGGAGAAAACTGCGTTCTAGACGGGAAAGGGTCTGTGGCAATTTAAAGTAATGCCGTTTGGGTTGTGCAATACTCCAGCAACGTTTGAAAGGCTGATGGAACTTGTACTTACCGGGCTAATTGGCGATGCCTGTCTGGTCTACTTGGATGACATCATCATCGTGGGCCGTACGTTTGAGGAACACCTTCAAAACCTGGAACGCGTGCTCATGAAGATTCAGAGTGCCACCCTCAAGTTGAGCCCGAAGAAATGTTCACTATTCAAACGGCAAGTCAACTTTTTGGGGTTTGTAGTGTCGGAACAAGGTATCCGCACGGATCCAGAGAAAATCGCCGCTGTCAAGGATTGGCCGGTTCCAAAAGACAAGACGCAGGTTAGAGCATTTTTGGGTTTGTGCTCCTATTACCGGCGATTTGTGTAGAACTTTGCAGATATAGCCAAACCTCTGCATAAGCTAACCGAGGAGAAGCGACATTTCTGCTGAGATGAAAGTTATAATATCGCATTCCAGGAGCTCAAGGACCATCTGTGCAAAACACCTATTTTGGGATACCCTGATGCAAGCAAAGAATTTATAGTTGACACAGACGCAAGTGATATAGGACTTGGCGTTGTGTTGTCTCAACGGAATGGTGACCAAGAGGTCGTGATAGCGTACTTCAAAAAGTCGTTGTCAAAACCGGAGAGGAACTATTGTGTCACAAGACGCGAATTGCTAGCTGTGGTAAAGTCGTTGCAGCGTTTTAGCAAATATCTTCTGGGGCGAAAATTTCACTTACGAACTGACCATGCTGCACTAAAATGGCTATTGCAGTTTAAAAATCCAGAAGGACAAGTTGCGAGGTGGATTTAACTACTGCAGGAATACGACTTTGAGATCGAACATCGCAGCGGGAAATCTCATGGCAACGCAAATGCATTGTCAAGAAGACCTTGTCCTGAAGATTGCAAACATTGTACTAGGCAAGAGAGTAAGGAAGTGGTATCCGTGAGAATGCTCAGGGCCGACCACCTCAGCGACGAGTGGAAGGACAGCTTTCAACGTGCACAGCAGGAAAATCCGGACATCAAGCCGATCCTGGAATGGATGAAGGCCAGTGCTCCCAAACCCAAGTGGAGCGACGTCTCAGCGATGAGTTCGACCACTAAAAGCTATTGGGCCCAGTGGGACAGCTTGCTGCTTCAGGATGGAGTTCTGTGCCGTAAATGGGAAAATGTTCGGGGAGACAGCTGTCATTTACAAATGGTTGTCCCTAAAGCTAAAGTACCGGATGTTCTACAGCTGTACCATAATGATTATTCAGGAGGCCATCTGGGAGTTAAACGAACTCTACTGAAGATCCGAGAACGGTTTTACTGGGTCCACCGTCGAAACGATGTCGAGGACTGGTGTCGCAAATGTACAAGTTGTGCGGCTGTAAAGGGACCTCAGTCTCGTAGTAGAGGTGCATTGAAGTTGTACAATGTTGGTGCACCATGGGAGAGAATAGCCATTGACGTGGCGGGGCCGTTTCCGGAGAGTGAAAGCGGTAACAAGTATTTCATGGTTGTGATGGAGTACTTCACTAAGTGGCCAGAAGTCTTCGCCATTCCGAATCAAGAAGCTTCAACAGTTGCAGATAAACTAGTTCATGACGTCTTCTGTCGTTTTGGAGTACCTTTAGAGATTCACAGCGATCAAGGAAGGAATTTTGAGTCTCAAATATTCCAGGAAACTTGCCGAGTTATGGATACTCATAAAACAAGAACGACTTCTTATCACCCGCAATCTGATGGAATGGTAGAACGATTTAATCAGACATTGGAGAGGTACCTAGCAAAAGTTGTAGACAATTGGAAACGAGATTGGGACAAGCACATACAACCGTTTTTGTTGTCATATCGAAGCGCTGTTCACGAAAGTACAGCAGTGACACCAGCTTTCGCAAACTTTGGAAGAGAATTACGGCTGCCTGCAGACCTGATCACCGGGTTACCACCTGATGCTTCACGCAGTATAACCGATTATGCAAATGACTTGCGGAACAAAATGAATGACTTTTATGAGCACGTCAGACAATCGGGCCAGCAAATGTCTGAAAAGATGAAAACCCGGTACGACCGCAAAATGAACAACAAAGGGTTCGACGAAGGTTCACTTGTGTGGTTGCACAATCCAGTCCGCAGCAAAGGGAAATCTCCTAAGCTTCAAGCTAAATGGGACGGCCCGTACCGGATTGTGACCAAGATCAACGATGTAACCTACCGGATACAGAAAAGCGCAAGAGGGACTCCTAAGATCGTTCATGTGGATCGTCTGGCGCGTTATTATGGGGCCGATAATGCTCGGGACGAGCATGTCTTAGGAGGAGGCAGTGTTACGCGCTCAAGTCGACGGCACTAGCGCCATCTAGTCTCGAACCGAATAACTAAACTTCTTGAAATTGAAACATGAACTCTCGGTACCTTGCGCGTGTTTACTTGAATATTCTGGATATTTCGCTGCTAATTTATATAAATAGGCGCTGCAAGATGCGATCGAGGAAGTATTGGATTCGGCAAGACAAGCGAAGCTTCGAGCGGAATAAAGTGAATCAGTGGGATTAATTATTAGTGTTTTTAACTTTAATTAGTGTAAAGTGAATTAAAGTGTTAATTTAGGTAATTCTATCGGCAATTTTTATTGTCACGAACCTCAAGCTCGTAACAATATTATATCCTCGAATTAGAAACCAAATGCAGATTTGTTATCACCCCTGAGGATCAGAAGGCATTCCGCCTTGTATCCAGTAAAATGAGTCTTCTGTTGTCTAAGCTCACCTTATTAAACACAGCAACATTAAGCTATTATTTTACGCTGGTTTTCCGTGAGTTATCGGTCTTCACTCGTTCGAGCCGACCCATTCATACTACGACCACAGTATGGCTCTAACGTTAAAAGATCAGTTAAAATATAGAGATATTGTAGCCCCGAAATCTCGAAAGCTTTTTTTCTTTTTTAGTTCTTTTAAGTCAGTTTTTACTTTTTATTAAAACCTTAAGTTTTTACACTTTTGACTGAACTAAGAAATATTATAAATTTGAATGTCGTCTAAATATTTTAATTAAAAATTAAGGGTTATTTTTTCCTAACATTTCAAGACCACTATTAAATTTACTAATAGATAACTATGTAGTAAAATCCAAAAAAAAATCATTAAAATTGGCTTACAATAACTAAGTTATCGAGTAACACATTAACTAATAAAACCATAATGATAGACAAACATACAACCCTACTGATGATAAGTGGCTGCTGCAGTCCATAGACACCTGCAGCGAACTTTAAACAAAAAAGCTACAGATACGTTGTCATCTCTGAGAACTATGATTGAATGCCTCACAGCCTGTAGTAATACTGGCTCTCTTTACCGAGACCGAAACACAATTATTCTACCTACATAAAAATATAAAACCTCGAAATCAGATGTATTCTGTGAAATTTTCATTGACCTATATTTTGACACAATAAGATTTATCCCTTAAGGGGAAATATAACGTCAAATGGCTTAGCAAGATCCTTCGTTATGCCGAAAATATTGCAGCATTAATTTTGAAATAAATATATGGTAAATTTGAGGATTAATGTTAATGATTATGTTAGACGAAAACACGATTTCATAAAATTTTCTCGATAGAAAAAAAATCCAAAATTACCTCCAAAATAAACAATAAACCGCTGTTATTCATAAAATACTTTAAATAAGATCATGAAACTTTGCATACTAACTGAACTAACTATAAAGCAGTGCTTATGTTATTTACTTTTTTTAAATACCATTATTTTCACTGTAAAAAGAAATTACCTAAACTATTGGCGTCTTGATTCCTGTCGCCCGTTAGTATCGCTTAGGCTTTTGATGGGAGAAGTTGTATCGCTTACGATCAGAATATACATTACGTAACGTACGTACGTAAAATTAAAATGGGAAATAACCGTGATAAAAATAAGAAGCGGCTGGCTTGGCGTTAAGAAACAGGCATAAATATGATTAAAAAATGAAATAAGTGTCTAACGACCTTTCTACTTACGGTATTAGTGATTACAAACATATCGGTACATAGCATACGACGCGCGGGGAAGTGGGGGGCGAAATTAGAATTTGAGCTGACTTACTCTATCCTCTTAAGGCTTCCGTCTAGCTGTGCTGTTTTACATTTCCAGCCATTAGAGGGGGCGCTCTCCCCCGTGCATAAATACGTTCGAGATCGCACGTGAAGTTGCTCTATTTCATTAAATATATAACTTATTAATATTTTTCCAAAATATTCCTTTTACTTTTGTTGTGGTAGTATAATTTTTTACCCTTTTATATTTTATAAATGTCGTTTTAGTCGTATTTATACGGGTTGTAAGTTTAAAAAGGGTAAATACAACCGAAGGAAAAAATACTGCTTTTTGTTTTTATTCATACAAATTACGACTCTACCTTGTACATTTTGTATTATGAATAAGTAAATTTTTTAATTTAATTTTTTTTTGTATGCAATGTGGTTCAGCTCCATGATTCCAACTCCTCCCGTCTAATCGGATGTATATGATTTTTTTATACAAACTGAACATACAAATAGCGCTTATACCTGTTTTTTTAAAGAAAAATCGTAAAGCGAAGTAATTTAGAAGGCAATCGATAAAAAATTCAAACAAAAGAATAACTGAATACACAAATATTTATTTTTTTAGTTGGTGACAAGATTAAAAATAAGAAAGTTTTTTTCGAGTGTTTTGTGTATGGTGTAGGGGTTAACTTTTTGGGGATATTTTATGCTTTTTATTTTCTATTGCTTCTGTTATAAATGGTGGGTCTTTTATCGGCATAGAACGTTCAAGGCGCGAATCAATTAGTTCTGGTAGCAGACAACTGTGGTAAAACTTTGTCAAAGGGGGCAGCATTTTTGTTTCCCAAAACTCTTTATCCCTTGCTATATATTCTACTTTCATCGGTTGATGTTCACTAGTCCAAACTGCAAACACGCAAATATTTTGTTCCGTTATATTAAGTTGACCTTGAATTTGGTAGTAATAGCTGTGGTTTTTATTTACTTTAAATATATTCTTTTTGTCGTATTTCCAAAAGGTTTTTTTTTTCTTTAATGGCGTCTTCAGGGTGCATATCTTTGGCAGCAAAAGGAAATTTAACCTCCACGATGCCTGTTTTTCCTTCTTCATCCTTGAAAATGCCGTCAGGAGTAGCAGCCAAAAAAAAATACGTCTTGTGAACAAAAAGTCCACATTTTGAAATGTTTATTTTTTCCTGACGGGACAGCTGCAGTAATGCTTTTTCCTCATTTGCTTTTCCGTATACAATAGATGATATGTACGATAAGTCTTTTGAGCTAACTATTGATTTTACTAGTGGCGCACAGCTAATATTATTTTTTCTTTTACAAATTTTTCCAAATATTGATGCTGTCAGTCTCTTTTTTCTTTGCTCAATCCAATCTTGACTATGGCTCTGTTGCAAAGTGTTTTTTTGAATATTGTCTCGTTCTTCTATAGTCACTTCTAATTGTTTTAAAAAGTGTTGTTTTGCAACCTCAAACACTTCCTCGGACATGTCCGGGCGTTGAGCGTATGCACCATAATCTGGGTCGTTCACTTTTGAAGCAGCGCGAAACTTTTTTCTAAACTGTCTAGTATATTTTTTTTGTTTATGTTTGTGTGTTTCGTATATTCTCACATATTTACCCGATGTTTTATTAAATATAAACCTGTTGACTGCAGTGATTGGTTTTTTTGTATTAAATGAAATGGCAGCAGCTGAACATCTCTCTTGATAAGAGTTTCTCAATGTGTAATTTATCCTCTTACCACCAACATATTTTGCTATTACGGAGTTAAATGTTTCAGCTATGTTGCTATCCACATCAAAAATCAGGCTTTTGGCGTTTGACGCCAAATATGAAATGGGTTGGCTCATTTTTAACCAGAGAGCGGTGTTTAGTAAATTTTGTGCAACGTTTATATCGAGTTTGTCAGTTGCAGGACATATCTGATTTACACAGTTAGTATGGTTTCCTAAGGCGTGGTGTAAGGCATTGTAAATATCTGCGTTTAGATTGGATATCTTTATGTTTTGAGAATCTTCTGCATGTTTTCTCAACTTTATTGCACGTACAATGTATCTTCTCAATTTTATTATTTTTGTCTCTGTAAAAAGTTTTCTTTGTTGAAGAGCGATTTGAGTATCTTTTATAAGAAGGCGCATTTTAGTACAAAAATTTCTTAATAGGTGATTTCTACATTCGATCTTTTCAACTTTTACATTTTTATAGGGATTGCTACACAAATTTTTTTTATAGTGCTTGAATCCCCATCCGAAATTAGTTTGGCATATATCAAACCATGCATATCCAGTGAAGTTTTAAAGCCTTCAACCAACGCAGCCGACTCCATACTGGATGAGCTTCCTGTGAAATTTTTGTAGCATATATGTTCTTTACACTCGGTTTTGTTATTAGCTGCACGAGCACATATCATACAGTATTTATTTTTGGTTCCTAAGTATAACAGTTTTCCAGTATAGGCACCAATAATTGCTGCTGCACCAGAAGAAGCAGCATAATTATTGCGAAATGATCTTTTTGACCAGCAGCCATCGGCAATTACCGTTATCATGGGATTTCCATCGCTGTCAACGCTTCCAATTTCTTTTGCGTGTCGTGCTTCCTCTTTTCCTGCCTCCCGCATTACTTGATCCGCTGTTTTATGAAACCAGTCATAAACAACTTGGCTTGTGTTATTGTACAATTGTTTTGACATAGCGGGTATATCAGTGTTTGCCGCTAGTTCGTTCAAATTTTCGAGACCACAACCAATACTGATCGTGCCCGCGACAATACCATAATTAACATTGTAATTAGCATTCGGATCATCGGTGCGGTGTTATGTTAAATTCTGCGTTACATAATTGACATTTCAAGCACAACGTTGAAATAAAGCCTTTTCTGGTCTCACCGATGCATTTCAAATTTGAAAATCTACATCCAAATGATTCATGACTGTGATCAGCAACTGCTTGCAGAGAAAGTAAAAAGTATCGTATAGAGACAATTCTACGTCCCTCTAAATCAAAATCCTCTTTTTTACTACACATTTTTTCACGTTCTACATTGAATTTGAAGCAATCACCCTTTTCACGTGCGGACGGCTGGCGCTAAAATAAAAAAAATAGCTTTGTTTTACATTTCTAAGATTCAAATTTTATGAGCCCATATTTATCATATTTGAATTACCTTGGTTTTAACTTTTCTAAAAGGCAATCCACTGGTGGCTTTTCATTTTCGCCCCTTTTTTATTAACCTAAAATAAATATTATTATTAGCTTTTTTAAATAGCAAAACTGCAAGTATTTATTTGTGTACATAAATAAAAAGGAATAACAATTTTAAAACAAATGCGATATTGTAGATATTAAACATGTACAACATGTGTTTTATGCACGATAACTGGCTAATTAACTATATATAAAAAAAAAACTCAAAAATAACTGTATATGTACCGAGTTTTCATTTTGGGGTTTATTTGCTACATCTTGTCCTTTTGTTTCCTTAGAACCATTAGTTGGTATTAAAATACTTTTAGAAGAATATTGAGGTTTGTTCTCTTGATCACTAAAACGAAAAGTATTATATGTATTGTATATGTAAGTATTAAAGTTAATATGGCATTAAAGTATATATTTTAATCAAAAAAGGTAACAACAGAAAATGTTACCATGGCATAATATCATTTACTGGAGGGCAAGTGTTGCTAAAATTTGACATCGGTTGACGATCGGTAGACGCAGTGGCACTGACATTACTGAAAAGAATAAAGGTCACGTAAATAAATTACTGACAATCCAAACAAAATAAAAATAATATTATTTTAATGAATTCTATTATAATAGAGACGGACCTTGCATTTTTCGGGATAAATTAAACTCACACGTACAAACATAAAGACAGATAAGAATATTTCCAAATAATTGCTCGTCATCAATATCGATAGTAATGAGCAAATAAAAGCGTCCGTGTCGCAAGAAACGTAAACGTACTTACTAAATTAGAAAACAAAGCGTCTTTATGGCAGTACCATAACCCTACTAATCACTATCCTAATTACAATAAATATAACAATAGGTAAGCGTCTTTTACGCGGAAACGTTCACAAGGCACGCGTCACCTGCGCTACCTGCGCTGCCCGCTCGCCGACAGTTCTCTAAGTAGCTAAGTATAGATTGTATTATTATATAAGTAAAATGCTAGTTTCTAAAATTTAAATAAATCCGTAAATAATAACGTCTAACTGAAAAATAATTGCTTCATGAAACGAAAATGTGAAAACATATTTGTTTTTTTTATAGGATAGGGCACAGAGTCCACCTGATGGTAAGTGGTTGCTGTGGCCCATAGACATCTACATCTATCCTCGATTACGAATCAAAATGCAGATGCGTTGTCACCCGTGAGGACTAAGATAGAATGGAATGAACGAGTTCCAGTAAATGGATCTCCGGTTCTCTACACTCACCATACGAAATACAGCAGCGTTAAGCTACTATTTCACGCTGGTATTCTGTGAGAGCGTGGTCCTTCCCCGGTCGAGCCGACCCATTCGTGCTACAAATATACATCTAATATAACTACAGCATGGCTCTACCACGTATACAAACGTCGCCTTTGTAGCAGCACGTTGTATATATGTATAGATAATGCGATAAATAATATCTCAAATTACACTTGTTAACTATAGTTATATCAATATTATTCACCTATACCTAGGTGGTATTCAACATACCTGTTTAGTCTGTTTCTTTTCATCACTTCAACTCTTGCTTTACATTTCTTTATACTGACACAAGGATATTTCCTCTTTTTTCCATCCATCTTTTTCTGTTTATTTCTTTTGGTTGTAAATTGAAATTCACCAAATAGAAGTCAAAGTCAATTATTAATCTAACACACTAATACTAATATAAACACTAATACACTTACACACTAAAAACTAGAACTAATATGTACAATTAAATAAAAATAATATATATTTATGTAGAGCAAATTTCACGATATGCTCCTGTCAGTCCATAAGAGCTGCGCGAGTGAAAGAGATCAACCGTGCGAGCGAGAGGTAAAATAACGTTGAACGACACAGCACACGTCTGAACGCCGAGAAATCCCAGCGGAACTGAGAGAACTTTCACGCGTTTCTAGTTTATAAATGGTATATAGGTAAAAGGTACGAAAATATAACTTTTTTTAATTTTATTTATTTCTAATTTACTTGAAAATAGTTATACTTTATGTGGCTTTAAGTACGACTTTGCCACATTTATACTTCTAATAGAAAAAAAGTAGATATTTGCAGAAAAAAATTCATGAAATTACAACTTTTTAAGCCCTTCAAATAAGAAAATTAAAGCATTTATAAAAAAAATGATCAGATCAGATTATTGTAGACAATATTTAAATAAATGTGATCTGAATACTTTTCTTCATATTGTTATAGTTTGTACATAGCAGAGGCTTTAATAAGACCTTTTACGCATGTAACCTAAACATAGGTATGTTTAACGCCTAATAGAGCTATTAATTTAAACACCAAAATAAAATTAAAAAAAGTTTCCAAAATATCAAATCCTACACTTTTAATAAATGTAAAATATGTTTCACTTTTTCTTTCTTAACTACCATAAAAAAATATTTGTTTTGCAGTAAATTATGCGAGAACACAAATTTTTACAAGACCGGGGCCTTAAGGAGTTCATCTCGACTTTGATGTATTAATAATGCTTATAGCTATATAAGTAAGGTGTTTTCATCGATCATAAATAAATTCTTTTGCTATTTACACGGTATAGTGGCCAAATATTTAAATACGTGTAACAATAAATAATGCAACAGGCAAGGGCTACTCCGGTTAGTAGACACCTTTTTCTTTATGAACATACGCATAGGCATATCCACCACCTAACGTATTACGTTTCACAATAACTCTACAAATCGTATTACAAGTAGCTTGGGAGCGATCACTTCATTTCGAGTGATTATTACTATCCATAAATTCCTTAATAATATTATAATATCCCTTTTATACAATCTACATTTAATAAAGTATTTGAACTTAACAGAGGACAAATTTTGTATATTTTTTGGGATTATGTTGTGAAACACACATTGTCGCAATAATTAATTACCGACTTTGGGAGTCGGGAACTAACTGTTAATTCTAGCAAGTGTCTGTCTCTATATTTTACATAATGAACTTCACTCTTTTTTTAAATAGACTAAATTTTTGTGAGCATAGATTTCATCTCGTTATTATATTGAAAGGCAAAGTTAATACCAGTAAAACAATTGACTAAAATTTTTGTCTTGAGACTCTTTAAGCCCTCTTCTGCAAAGCTAATAATAAATAAATATTTGTGTCAATAGCGTTCCCTTTATTAAAATGCCTTTTTTTAGCATTGGGTGACAAACGAGCATACAGTCTACATGATGGTAAATGAATGCTCTAGCCCATAAACATCCACATTTATCCTCAATTAAGAATCAGTATGGGAATGCCTTGTCACCCCTGAAGACTAAGATAGAGTGCCTCGATTCCAGTAAAAAGGGTCTCCAGTTCTCTACACTCACCATACGAAACACAGCAGCATTACGCTGCTATTTTCCGCTTACATTCAGTGAGAGCGTGGTCCTGCCCCGGTCAAGCCGACCTATTCATTATACACCTATAATATAGCTGAAGCGTGGCTCTACCACGTATAAACGACATGATGCTGATAGCTATGATGATGTGAATAGCTAAAATAAGCTAGTCTTGCTTTAAAATTACATTGGAAGGCATTTGGATGTTAGATAGTTTGAGCTGTGAATTTCATAACTTTATTTTAATGTCATTTAAATGCAAATTGTTAACATTAAACCAATTTACCAATTTAGATATAGTTTTATTTACTTCGTCATAATTTAGTAGCAGAATAATAAATCTTATATTATTGTGAAATAAATAGAACCATTGTAGCTGAGGGGTTACCCTCACTATAAATGTAGGCGATTCACCTGAGTTCAGGCCCCGCTGGCACCAATAAAACTATCAATCACAATTTTAAGTGTTTAATAATTTTATGTCAGTGAATGAAGAAAACTTGTACATTTAACGCACTAGGATAGTGCGTTGGACTAATATTTAAACATACATACATAGATTATCTTAATAATGAGAGTAATCCTGTGCCCAGCAGGATTTATAACGTATACAAGTATGTATATGCTTTAATTTATTTTCTACATTGTCTAATACAGAAATAATCTTTATCTGAATAAAATAATTACATAACCAACTTTTATTTACCAGGAAAATTTTAAGGGTAAATGTTGTATAATTTTTATGATTGAAAAATTTTGAAAAAGAGCTCTAAGAGTTGTTACAATACAAAATCTCGCTTATTCATATTTGACTGAATAAAATGACATTCACGGCTTAAAAGGTACATGGCCAAAATGCGGCCAATAATAAATAACATCATGTAGACTTAATTTGGTTCTTACACATCCAAATCTTAAAAGAAGACCTTAGAATACAACGTCGTTCTGGGATGGTAACGTCTCAAACTATTTTTGGCTAATTATGTAACTTTATTTAAACGTTCCATTGAAGAAACTATCATTTTCCACAACAATTCACCACACGCGATCGTATACGTAACTCTTTGGGTGCAACCAAATAGGGTTTAACTTATGTGGTGCCTATGCTTACTTAAGCTATTTTCAAGTGCTTTCCTGTAGATAATAATCGTGGGGATCAGCAGCGGATATTGAAAATATTTTTATTGTACTTAAAAAAGAGTTATTAGTGATAGTGACTCACTGATAAGGACTCACTAAGAGACTTTTTAAAGAAATTAATATCATTCGTGTATCATAATTCCTTTTGTATAATATTGTTTATATCAGGAATTATTTTAATATCTTTGACAAAACGAGTGTTCACGCCGTTCACCTATCTAAAGTTAATTTTATTCATAAATTTGTTTTACATAATAAATATATTCTAATGCATAGGTGCAAATAAGTTAGTGTTAGTAAGATTTATAACTGTTAAAGATACTTTAATTATATTTAAAGTTCACTTTAGATTGCATAAGCATTGTTAATAATTCTACCAATAGCAAATCATTACGTTTTCATATGTATGTCGTCGTCATAACAGCCAATGGACATAATTATATTTTGGCCTCAAGCTGTTATCACGTCCTCAAATATTATATATTTATAAATATTAAAAAAGTTTTTCAAACCTAGCTTTTGTGATAACTGTAAAGATTTGTTAGAACATTTCTTGGTACATTATGGAACAACAAATGATGACCATAATTTACACGCGAAATAAATCTGAACTATTCCATTGGTACTAGAAAGTACAGGTTCCATAAAACTAGCGGCTCATATTTAGATGTATATCTATATTAATGGTTTGCCTTTAAAGAAATACATTCAGAGCGCTTGAAAAAAGCATATTATATGAAGAAAGGATACTTCAAATTAGTTTTGGATAATTATATATATTTTAAGATGTTGATATTTTACATATTTTAAAAGATAAGAATTCGTGGACTTTTTTCATAAGAAATTTTTGTCATAAGCATATATTTTATAAAATTAAACGGTAACTTTTGAGAGAAAAAGAGTTTATTTCCAAATTTCTTGCCGCTTTTTTTCACATGGTTTCAAAGAGTTGGGACTAGTTGAGGCGACGGCGTTGCTTTCTTTACTTTAAAAAGTGCTTTAGAAAGATCAACTTTTATTATTTTTTTTACTGTATGTTCAACTTTGAAATATTTTATATTACAAGCTATTTGTTCGCAACTTATCGAAAGAACTCTGAAGGCTTGTTAAGTTGTTGAACTATTATTTTGTATTAAAAATTGTTTTTATACACTTTTTATACAATAAGACGAAGCATATATTAAATATCCTAGAAACACTGCATAAATCTGTTATGGGTCATAAAGCACGTGAGACCAGACTATTGCTGCTTCAGTTTATTGCTTCAGTTTAGTACTACGCGATATGTTTAAGGCGATAAGGCGATATAACTAAAATAAAATTAGTATTGAAAATTTTTGCCACAAGTTTTGCTTATTAAAATACAATCAGTGTCAACATTTCTACATCGATATCAAAACGATATTTCATTGAAAACCGTTTTGATGAGTTTGAGATAATATCGCAACATTTGTTCCAATTTAGATTAAATAGGTTATTTTTCTATCACAAAATTTCCTCTAAATTTTATTAATAGTTTTTATCACAAAGATGCCTGCGCTTGGAAATAGCTTATTATTATGTAATGTAATGTAATGTTACAGCCTATATACGTCCCACTGCTGAGCACAGGCCTCCCCTCATTTCTGAGAGGGTTTTAGGGTAAGGAAGTGTCCGCCGCGCTGCCCCAATGCGTTTTGGCGAACTTCACATGTCTTAGAAATATTTTTTATCTTATTCCTCAGACATGCAGGTTTCAGCTCACGTTGTTTCTACGGCCGAGCACGTGGTAAATCAGCACTTAAAATTACAATTAACAATTTCATTGGTGCTGGCGGGGATCGAACCCGGGTTACTCGCGTTCTGTTATATTACAGCGAGCGTTAACCATATGAGCTACCACGGCTTATTATTTATTTATATTATTTATACTTATTCATTTTGTAACATTAGTCGAATTTAAACATATTTAGGAAATAATTACTTTATCTTGTCAAACCGCCGCTCTTAATTGAAAGATATTGCCCGTATATTATCAGATGATTTGGCAATCATTATTACGACAATAAACACAAACTTAAAATACTTAAAGACAGCTCACTAATTTCGTGACAAGCCGTCAATTTTTAAAATATCTATTGTAACATTTTTTAGTAAGACATGCAGGAAGTCGATGGATGCAGGTGGTGGTTTAGGACCGTGCTTTGTGGCATGGGGGAGAACTAAGGTCAGCAGTGGACTTGTGAAGTGTTGTAATAACGATGATTATGATGAATTGTTTTAAGGTAAATTTCTAATAAACAATTTCTAATTATTAGGTAAATAATCTATTTTACCATTTAACTTATCTCCGTATTTGACAAGATTTTATATATATATATATATATATATATATATATATATATATATATATATATATATATATATATATATATATATATATAATATTAATAGTAACAATCAAATAGAGACAAAGTTTTTTTATTAAATATTACAGATCATAAAACATATAGAGCCGTGTAGTGTTAGCGTAAAAATTAACCCATTTTATAGGTGTTGCAGGAGGTGGCATAAGTTAAGGGGATGGGCAGCAGCATCTTCTTGAAAATTACTGAAAATAATTAGAAAAATTGTAGTTTCTACCACCTGAATAAAAAACAAGACTAATTGCTTTGTCTCCTATAGTACTGTGTGATACCTAAAAGCCTATAAATGTATTTTAATATTTTACGTTCCAGAACTCGATAGTGATTGAGTGTGTGAGTGTATGGATACTTTATTTCAAAAATAGTTAAAAGTACAGAAACCCAGACGTACCCTTAGGTAGTATACAAATAAAACTTTTACAAAAACGTGATAGTCCCTCAATTTTAAATGATAATTCAATGAATAAAATCAAAACCAAATATATTTTATATTATTTTTACAATGAAGATGGTTGTCACGAAGTAATAAAAATAAACACAGATGAAAAAGAAAGAAAAAAGATAGCTATGCTGATATATACGTAAAGATAAAGAACTGTGTGCCTGTTATCCACGGAGCAACATTCTCGGTGCCTGAACTCATTTATTCCATCTTGCAACATAAATTTACATAAAATCAATATTGTTTATATCCCGCAAAGCCCTATTGTGCGTCTAGTTGTGAAAAGCCCGTGCAATTTTATTTATTTATAATGGAGAATAGTTCTCGGATAAAAGTTCAAAGTGTGTTTTATATAGAAAAATATAAAATGGAAATAGATACAATACAAGAGTAAGGAATTTTTTGAAATTAACATAAGCCTGTTGGGACATACACGAGAAGAAAAAGAGTGATAGTGGTTTTCTAACATCGGTCTAACATCGGTCATCTCAAAACCATCGTCATCATCGATGACATTAACCTTGCTATTGTTGTTTCTTTATAAAACTCCATCATCATTTATTGAAGCCAATGCTTCAATCAATGATGCATATGTACATGTTTTTTATATAATAATTGTGACAACACAGGACACAGTCTAGTTGATGGTGAGTGGATGCTGTGGCTTATAGACACCTTCACTTCACCGTCACCTGAGCACTCAGATAGATTGCTTCGATATCATAAAAATTCGATTACAATAAAAATGGTCTCCGCACTCACCAGAAACATAGCAAAATTAAACTTCTATTTTACGCTGGTATTATGTGCGAACGTGATCGTCCACTGGACAAGCCGAACTATTCGTGTTGCAACTATATAATATATATAATTTAGCTGCAGAGTGGCTCTATCATGTAGAAAAGGTTTCACTGTTATTCTTTACTTAAGTAATTAAATCAGCCGGTTTCGTTTTACGGAATCTACACAGTATATTATCTTAAAGAACATTTACCCTTTTTTTTAAATTACCTACAAAAATATTTTGAGTAACTCCATTAAAACTAACGAAGACAGAAGAAACTTGAAGAATTTCATATTAATAAAATTTCCATAAGAGTTGGGGATTATAATAATAATAAAATTATTAATGCAACTTCACTCTATTTGATTGTATTCCTAAAATTAATACAAATGTAAAATTTTATTTTGTAGCTAGCTATAGGTGGTATGGGTAGTTTCCTTATCTGCCCAAGATTCCGTCGGAGTAGTATCACCCTTTTATCTATTTACCTACACTCTTGTATTCCAGTCTGGACGACATAGAGAGCCAGTATAATTAAATCCTGCAAGACATTCCAATTTAGTTTTCAGAGGTGACAACACTCGTTTTTTGTTTGAAGTTGGTGGCAGATACCATCAAGTGCGATATAAGATCATTTATGAATGTTTAAAAAATATTAGATTACAATATTATGTAAAAATAATAGCAAAATTCTATTGTGTCATTTATGAGGTTAATCACATCAATGATATGTTAAAGAACTTATGAAATAAACGTACATATTTAATAAAAAGTTCTTATATAAGCGCAATAACGTCACCACGTCCTCGTATATTGCTTTCTATGTAACCACATCGTTGCTTGTATTAGTACACACATTTTTAACCTAGTAAGAGCTTGACAGTACCTATCGCTTCATTTGAATTTAAAAGCAACGATGCATGGTCTCCGTGATAATATTGTATTCATGGTCCAAAATGAGATAATTTTCATATAGAAAATTTGTTAGAGTTTAATCAAATGTCTCTTTAAATTGAATCAAAGAATTAAAAATAGAATATTTTATTAAGAGTTTTACAATGCTTTTGAACTATTTTCTTCATAACATGTGATAAATTTTATCGCTGTTTACAAAATAACCTTTAATAATAAGTTGGCGTATTATAAAAGTATTCGAAATTCGCATCGCCAAAGGCACTGATTTCGTAATGTGTATGGAAGTATTTGTTGACTAACGACTAACATATAGCATGAAATATATCATGTATTAAATTTATTGTTAACATTATAATCTCGTATTAATGTTCTCTCTTGATTTATGATAAACATACGGTCGATCACATCCCTTGGGATCCATTTATTGCTCTCTTTATTTTCGTATAAAATTGTTTATTTTGTATTTAAAATGGAAAATAAAATAATAAATAACTAGCTTTTACGTAGCGCACTGTGCCTTGCAACTTGGCCTCCAATAGATGGCGGTGTAACCATGTGCAGCGGAACAAACTTATGTCTGAAGTAGTAGTTTATACAAAGCCTCGGATTGAGAACAAATAAATCGTGTGCAGTTTAAACTTCTGAAGACGCAAGTTTGTACGTTTACCGCTAAAAAGAACCCCCTTGTCGTATCTCCTTAATTTCAGGTCACTCACTCCCCTTGCTGCCTCGTCCAGCATCGGAATCCTTGACCTGGACGTATCAAAAGACCTATAGTTCCACGATCACTTGGAAGAGATGGCTAAATTGGCATCCAAAAAGCTTGGCGTGCTCAGCAGAGTGGGCCAGTATTTCATGCCGACACACCGTTTGCCACTTTACAAGGTGTAAGTTTCGGTCTCTCATGCAATACTGTTTCCATTTCTGTACCGGGGCACCCCAACGCCAGCTTCTTGACTGCATATTAACAGGTCGCATTCCATTCAGTCATGTGGAGCCATACTCTTCTTTATTTAAGGGTGCCACTCAAGAACCTAACTTTCTCATCGGTTTTCAGTTATTCTAGTTTTATGGCCGTCCCATTGCCAACTTACTTCAGATTGGTTATTCGATAAATACTTTCCCTAATTTTAATTAATTTACATCAATATAATAATACTTTAGTATAGACTGTTTTGCATATTTGAAAACATTTCAAGTTTCAAATCCCAGAATAGGCTACAACAAAACCAATGGTCAATTTTGTAATACGTATTATTAAATTAAGAAAAATATTCTGAGCATTATTTGAACACTAACATTTCGACCTTAAAATATACAAATATACAGACAGAACTTTAAGATGAAATCTTAAAGTGTGACTACAGATTTGAGTGCAAAGTTAGGTGTTAGGACTAGAGTATGTGAGCCATCGAATGCAAGTTTTAGGTATATAGGTTTTTTTTAAAAGAGAAACGAAGCGAATAAAACTTTCGATATCTTTGAGCACAGAATATTACAAAAATTGCAGTTTAAAACATTTATTTATTTAGAAAAGATTAGATTAGAAAAGATACGTTTCATTACTTGATTAGTATAAGATAGCCTATAAGTAATATAAGGACAGGTGTGACATTAATACCATATAACCAAATTTTTTTTATTTTAGATTTTAGTTTACACCACAAAACTTTTATGACTCTAATATATCGATTTATTCGTCATTCACAAAAGTGTGGACTTGTTGAACATAGTCTTTCCCTGAAGAATGCCACACGGTCCTAGGGCTATCTGTACCCATCGATTATTTAAATGTCTTGCCTGATCGTTACTCCATCTAGGAAGTCCACTCAACGAGGCTGCTACTGTAGATAAGACTGAATAGAATAGAAAAGAATAACGTTTTATTCAATATAGATTACATGTAATTATTATTAAAAGTCATTTTTTACTATACCACTGGTTCGAAAAATCCTCTATCCAGGGAAGAACCGGGAAGAAACCTTTTTTTTTTAAATAATTTTTAAAATGTCAATGGTCAGTATATATTATAAAATTTATTTTAGAAATACCTTGGAAGCGACCACCTCTTTCTCAGGGGTTATGATATATTAGGGCTATTGTCAACCATGTATTCATTTATATTATAATAACCGTTTTTATAGGGTTTTGTTTAATTAAATATTGTTGCGTGAATAAGTCAACGTCATACACTAGCGCCATCTAGTGTCAGGAACGAGAGCGAGGGGAGCTTTGCAGAAAATGACATCACAAATCTTTCAACCGACAGCGCCATCCGAAGAACTAAGTTTCTAGAAAATATACACTTTCACTCGTCGCTTTGCGCGCATTTACTTGAATATTCCGGATTCTTCATTGCTAATTTGTATATATAGGCGCTGCAAGATGCGATCGGAGCAGTATTGGATTTGGCGAGACAAGCGAAGCTTCGGAGCGGAATAAAGTGAATTAGTGTGTTTAATTATTAGTGTTTTAAGTTTTAATTTGTGTAAAGTAAATTTTTTTTTTTTATTTAGTTAATTTACACATAACTTAAACTAAATACATTAAGTGACAGTGTGACATAAACCAGCATTGGTTTTACCGCACACTGCGATTCGACATCTGTCGCTCGAACAGAACTAAGTAATAGGTATTCATTCTTAACTACCTACTTACACATTAATTGCGCGATGTGATTACTGCGCACGCTATTTGACCAATCAACACGCATAACACATATTATGCACCTCTAACTCCAAAAGCCAAAGTAACTCGTTTGGGTTTGTAGATTCACACGGGTGACATTGTTTGTACAATTTTTTTTTTAATATTTTACGCTAGTAATGCTAAAGATAAGTAGTGCTGTTTAAGTTTATTTTTGATGTTTACTTTAGTAATTTGGCCTTTAACTGTTGTAGGTAACTCGTTTATCAATTTTGGTATTAGGTATTGTAACATTGCTTTTCCGTATAAATTTTTATAACTCGGTAAATTAAGAATTGCATTAGAGGCACTTCTTGTTTTACTGCTGCGGTAGGTAAATGTTTTAAAACTGTCAGTAAAGAAATGATCGCAGAGCAGTATATATTTCACTTTGTCGTATATAGGTATGGTGTTGCAGTGATAAAAAAGTTGGTGGTAATTATTTTTGTATTTGTTTTTTATATTCGTAGGTACGATGGTTTTTAAAAGTCTGACTTGGAGATTATATATTTGATCAAGATGTGATTTGCTAGTTCTGCCATAACTACTAAGACCATAATGTATAGTGGTCTCCACCAAGGCCTTGTATAAAAGTAAGAGCGTGGGAAAGGGAATTTTATTCTTAATAAGTCCGAATTTAGCCAGCATTGCACGTACTTTATCACAAACATGGTTTATATGTTCTGTCCATTTAAGACGATTATCGATTACTAACCCTAGGTACTTTTGTTAGAGTGTTAATTTAGGTAATTTTGTCAGCAATTTTTATTGTCACGAACCTCAAGCTCGTAACAATTGGTGTCAGAAGTGGGATAAAACTTGGTAATAGAGAGACCTTCTATATTTTTTGGGACTTTGTTGTAAAAGGGTATACATTACCTCAAGAATGAATCACTGACTCTGTCTGATCTGAACTAAAATTTTGAATGATGGATTTATGCAAGATTTTAGTATCTGCAAAAATGTTATCTATTCAGGTCGCAGTAGACCTAGTAATACGAGTCGGTTCTAAGTATAAATTAACAAGATTAAACGATTTAAACAATGAGATAAACTTAACACGAATGAAAGAATTTTTAAGGGGATTGATGTTAAAGATTCGACATATTACAACAGTCTTGTTCTGTTTACTAAGTTTAAGCTAAACTTCTTCCACAATCTTTTCAAAATATTCATAAGTACTATATGGGTGTCTGTTAACACTTACAACAAGGAGGCGCGCAAGCTCGACACAAGCCATTTCTACAGGTCACTCAACAGAGAGGCTCACAATATCCTTACGTTCTTTATGTAGTAATGATTTGTCTGCTAATATTAAGGAGCCAGCACGTAAACTTTTTTCTCTATTGAAGAAACTGACCACCTGGTGATTTCTAAAATAAAACATTAAATTATAATGTTGAGTAACACAAATGATATGTATGTTGTTACTACGAGGGTGACACTGAAAGTTCTTAGAAAATCAACAACTGAACAAACTAGCAAGTTATTAGTTTTATAATATCTTTTCAAAATAGTGTCCATTTAGATGAATACATCGCTAAATCTGATGAAACTATTAAAAAAACCACTTTACCCACTCGACCTTAGTGGTCTCTTCGACGCCATTTTGAAACGCAGCCACTGCTTCCTCGGCATCCATAAAACGTTTCCTCGAAGTTTTTCTTATAAATAAATAAAAATCGCAATGTGCAAAGTTGAGGCTATGGGGCAGGTCACCCAGTAATTCCACGTGTGATGTCGCCAAGTAGCAGTGGCAAGACAAATGACAAACTATTGTTAGTATATCATCACTCTGCAGTAACTGTTTTTCAAACCTCTAAAATAATTTTGGCGTAATGACTTGTCCTTCCGAAGCACGAGGTCACCATCCTTTTTCCCACGCTTCGACCTCTCTTCACTTTAGTTGGCAACTCCTCGGAAGGAACCACCTAGACGGAAGACTGTCTCTTAGGTTCAGGATTCATAGCAATAAAACCAGCTTTCGTCACCCGTAAGTATGTCGAACACAGTATTTGAGTCACCTCCGTTAAATCTTTCAAATATTTCCCGACACCAATTAATACGACGGAGTTTTTGGGGCTCTGTCAAATTATGAGGTATCCACCGGGCACAAAGCTTCCTGACCGCTAAATGTTCATGGGGGATTTTGTGCACTTGACTTATACCAATGCCCTAGCTTGTCCGAATCTACTTACAATTCACTATTTTGTCATATGCCGCACAACACTGATGTTATCTCTAGTCGTCGTCGTAGAAGGCCGTCCCTCACGCAGATTATCGGTAAGAGTAGTAGCACGAGATGGGGCTTCATTTTGAAAGGCCAATCGAAGTCTATTATAACTTTCTTGGTGGCTTAAATGACATCGAAAGTCATAAAAAATCATTGTACGAAAATTAAGTCGCATTAAATTCATGCTGACGTGACACAGACAATTTTCAATTTGCACCGCCAAATCGTAAACAAATGACAAATTAATAAAATACATGCACAATAATTTTGACAATGACTTCCATTTTTTTTAATTTGAACTTATTTTTTTATTATATCGTTTATAAGTGGCCAGTTCTAAAAACTTTCAGTGTCGCCGTCGTATTTAAAAACAATTCAACTTCCAATTCTTTGCCCATCATGCCTTGTATATTTTGATGCATCATGTGTAAAAAATTCTTATTAGTTATGTGTGGGCTGCATTTTAAAATAAATAATAAACTTTTATTATTACTATTGCTTGAGATTGCCTCTATTGTTGCATTCACTATATAATTTATATTAGTTAATGATGTCATTATGCTGCTCAATATAAGCAGTCTTGGTAGCCAAAAACTTGGCTGAGTTAAAAAGTAAATAATAAGATACCACATTTGCCATCAATTCTAAATTATATTCAGATAGGTTATACCTATATTCTGTCCAAAACTTTTGAATTACATTAACGTATGTCAATCAAATGAAATTTGTTATTATTATCATTGTATGTCAAACTGAATAAAACTAAATTTACGGTTTTTATCGCAAGTAAAGTAAAGTAAAGTAGTTAAATAAGCGCGATAAAATTAGTTAATTTAGTTTTATTCAATGTGTAGTATTCGCGTAAATTTAAGAAATCATTATTATATGTCAAATTTAAATAATTATTACAAATTCTACCGACACTAATTATTATTGTACAATTTGGACAAAATTTTAGTTACTATAATTTTGATTAAAACTACTTTTACGGACTTTATCGCGTTTTATTTATTTAATTTTTAATACCCGACGTTTTAGGTGCTTTCCAGCACCCATGTCACGGGGACTGATGTGACTGACGTCCCTATGACAAAGTGAACCCGGAGTACCTTCAGCTTTTTAATTATTGTCTTTGGTCCGATCTACGAAGAATGTGTGTGTGTGTGTGTGTGTGTGTGTGTGTGTGTGTGTGTGTGTGTGTGTGTGTGTGTGTGTGTGTGTGTGTGTGTGTGTGTGTGTGTGTGTGATGTGTTTTGAAGTCTTGCAGTGATATGCTTGGGTTTAGTTTTAATTTTATTAATTATAGGGTCCCAAGCAGATGGTGGTACCCAGCCTCCTTCTCTGTTCAAATTAGTTTTTTTTTTTAAATTTCAATAGCCTCGCGTTTCATCCTTGGTAGGAATCGATGTACTTTCGCGAGGATTTGTGTTGTCTATCAAATCTGATGTAATTGTTGGGGCTATCTAGGATAGGAACGTTGATACTTCACGTAAGCTATGTGTTCTTTTACGCAAGTTATAATAGATCTCTTTGTTTGCCCTATATATGAGAGACCATACCAAAAAGGTAATGATTTTTTTTAAATTAATATATATTAATAATATAAATGCAGATAAGTATTCGGCCTCAACTTCCACTAATCATCATGTGAACTGCGTATCCATTTATCCATTTTGCCTAAAATAAATAATATTATTCATGCAATACCGTCCTACGTGAATAAATATACATATATCATGAGAATTTTAGTAAGATACTCATATAAATAATACCCATGCAATGTATTCTTTTAAAGAAGAAAAGCTAACAATAAGTTTCTTGTCGGCCACAATTGTACGTGCAAACTTCTTATACAAAACAATCCGAGTAAGACATATTCACGCTTCGGTTTCTATTGTGCGCGACGTTTTTTTTATTGTTTCTGTTTTCGTAAGATACATACATGTCCTCCTACTTTCTACTTTCAACTATAATTATATTATTATAATTAGATTAACATTTTCTCGTCTTTGTTATAAAGAATTGAGAACTGATTAGTAAAGTTTGACAAGTCTCGTATTACTGTGTGGTACAAATTACCCATTTTGTTTGCCACAAGACTCTGGTTCAAATCGTCTGAAAATTCAGCAATTCAAGATGCAAACACAAGTTACTAATGTGCGAATCAGTATATTTGTGACTGCCTTAACGTATTTATTGGTACTACATTTAAGACTAATTTCGACCGATTCGTAGTCTAGTGATCCCACACGATCAACAGTCGTGCTCACGTGTACAAGACTAAAGAGACAGTCAACAATATAACTATATCAGCCATAAAACATCCATCCGATTCTACAAATATCTAACCTTGATTAATAAGTAAATTGTAAATGCGTTGTCACTCTTGAGGACTGAGATGGAATGCTTATACAAACAAATTAGATTTATGCTATTATTAATAGTATTCTCTGAGGGCGGGCCCCTTCCTCGAGACGACCTATTAGTGCATTTAAATGCATAATACAGCTGCACCGTGGCACTATTGTGGTAAGCAATGTAAATCTTGAGCATTTATTGGTAGGAAATAAATCTAGTTATAAAAATAATCATTTGCCTTGTGGCGGTTTAATTATGAGGATAAATTATCACCCAGTTTCGTCCTGTGATAGACGTAACAGTGGAGAGATCTAAAATTACTTTGTGGTTTTTGATAGATGGGGGTATAAGATAATGTATAACCCATAATTAAAATATCTGGACTGTCAATAGCATGCCTTGAGGATACGCGTGAGACACCACCTACTAAGCGTTTTGGCAAATACTTTCTGAAATAGGAGAAATAAATTGTGCTTACACCCGGCAACGGACACTTATGGACTTTTAAGATATAAAGGCAAATATGCAAAAAATGGGTTTAAACTTCAAGCTAACTTTGTCGCGTTTAACTCAAATACGTATAAATAACTTTAAATACATCTTAACTCTGTTAACTGCTATACGATATTTTAGTGATCGTTTTGTTAACTTACCAAAACTACCTGCTACTAACCCAAGATGTGATGGAAAGCAGATTTTGTATGGTTTGACGGTTCGGTACTCGCCAATCCAGTGTGTTGAATCTCGTCACAGAAATTATGGACCGGTGTTACGTCTTAGAAAAGATTTTTTTTTCGTCTTTCTGAATTAGAAAAGCCGTTGAAGATTGTATAAAGTAATTTACATTAGTGATCGAGATTCGATGCAATACATAAAATTTTTGGGTTTGTATATTAAGCAAGCTATACCTATTTCAACATCATATTAATATATAAAACACAGATATCTTATATAAATAAAAAAATAACTTTTTTCCTTGACATGACGCCAAACTCTATTGAAAAGGGATAATGAAATCATACAAAATTCACAGTTTTGCAATTATCAGCGTTATAATATAAAAAATAGCAGAAATTACTTGTTGATAAATTTTTAAAATAATTTGGCGACAATTTCTACCCTGTGCAACTGTGTGACCACAGAATTTTAACTATTTGATAATTTGTACAAGTGATGATATTGGTAACGCAAACGTATATAATTTGTTTCATTTTATTTAAATTTTGGCTTTTTGCACTTCTTCTGCATATAAACTTTAACCACAAGAGTAAAGATTAACCATGCCAAATCTTACACTCCTACGTGCGCGTAATATGCTTAAAAGTAGGTACGAAATTTTCGCTTCACGTACTGATAGATTGAATTATTATAAGTACATTACAGTTAACTGAGCTTTCGGCGTTAGAATGAAATGCAATTTTCTCGGGCATGAAACCGACCAACCAACATCTTGATAAACTTGGAATAAAAACATTATCTAAATAAAAAAATATATCCAGATCGTATATAGGAGTACAAATTATAGAAGGATATAAATTTGGCTTCTTTTCAATTTTTTTATTAAATAGCATATTATAAATAAAAAGTATTTCTGTCCACATTCTGAATGTTTAATGAAAAATTTTGGCTTGTTAAAACTTTGCCATTATAGTAAATATAAAAATGACAAAGTAATTACATTTATTCACGGCTTTTCAGTCCGTCGCTGTGATTTAATTATTTTCATTACGCTTCCCAATTACCTACATGACGGGGAAACTCAATTAATAATGTACATTTCTACTGCAAGTAATGTGACATATTGTTTTTGAGTTTTTGAAGCGGGTCGTTATATACGGAGCTCGTTGTTCGTATTTATAAGTAAAACTAGCTGTTACCCGCGGCTTTGCCCGCATGGTCACTAGGAAATGAACTATTCATTGCTTTTTGAATTGAAAGAAAACTGAGTTTTATAGATTTGTTAGAGAATTGGCAGCGACGGTCTACCTCGATTTCTTCGTCACCTATAAAATATACTTGTAAAAATGTATGCTGTCCGTTTTCAGCTGAAAAAGTGAACCTATTCTTTGATAAATTTGCCCTTGCAACGTAAATGTAGGCGAAAATCCCGGCATTATTATTTCTCGGTCAACTCCGAAGACCGTCATTTGAAAGCATGAGTTATATTTCCGGATCCTGTTTAAAAAAGCGCCGCGACTCATTAGCATCATATAAAAAGAGAGTTTTCAGAGGTCCTTCTGGTTCCCAAGTAACGGAAGAGACACTATGCCATTGGAACAGCACATGCCTGCGGTCTCATCTTTCCATTTTAAAGCGCTGCAAAATCGACACGACTTGTCCATCAGTCCGATAACAACTAACCTGTGATTTTTATAATCAATCAACGGATCATAATTGAATGCTGCGTCATTAAAAACCGACCAATTGTTTCTTTGAAAATTTTGTCGACGTTCAGCTTGGAGCTGTGCATTTGCATCTCTTCGCGCCTGTGTCTGTTCTGGTGTTTCAGATGCCCTTATAGTAGATTGACGTTCAGCTTGCTCAATGATTCTGTGTGGAGTTTCATCAGGTGTTTCCGCGGCTCTTAAGGCGGCCTGACATTCCGCTTGTTTTTGACACAAAACAAATCGCTGAAAACCGAAATCGAAAGCAGTAGTCAATATAAATATAACCAACGAAAAAAGAAGTGAGTGTAAAGGTAGGTACCGTATACACTATCTATACCAGGGGTCGCCAAATAGCGGACCGCGGTCCGCATCAGGACCTCCGACCCATTTTTTGCGGACCCGCGAGAACACAGTAACTTATTCTAAAGACTACTTCCGATATAAATAACTTTCTTGGCCCCAAAATGATTGACGCGAGCTGTACGTAATTTAATAAAAATGTATCCCTGGCATTATCTTTGTTGACGTCAATTTGAAAACGGCCGGGCGAAGTAACGAGTGAGCGAGAAAGAGTTCGCGGATTGCGGCAAGTGTCGCGAGGGCAGGGTAATTCATCACGTGATCGCTCTGCCAGCCGCCGGGAGGTCAGTGTTTTGTTTTAATTTTGAGCGAAGGACGCCGCGCGGCGCGCTGAAATAAATATAACGTTTGCTTGTTTACTTTACGAGTATAAGTACCTACCTGTTTACAATAGCGAGTTTTGGCTGTTTATAGCGAGTTCTGACTATGGAACCGAAAAAAAGAAAAGTTGAAGATGAAAATAGACAGTTTTTGCCGGAATGGACCGATTTATATTGTTTTACGCTGCCAAATCGTGCTGGAGCGTTACCAATGTGCTTGATTTGTAACCAAACAGTGGCGTTAATTAAAAGCTCGAATATAAAACGACATTATGATACCAAACACAAATCATTTGCTGGAAACTTTCCACTTGGTAGTGATCAGCGTAAGTCTAAAATTGCAAGTTTACTATCAAGTTACTCGTCTTGGACCCAGATCATAAGTCGCTCAATGGCTGAGCAGGAAAAATGTGGTGAGGCTTCTTTACGTATTTCTTGGACTCTGGCTAAGCATATGAAACCATTTACTGATGCTGACGTAGTTAAAGAATGCTTTCTTGAGGCGGGTAATGCTTTATTTGAGAACAAAAAGGATGTTGTTGAGACGATACGACGGATCCCGTTATCTGCTTCTACTAGCACTAGAAATACACACGTTTTGGCAGAAGAAAATCATTTTGATTTGAAACGGCAGTTAAATAATGCAAACTATTATGCCTTGGCTATGGATGAATCATGCGATGTCACTGATACGGCACAGTTAATTATTTTTGTACGCTACCTGGACAAAACGAGAGAAACTTTTGTTGAGGAGATATTGGCTCTTTTGTCGCTCTTAGGAAGAATCCGAGGAGAAGACATGATAAAAGCAGTGATGGATTATTTTGAAAAAGATGAGTTAGACTTGAAGAAGCTCTTATCGGTAACTACTGACGGTGCGCCAGCTATGGTTGGGAGTAAAAAAAGGACTAGTTCACCTGTTGAGAAGCAATGAGAGATGTAACGAAAATTTGATTTCCTACCATTGTATTATTTATGAAACTGTGCTTTGCTGCAAACTCAATCATAATTTTGAGCGTATTATGCAAGAAGTGATGAAAATAGTAAATTTTCTTCGTGCTAAATCATCATTGCAACACCGTGAATTGAAATCATTTCTTGAAGAAGTTGATGCACAATATGACGATCTACTGTTGCATAATAATGTGAGATGGTTAAGTAAAGGTTGCGTTTTAGAAAGATTCTTCAGCATTTTATAACACTTGAAGACATATGTTTTTAACAATGATCAGACTTCAGCAAACGTTTACTTAAGTTTTCTAAACGAAAAAGAAAATGTTGCTGTCATTGCTTTCTTAACTAATACTTTTAAACATATCAATGACCTGAACCTTAAACTTCAAGGCATGGGAAAGCCGATATGCGAGCTCATGTTAGACGTCGAAAGTTTTTCTCGAAAACTTGATCTCTTTATTAATGATCTTGGAAATGAATGCCTACACTTCCCCAATTTAAATAAAATAATCAGCAGTGACAACGAGACAGACGTCGGCCGATTCAAGACGTTCATTACGGATCTTAAATCGGAATTTCAAAAAAGGTTTGCAGATTTTAAGAAAATTGAGAATGTTGTAGAAATCCTCAGCAGCATTTACTCTCTGCTGCATCCTGATGGTGAATGGAGCAATGAAGCTGCAATTGTTTTCGGAAGTGATAAAGCTACTCTGCAGATGGAAATGATCGATTTCCAAGAAAACACAGTTTTAAAACACAAACAATCGGAAGTTTCCAGTGAAAAGTTCTGGATAAAATTTGTGTGTGGTAATAAATATCCAAAATTACAAAAATTAGCTTTGAAACTTCTTACTTTGTTTGGATCGACATATATTTGTGAAGCATTTTCGAAGATGAAGTTCATTAAGAATAAATTTCGATCTCGACTTACTACTGAAAATCTCCAGGATTTAATGTCAATAGCTTGCACCAATTTTACTCCAAACTTCAGACAGATAATTCGCAACAAAAAATGTCATTTTTCGCATTGATACCTAAGTAACCTTTGTTATTTCCTTAATTACGTTTGTTTAATAAATATTCTTTCTTATAAATAAAACGTGCGGACCAAGATGGTCATTTCATTTCTTAAAACGGACCCCGAGCGAAACTAATTGGAGACCACTGATCTATACTATTAATATTCCTTTGAAATATTGTTAACCAACCTAAAACAATGAAAACCAATTCACGATTCTAAATAAACAAAATCCAAAATCAAAGCCAGAGTCTAAATATGTATAAAGCCAACTACAGTACAGAAATACCAACCAAATCAACAAAACCGATCCAAGAAAATACACAAATCCTAAAATAAAAGCCAGTATAAATCCATTCAACCTTAACTAAATCACAAAGCAAATAGCAAACAACCGAAATCGAAAGCAAATTACGTTAGCTGCGGCCGGAGGTTCGAAAAAAACCAAAATTACTTATAAAATATATTTAAAATAAAAATTTCAAATTATGTTACTATAGCTAATTAATCTAACAGAATGAGCCTGGTGTAAATGAATACGTGATATTTTATACATCCGGCACGTGGCTTGAATTGCTGCGCCTGCATTTCTGTCGGTTTACATAGCAACTGTTCTAGGTACATAGTCGGCGATCTTCATATCATAGGTATATGTAACTCCTCCACCCTCAGAACGGCAACTATTTGAGTATGTTCACGGAAAATGTTACCGGAATTTCGTAGTTTCCATGATCTCCTGAATTAGGTGTTGGTGATTGCGCTGCTTTGCTCGTTTCCTTTCTTCATCTTGATATGTAGCGACGGGTGGCCAGTACAAAGATAAGGACACCTCCATTCGATAATATGATATAAAAAGGGAATTGTCGTATGATATAATGTGTCACTTATGGCATGTAGTTGTACTAGTGATTGCATGAGTATTTTGTCTTGGATGCTGTGTAATCCTTGGAGATAGATTGAGTTTAGGTGAATGCGGGTAGATGCTGTAGCTTGTTCCGGAGATCTGAAAGGTAGTCCAGTAAGCTTTAGAGGTTGAGCTTTTATCTCATTATTGTTGTTGATGATGGATAACTCGGCAGTTTTAAGAAGACAGCTGGCTGGAATCGTAATGAGATAACTCCCTTATAGCATGGTGAATTATTTTCTTCCGCAAGACAATTGTACCTTGGTATAGTGTGAAAAGGACAGGATATAATGCTGGTCATCTAGTTTTTCTATCGCTTCTTTTGACAGGATGATAATAGAAAGATTGCAGGCTTCTTGTATGACTTGCTTGGTGATCAAGTCTTAGATGCAATCGGGTTGTTTTAGAATCTGATAGGTAGTGCGTTCTTCACAGAGATACCAGTGGTTAAACTTCGGACGTTCTGTCTCAATTTACACTAATGATAACTCGTTAGTTGCTATAAAGGGATAGGTTGGGATAAGGGCCTGTGAATTTTTATTTGGGACAATGGATAATCTATATAAATCAAAATTATCTCTAGAAGTTATGGGAAATTTAAAGATGAACACGATTTATTTCTCCGTGTAATATGAGCCGAGTTTTATTACATCATAATAGTTCTAAATTTGAATTCTAAATTTAATATCTGATCTGAGCTGTAAATAATTCTAAGCTGAGCTAACATGGAACCTAATACACTTATATCTATCATAGAATGGTGCGTGCTAGATGCACGAATAAAAGCTAAAGTGTTTTTTTATTCTAATTAATTCTAGCACTAATTCCTCTACATTATCACTAATTATTTCTAAGAATTGCACGAATTTAGCGTATTTAATTAAACTAGTTTGCCTATATGCATTACTATTTAATATAAGTATCAAAGTCTCATTAAGTTTTTCTTTGATTTTCCGTTATCTCAATAATTGCATTACTTTGCTTAGACATCCATTCTTTACTTAAGCTGAGATATTGATCGAATTCGGATGCAACGCTCAGTTGATTATCCTTAAGGGTTTTAATTGCCTCGTTATATCTTAACGCGTCTGTATAATCTAAGTTACCAGTTATGCTTTTTATGACTGAACCAAGACTATCTATAAGACTTCTTTTAGCTCTACTGGGCTCTAGGGTTCTGGGATGACTTAACACCTTGCCAAGTTTGTTAGACAGATAATCTATTTGGATTTAGTATAGTAAATAAGTATCGTTAGTCAGTTGGTTTTGGAAAGTCCACGTGGACCACGTTTTTTAGATGTATATATATAAATGGGTAAATCGGCTAATACAGTGTCCTGAGTGTAACGTGGTGCGGTTTTCTGGCGGGCGGCAGATGGATTTTTAATAAAAACTTGCTGCTGCGGCGCGTATTCTATTTCCGGTTCGCGGTCCTTATTCCTACTCTCTATAATGTGTGTGCGATTGGCTAGTGACGTGCTATTAATAATTTCGTACACGTTTTTCATTTGATCCCTATGCGTCTGTACATACTGCTGTAGTAGTTTCTGGGTTATGTCGATGTCGAGACAGTCTCTATGGTTAAAGTGTCCCGTTAATAAGTCAAATGGTCGACATCCAGTAAAACTGTGTATTGAGCTATTGTAGGCTATTATTGCGTAAGGCATGAGATTGATGACCGGTTCGTCCTTATGTTGTAATTTTAAAATTCTAATATGTTCCAAAAGGGTCGAATGGAACCTTTCAATATTACCGTTATCGTTAGGAGAATGGGCTAAAATACGATGGTGATTTATCTTATGGAGTCTAGTAAATTCTAAGAGTAATTGGTTAGTGAACTCTGCTCCGTTGTCAGTAAATATTATTAGGGGAACACCATGATGGGTACAATATTGTAGAAGGGCCTGTAATATACTAATAGCGGTTCCGTCGCGTAAATGGTAAGCTTGTCCGTATTTTGTAAAAACGTCTATAAAAGTTACATATTTTTCGCTTTGAACTGTAAAGAGGTCCATGTGAATTATCTCAAAGGGTTTGGTTGCAGGTGGTACTACATTAAATTGAGATCTTACTGGGTTTCTATCATATTTGACCTGTCCGCCAATGATACACTCGTTAATAAATTTTGTAATATGGTCTTTCATTTTTGGCCAATAGTATTTGCGAGATAATGCTAGGTAACATTAATACCACGGTGGTTGGTTTTACCGTCGTGATAGTGACTAATAATTTCTTGTTGTCGCAAGTATTCCTTAACATTCTCTAACTCAAATTTAGTTAAAACAAGGTTAAATGAAGAACTTTTAAATTTATCCTGTAGGATTGGTATTACTTTGTATAATGCTAAAGGTGGTTTTATTAAGAGAGCTGTGTTGATTTTCGGATTGACATACTCTTTTACAGCGTTTATGACGTCTCCTTCAAGACTATTTTCCGATAGTTGAATGGTAACACGTGTATCGTAACATAGGTATCGAACGATTTAGACACAATGGTTATTTGTTCAAGTGAATTTGTCTATTAAACTTATGGAATGGTTCGTCAGTTATAGGAATTTCAAGTATAGGGTGTTCATTACTGATGTGTATGGTCTCAGTCGAAGAGTTCGCAATAGCTTCGCTTGGGTTGCCTATTAACGAGTTTAGTTCGTCAATTTCGTACATTAACATCTTTATGTCTTCATTGTGAATCTCTATACGTGAGAGAGCATCGGCATTGGTGTTAATTTTGCCTTTCTTATAAATTACTGTAAAGTCATACTCGCTAAGTCTAAGTCGCCATCTTGTGAGACGAGAATTTGATTCTTTCAAATTCATCATCCACTGCAATGGTTTGTGGTCTATCAAAATTTTAAATTTACATCCAAACAAATATGGTCTAAAGTATTTCGTATCCCAGTCTATGGCGAGAAGTTCTTTTTCGATTGTACTGTAATTAACTTCGCTTTCGTTTAACGTACGAGAAGCGTAGCAGACTGGTTTGTCGGATCCTATTGGACCTTGTGACAGTACGGCACCAATGGCAAAGTTAGAAGCATCTGTCATTAGGTTAAACTCTTTAGTAAAGTCTCGGATATTGCAAGATGGGATCGTTTGTCAAAAGAGACTTACATTTTTCGAAAGCGTTAACGTAATTATTATCTATTGTTACCTTTTTGCCTTTCTTAAGACACTGAGTTAATGTTTTAGTAATACGAGCGAAATCCGGAATGAATTTTCTGTAATAACCGAGAAGGTCTAAAAATTGATTAATTTCTTTTGGAGTTTTTGGAATATGGTATTTTTTTACAGCCAAAATTTTATCAGCGTTACCGTCCCTGGTGATAATATGATCGAGGTAAGCCCTTTCATGTTTAAGAAACTCCGATTTGTCTATTTGAATTTTAAAGTTGGACTCACGAAGTCTACTAAATACCTTGTCTAGGTTAACCATATGTTCTTGGAGTGAAATGCTGAACACAATTATGTCATCTAGGTATACAAGGCATATATGATTTTGTAGCCCCCTTAAGACATTGTCCATAACTCTTTGGAACGTAAATGGACTGTTCTTCAGGCCCATTGGCATGCGAAGAATTTGAAATGGCCATGCTCTACATTAAAAACAGTTTTCGCTATGTCCTGAGGGTCCATTTCGACCTGATAAAATCCGCTTGCTAAGTCTAAGGTGGGAAAATATTGGCACTTCCCTAATTTGTCAAGAACATCACTAATGTTCGGGATAGGGTATTTATCGCCAAGTGTCTTTTCATTTAATTTGCGAAAGTCAACTACAAGACGCCACTTCTGTTTGCCAGAAGCATCAGCTTTCTTTGGCACAACCCAGATGGGTGAGCTCCATGCAGATTCGGAAGGTCTTATAATACCCTGATCTAACATTTTGCTTATTTGGTCCTTAACTTCTTGTCTATGAATGAATGGATAACGATAGCTTTTAGTGTGTATTGGTACTTCGTCCGTGGTTCGAATCCGATGTTTTATTCTATTTGTGAAAGTGAGGCTTTCATCTTCTATGTAAAAAACGTCCGAGTAACGAGAGCAAAGTGCTACTAAATTGGCCTTTTCCTCCTTGTTTAGGTGGTCTGTACGTAATCGCGAAACTACGTATTTTGCGTGTGCTGATAATTATTCGGTACGCGCGCACTCAATATTAAATAATTCCGCGTGGGCTGGTCGGTCGAGTGAAAATATTATATCGTTTGGCGTTGGGTTCTCTACCTCAATATAACCGCGATTATTGACGACAGTGGTAACACATTCGTGAATAGTACAATTACATAGAACCTGTTCCGTAATATAGGCTTCGCCATCCCTTGTATCCAATGGAACTCTAATAATTTTCGAAGAGCTGGCAGGTATTATATCTTCGTATAAATTAACATTACGCGAGTTATATAATTCTATGGGATTACATGCTGAATGCGTTATTAATTGTCGCTCTTTTTAAATCTATACGGGTCTCCCATTTACTTAATAAATCCAAACCTATAAGGCCGTCAAAATAGTCATGAAAGCGAAATAGAAAGAATTTCACTTTATCGGAATCATTAAATTCAGAAAACAAGGTAACGTTACAGAATAATTATTACGACTTGTCGCGTGTATGTTTATTACTTCGAATGGGTCAAAATTAAGTGGGAAATCGCTGAAAAATTTTCCTACAGCTTCAGGGCTAATAAAAGACTGATTCGCGCCAGTATCTATCAAAAATTTTAATGGGGGGTTTGCTATCTGTATATATGGTAATTGCCTTTGAGTCTGAAGATTTAATTCTATTTTGGTTTTTTTATAGTTGAATCGTCCTGAAAATCCTGATCGAAGTGCTTAGATTCTACTTGTGATTGATTTTGAATATAATAATTATTATCTTGGTTTTCGTCAGTCTGGTCATAATAAGAAAAATCAGAAGCGAAATCCGGGGCATAAGCATTGTTAAAGTCGGTATAGTCGGTGTAGTATGTATGTAGTACGTATTCAGGGTTATACTCGTAATATGAATGGTTATACGCAGTGCATTCGTTTGTATTCATTTCGCGGGATTTAAAATAATTTGTTGGTGGCGGATTGCCAAATTTATTCCAGTCATGTCCTGTCAACATTTTTGTGTGTGGTAAAGCCTTGGGAATAAAACGCTGGACTACACCCATGGGCTGAGGTTGTTGAGGGTTATTTCGGGGTGGTAATCGGAACACGTTACTACGCTGGTTGTAGTTAGGAGGGGGTGCACCGAACATGCGCTGGGTATTATAGTTGGCATGCGCTGTTGGTGTGGAGGTTGAGGAAATTTGAACGGCTGAGGTGGGGGTCTGTAAGGTCTTTGCCCAACAGGAACTGACCAATTAGGTACTGGAGTTTGGAAGGGTTGATGTTGAGGAATAGAAGGTGGTGTGGATGGTGGAATGAACTTGGGGGGAATGTTAACTTTTTATGGAGTCATTGCGCTGTTGGAGATACATAATGTTTAATTCCTCCTGTACATATTCTAAGGCTTTCTCTATTGTTGATGGTCGCATGCAACGTATACGAGATCCTATAGGTTCTTTTAAGCCGCGGACATATGCTTGCATTGCGACTTTCCTATAAAGGTCCCGTTTGGTATTGATGGTGGTCAGTATGGTCTCATGTAAGGACACGTAAGTCATTATCGTGCTAAACAAAGTTTGGCAATGGTCGTAAAATTCCTGTGGAGTTCTATTGCCTTGCGAAGTTAAAGAGAGGTCATTATATAAAGCTGTTTCGTCCCGCTGGTCGGAAAAATTATTTATTAGTGCTGTTCTAATACCTATCCAATTTTCAGGAATGCCATTAGAGTTTAAGGTGCAGGCAGCGGTTCCTGTTATTTTGTTAAGAATACCGTTCAAAAGACATAAATTAGAAAATTCACTATCGGACGCATTAGTAACGCACAAGTACCTAAGCGGTACTGCGAGGCTAGTCTGTCACATATTTTATAAATCTAGTTAAAACGTTAGGGTTCCCATCAAACTCCGGGACGAGGAGTAAAGCCTTAAAAATTGTGTCCGGGTCATGGGCCATCTCTGTTAAATAAGTATTATTTAATTCTAATTCTAAATCTAAATCGGTTTGCCTATTATTATCTAATATACGACGGCGAGCCTGTCGAGATTCAGGCTCCCGAGAACGAGTTACTCTAGGATGATAAATCTTGAAGGGAAAGATTTAAAACTTAGGGATAAGGGAGAGCAACACGAGATCAATTCAAGTGTAATCACGTGGATTTCATATGGTTTCTCTCGATGAATCGAAGGCTGGATTCTCCTCCTGGTCTGCAGCTGGTCCGTAGATCCGGATACTCTACGAAGGGACTTGATAGCAGCCGGGGTGCTTCACGGTTATGAAAAGATATTCCCTAACTATCGCAAAACTACCCCTGAGTATCCTACCGACTGCGCCAATTACGTTAGCTGCGGCCGGAGGTTCGAAAAAAAAAACCAAATTTACTTATAAAATATATTTAAAATAAAAATTACAAATTATGTTACTATAGCTAATTAATATAACAGGATGAGCCTGGTGTAAATGAGTACGTGATATTTTATACATCCGGCACGTAGCTTGAATTGCTGCGCCTGCATTCCTATCGGTTTACATAGCAACTATTCTAGGTACATAGTCAGCGATCTTCATATTATAGGTATATGTAACTAGCAGGTAGTAGAATAAGCTACGAAATAGAAATAATTTAAGCGTATAGGCACCGTATGCACTATAAGTTGACGCGCGGCTCAACGGCGGGAGTTAAGTACATACCAGGAAACATTTCGTTACCGCGTTTTAAAAAACTAGTAACGACATCTAGCGGAATCAATTTAAACTATGTATAAGTTAGTTAATAATAACTCTCAAAAAATATTTTTCTTATAATTTTGCACAATTTTTCTTATTGTAATACCGATTCATTCATAACCACATATAGGAACTGTATTCATTTCCGTTCAATAAATATTACTAAGGCTTATTAATAACTGTTTCCACCACAGTTAAGTAATAGTTAAGGGTGTAAGCGTGACAGGTGGTGATAGTATATCTGATCCATACTTATAATCACGCCTGTAACCCTTGCGGGGTAGGCAGAGCATCAACGGATTACTTAATATCGTCTGCGAGGTTATCGCTTGTATTCTGTGAATTACAATGCACCAAAACATTTGAAGAAAATCAGCTGGTGAATTTTATGTTTTTTATCGCTCTCTTCCCGGTCCCTCGTGGAAAAATACAGATCCATATATTTTTTATCTTAATTTTGGTAAAAAGACATAATAATCCAGATACTCTGACCTTCTGTGTACGTCCATCGTACCGTCGTCCGTCTTGTAGAATCACGGTAGCGCCACCTAGCTGAATTTAATTTTGCAACATATTCGATTTTCCCACGGAAATGATATGTTTTTCCGCTGAAAAAAGTAGCCTATGTCACTCTACAGCCACCGATCTATCCCCATACCAAAATTCATCCCATGCCGACGCTCTGTTGAGACGTGAAAGAAGGACAAACTTGTGCGACATATTCTATTTTCCCAGGGGAATGAGATGTTTTTCCGCGGAAAAAAGGAACCTATGTCACTCTACAGCCACCAAACTATCCCCATACAAAAAATCATGCCATGAAGACGCTCTGTTGCGACGTGAAAGAAGGACAAACAAACAAATAAACACACTTTCGCATTTATAATATTAGTATGGATATCTAACAAACTTTCATTTAGTGGTGGTATTACCTGTATCCATCCATCACCTTTTTAACAATGTGAACATTGTACAGGTTAACTAATAGAAACATCAAAAAATAAGTCTTTAGTAATTATATATGTGTATATTTTTTGTATATGTCTAATTGTAAGTTATATTTGCATAAATTATTTATCTATAAATGTCTACAAATGTAGAAACATAGTTAACTATCAACATTATTTTGCGTAATTGTTTTCAAATAATTTTTTATCTATATTGACTACACTTCATGGGTTGATTTGTAGGGAATGCTTGGCATTATTAGCCTGCTCCTTTGAATTAATAATCTTTTGTGATTTGTAATAAATAAATAAATGAAAAATTTCACACATATTCACAAAAAGGGCCATATCTATTTTGACATTCAGACCAATTCTGAGTAAGATTTAAAGAGCATGAAGATTTGTATTGAGATCGCATGCGAACATTTAATTTACAGTTCTTCCAACTTCATTGTTTTATCATGGTTACCTGGTGAAGCATTTTCAGCAAATGTGCCCAAACCGAATGTTCGGCTAGTATAAAAACTTTGCCTTCAAAGATATCGAGCACTAACAACGCTTGGTCGGAAGTGATGAGCGCAAAATTCCCCCAATCCCGTAGTATGATGGATCGGCAATTCAACACGACCAGAATGATACGAGTATCAGGCGCAAGACAAACGGCTTTAAGTGCTTTCCGAGGCACAAAGATGAAACAGTGTCCTCCAGACCGCTACTGAAAATTCTTAACAAAATTCCGTGGTTCGAACCCGGGATATCATGATCACCAGTTGCAGGCAGTCAGTTTATAGCGATAAATATTTTATTAATCTTTAATCTGATAAAATTTGTAGGGATGGTTAAAATCCGTTAAGGTCCATTATCGTCAATAATTTTAAACTGGCTTAAACTCACTTTTAATACAGTGTGTGGCAAAATAAACCTAATGAAGTTCTCCAATCTATACATATAAAACAAGTTTTTGTGTATGTTATTAAAATTGTAATACATGGCTGTTAAACTCAGGGCATTATTTGCATCATATTAAGACATAATCAGCGTCGTTACAGCCTTTCTCACAAGGCCACTGCTGAATGTTTGCCTCCTCCAAGGAATGCCACAAATCACTTTCTCAAGCCATCTGCATCCATTTACTTCCTGGAAGTCTTACCAGGTCGTCACTACATCAAGTAGGGGGCCACGCTACACATCGTCTCTTTTTCTTAAACGATTTTTTTCTGTCTGATTATCTACATGTCTGTCTGAATTGTTAATTGGCTAATCTAGAATATATTGTCTAAAACATAGATATTTTTGACAATAATTTATAAAATAAATAGTATTTGATCTAAATAACGCCACACTAATAAATTCTATCCAGGCAAAGTCAAAACGTGTCGCTAGTATAATATAATAAAAAAATTCGCTGTTTTTCCATACCTTCATTACCTTTGCAGAAGTGAGCGAGGGAATGCATCTTGAGATGTACGACGTTCGTATATTGTTTACTTTCTCTACTAAATACTTGTAAAATTTCAAAAAATTTAAATTTATAAAAAATATACTGAAACCACAGCTAAAGTAGACCTTAGAAGTAGTTGCAATATTAAAAAGAGTGTCATACAGATCGATTTTATAGGGTAGTCTTTATCCTGCGATGGACAGGATTAGTTTGAGAGGGTGCAGACGCCTACCTTCTGACTCTGTGCTTCTACATCACAGAAAAAGAAGAATTTCATAACAGAAAAACTTAACATCTGATATTTTGCCCAAAACGTGATTGGAATCCAGAACCTACTCACGTATACTAGACCAATCTGTCAGATATAGATCTGATTTTGCAATCGCTAGAGAAAAGTTATCATTTAAGTAAATTATAACTTATGTGAGTATAAAAGTCATACAATTCTAATTATTTTATCCTTACAAGATTTATATTGTATTTTATTTAGAGTATTATCAAATCGACTCTCAATTACATATTTAAGGCAATATTTATTTAAAAGGATCAAATACAAAGCATTACCGTATACGCATATCTAAACGAAAAAGCTTTTAGGAAGTTTTGCAACAGCAATCTCTTTCTTATAGAAACAATTCAACTTAACCATACTTTGTGATCCCTTTTTCAATGTTGTTTTGTATTTTAAACGCTCTTTTTGTATGTTATGTTTGCTATAAGTAAAATTAATGACTGTCTTGTACATTGTGGAAACGTAAATTTTATCTAAATGGTAATTTCTTACTTGACACCGTTTGAAAAATTTCAATTAAAAACCTCAGTTCCTGTAATATAGCATATCTTCTGAGGCATTCTTTAATAAATGTTTTTATTATTATGTATATCTATACACATAAATAAAATTGAAGTAACTGTCTATTATATCAATTTTTCTGTATATTGCCGCATTGGATATGATACCACTTTTTTCTGTCTATTATGAAACTTCACGCAAAGGCTATATATTATCAGTTTTACAGAACATCATAAAACTGACGGCTTCTTGGCCTTATAGTCGTGAGCGTGACTGCTGACCATGTGGTGAGACATCAACATTTCTCTGTTATAAAGAACTGAAGATGGCTCAGTAAAGTTTGACAACTGTGTGTTTTATTGTTAAAGGTACACATTCACTACGCTCAGAGTCACTGGTTCAATTCGTCTGAGATTTCATAGAGTCAAGATTTGTACAAACATAAACAACAAATCTGTGTATTTGTGACTGTCTTCCTATTTCTTTATACTGCTTTAAAGACTATCATGTGGTTCGTATCACGCGTCGCGCTAACATCAGTTATGATGTTTTCCAGTCAACATGTACCCAGAATCAGTCAGGAATAGGCGATGTTTCACCCCCGAGTTCTGGACAGCTCGAAAAGCCATTGGTTTCTAGGCTCTCTCACGTCACATCGGATATTGAGTGTCTGAGAACAAAGAGGGAAAAGAAGAAAGAAAAGAAAAACCTGTGCTTGCACAAACAATTGTAGGTGCGCAATTAATCCCACCCTGCACAGATTTCAGTAGCGAAATTCTGTCTGTAGAACATTCTTAAGACTACATATCATATAATAGTTTAAAAATTAGTGTTTAAAGTGACTGTGTGCTTTTATAAGTCCCACAGCTGGGCATAGGCCTTATCTCATTTAAGCGGCCGCGCTGCTCTAGGGCGTGTTGGCGAACCTTCACATGCCTTCAAAATATATTTTTTCTTATATCTCATAAATGCCAGTTTCCACATAGTGTTTTTCTCCACTGCCAAGCAAATTGCAAATCAGCACTTGAAATTGAAATTAACAATTTCATTGGTGCCGCCGCACAGCGAACCCGGTTTGGTCGCAATCAGCGAGCGCTAACAATCTGAGCAAAAGTATTTTGTAAAATATTACCCTACTCTGTATTTAAAATTATTGTTCGAGTATAATAAATTTCCATGTATACCGTGGCCCACAATGTGACTTTTGTACTCAATACGATCTTCATCAAGGTTTGATTTTTGGCATAATTTAAATGCATCTCTCTCTGCTATTATTAAATATTTGACGTCTTCGTTCCACCATGAAACATCATTCTTTAATCAGGCGCAGTGCCCCACGTGATAAACCTAAGATTTCCTTAGCTTTCTCTAGACACAGTCTCTCAAAATTATACCACATCTGCTTTACTGATTTTTTGGACGTTACGTCGCCTTCTACATATGAGAGGACCCATTCAATGAGCTGTGATCCCTTGGGGCAGTGCAGTTTTTTTTTTTCCACTTTATACTCTCTGTTCGGTCTATTTGTGTTCTTTTAGGTTTAGGCAGACGCATAACAGAGACGAAAAGTCTTTGCTGAAATGTAAGCGCATTACCTGGGATCACTTTGCATGTTACTACTGTCATGGATGTAGTCTATCTGTTTGCTATTGTCTGAGCTTTTATAGGTTATAAGGTGTTCCTCTTAATTTTGAAAGTGCATATTAGTTATTTTTAGTGAGTGCTTAGCTGCAAACTTTAGGATGTCGTCACCTTGTCGGTTGGTATCGCCATAACCATATCCCCCATGGACTTTACTGTAGAGGTGTTTCTTTTCTCCAACATGTCCATTCAGATCCCTACCTATGTGAACATATTGGGTTGGGGGTATGTTTTGCATGACCTCATCTAAATCTTCCCAGAAGTCTAGTTTCTCTTGTTCAGAACAACCATCTTGTGGTTGGTACTCACGAGACTATGTTATGTTATACGAGATTATGTTTAATGGCAGTTGTCCGTCCATTGCTGGTTTTACAGCAATAAATCTATCATTTTTCCTCTCTACATTAATTATTCTCTGCCTAAGATGTTCATCTAACACGATGCCTACCGTTTCTTTTAGTATCAATCCCGTGATACACAAGCTGGTAACCATTTCCAATAACCCTTGAATTTGATCCTTTCCATTTGGTTTCTTGGATAAAGCAGGTATTGATTTGGCTGTTTTTTGATATATTCGAAGTTTAGTGCTGCGTCGAGTCATTGTGCCGAGATTCCATGATATGAGCTCGAGTTTATCAAAGTCTTTTGGATGCGAACGTTGATTATTGTCCTCAGCGTCAATTCCGGAGTACGCCCTAGCATTTGTCGCATTAATCACATCAACATCGCTTGAGAGCGACGCCCTAGCATTTGACTTACTTATCTTTCTGATTTCTATAATGTACAAGGAGTTAGAGGTTTTGACTTAAATTTAATGGTCGGTTGCCACCTGACGCTAAGGTTGTTCTTCTCGTAGGCCCTAAGTAGGCTCTTCCGCCGCCTTTCCTTCTGTACGTCGCAACCGAGGCGCACAGCACTGACTGCAGCCTCTGCTCCTACTATTTTGGAGAAGCCTACAGCAGGGGTTTGATATCGGAGTATCTATCTCCGGCCTGTTGGTACGCGGGAGGTATTTGAATTCCCTCCTACCCGACATATCTGCCGAGCCTTCCCCGATCCTCCACCTGGGGACGCGTTGTCTAGGGTTGATGCTCCCCCAAGAATGGTTAAACCTTTATATTTAATAAATTATAGGGGCATGTGAAACCAAAAAAACAATGAGAAGAAATTTTTACCCAATTTTTTACTTCTAGGAAAAATATAAATCAACAACAAGTATTTTGTGTTCAGCCTCATATAAAAAATTCAAGTAAAAAATTACAGTTTAAACGAGTTTTGGCAGTAAGTTAATACTACAAAGTAAGTGTGGCAGAGCTCACAGTCCACTGTGGGCTCGTCAACCACCATTATATCTACAAATTTTATTGAATTAACAATCCAACAATCATATAAATACTAGATTAAATTAGTAAAAATCATGTAATACATTTACATCATTTATCGAATCTACGAATACTGTTGACACTAATAGTAGTTAAAAAAACTACCATTAACCACTCCAACTAAGCCTAAAACGCTCATTACTACGTTTGACAAAAGTAGTCGAATGGCGAGCTTTAACCTGTGACTTTTTAGTCTCGCATTCCGCCCTAAATCAAAATAACCTGTTTTAGATTCTTGTTACTGTTATCTATAGCGTGTATATATTGAGTATGTATGACTAACTATAATGTGATAAATTATATTAAGATTACCCGACTACACTAAAGTAATTTTTGTCCATACGCTAACGTTTTACCTAATTTTCATTTCCAATATTTTATCTTTACCTGAACAATTTAAATTATATGAATTTTATAGGACTAAATCGTACTTTAATTTACTGGCATCAGGCTGTCTAGTTTACTAAATCGCACTTTAATTTACAGGCATCAGGCTGTCTGGTTTAAGGTATGAACCAATCAAATACATTTAACGGAGTGTCGTTTTAGTTATAATTTAATTAATACGCAAGTTATAATTTAACCTGGTCTTCTGTGAGATGACTAAAATAAACTAACTACTCTAGCTGTTTCAACACATATAAGGCCTCTAATATTTTTTACAGCATGCTAAGATTACTAGCTATTTTAGATACATGGTGGCCCCATTGAAGCTTGCCCTCAACTGTAATTCGGAGAAAAAAAGTGGATTCAACAAGACTCAGCTCTTCCCCATTTAAAAGCGCACTGGTTCATCTGTTTAACATTAGATGGGTTGAACTTAATACGTTTTGTTTATTTACCGTTTCGATGTTAAACCAGCGTACTACCTTGATGTAGAATTATTTACTTCGTGATACTTCGTCACAGGCGAGTTTTCCAGGATAGGGGGAATGAAACATAGCCACTTCAGAACTCCTACCTACGACGATAGGTCGTAGGTCGGAGTTCTAACGACGACGAGAGCGAACGGACGTAGTTAGAAGTCAAAAAAATAGAAATTTTCATGAAATAAATAAAAGAATGCTACCAAAAGAAAACGACTGCAAGTAAGAACTATAGTAATTTTACCTTATACTTTCATTTTAAGCCTAAAAATAAAACTAACACCGCATTTCATTCCTTTGTACTATTAAGTCCCTTCGTTAATATTATTTATCATTATTTATGAAATATTTTCTATTAAATAAACGTGAAATACAATTTGTGTCACATCTCTATGGCGGAAGCCATGCAATGGTGGCATGAGCGAATTGATTACCCCATAACATCTCTTGGGTGTTTTAAGAGTCGGCAGAGGGAAATGAAATAAAACTTGGACATAAGTAATTTCGTAATAACAATTCAGAATAATAATTAAAGACAACGGTGGTAGCAGCTAGATTAAATTTCCCCTCATATCTCTATGAGGCAATCTATTGGACAGGCCTTTATTCAACATTGGACATTTGATGGATTTCTATAGAAAGTGTGAAATGAATAAACCACTGAATTAGTGGATATTGCGTTTTATTTTCATTAAAATATCGCCTCAATTTACTTTAATTTCAAAACCTAAATAAAAGAGTCAATCAAAATGTATATGCGATAGTGACGTACAAAGTAATTTATGCTGGCATAAAACAACATGAATTGAAATTTCGTAAAACATTCTCGGATCGTTTGTACACGAATAGTTCATTTTATTTACTAGCAGTAAGTTTTATTTTCACTTTTGTATTTCTTTTCTTGTGAATTCACAATACCGTATTATTGTTAAGTAGTGTCGTGAACACTATGTGTTTTCTCTTAGCTCGCTACGTTTATTAAATTCAAAAGTAAATAAAACAAATCTAAAATTAATATTAAAGCTTTAATACGCCAACCCATTGTTACAAACATTCATAATATCTAAATAATGAAAAAGTTGCCTTCTAACCTATTTTATGACAACATTTAAATAATCGAAAAGCATTTTTGGTCATGGAAGAAGGGAATTAAAAATAATAGTAAAAAAAAAAGCTGCGGTTGCTGACCCGCCCCCTAAGTTTAGTAACCACGGAAAATTATCTTCTATTAAGCAATTTATCGTAGGAAGCCTTTGTTCACGAGTGGACTTTATGAAGGCTGCAATTATGTACTGGATGGTAGGACTCCTTTTCTGGTTAGGAGTCCGTCTGGGCCCTCATGTATCTAAACTAGCAAGCAAATTTAGTTCTGCAGCATATGCTGTAAAAAAATTACAAGTCCCTACAAGTGTTGAACTAGCTAGATTAGTTTATTTTCTATATAATGTCATATGGAATCTCCTCTTACTTACTTCTGCCGCCAAATATCAGTGCTTGCAATGCGGTTCTGCGGTCTGAAAGATATGGACAGCCAATAATATAATTAAAGGCTGTTAGGCATTTCGTCCTTACTTCCTGACAACGCACCTGTAACCTTCTATGTTTGAAATAATGCAGTAGTCACTTACCATCAAGACTAACTGTTCGCGTGTCTCTTCAGTTGTATAAAAAATGAATAAATAAATGAGACCGAAAAAGACTTATTTTGAAAATGGGTATATTCTGGAGAAAAGCTAACTCAGTTTGAGTAGGTATGTTTCACATCTATAACTTTAATGAACAATTCTCTGCAATCAAAATATACTATCAATAGTGTAGAACTGTAAAATATTAAGCAAACGCTACATATTTTTAATCATATTTAATTTGATAAGCAGTGTCATTAAATAGATGCATTTAGTCATTCATTACAGTCCTTCATAAGTATAATGCTGAACATATGCCTCAAATGGATGCTCAAGTTTTATTGTAAAATACATATAAGACATGTTTTAAGCTTATTAATAAAATAATATTTCCCACATATATTTTGATAAAAACATTCAAAGTCTTCTGGGTTATTTATTGGAATAAAAAAACATAAATAGTACTAAAACTAAAAGTACGTCAATAGCAAAAGTTTATGACTGTAGTCAGTTTTTATGCTGCCAGTTTTAATGAGTTTTATATACTGTTTTCTATTTGAAGCATTTAATGCCTTTTTTTCTAAAAGGGAATTTCATTAAAACTTTCCCTGACAAAAAAGACAGTAAATTAAAGGTGCTTTTCATGATGAGTTGAAATGCTCAGAGATAAAGTAGGTTTTAGACTTTGCTTTTTCTTTTTTTCTTGAATTATGACATTAATTGCTTCTTAATTTATCAATATAGTTATAGTAATAAATACAAAACACTTCAGGTGAAAAATTATAATTATTTTAGCAAAGACCTTTATTTATAAATTCTAATTTCAGTATTATATCTCTTGTAATACTCGATTTGGTTTATGGTTTGCGATAAGATTATCCCACTCCTAATACAATTATATATTAGCTGTTATGTATTATACTGTATCACGTAGCGGCGGTTGAGAATATACACTACCTCATATCTTCCCGTGTGTGTCGTAAGAGACGGCAGAGAAATACAGACAGGAAATGAGCAGCAGCATCTTCCTGATAACAACAATTTTACAATAAAAAACTGCGCTTGCTAACCCGCTCGCAGAGCGTGGCATCTATGACAAACATACCATAAGCAACGACACAAACAAACAGCCCCTAATCCCCGGCGGCCCCACAATTCCTGGTTACGGTGGCGACCGTAGCTAAGGTTACTAGACCTGGCAACATATAACGCGCTCACCCTGAGGAGTGACAAGAAGATCCTGGAGCTGGAAGAAGAGGTAGACTAGTTGCACTGGCATATAATTGAATTTTCCGAGGTCCGAAGAGAGGCAGAGGACATGGTTAACCTTGAATCCGGCAACTTCTTCTATCACCGAGAGGGCTACCATCTGTTTCAAGGAGGTTTCGGATTTATCGTACACAAGTCTGTCATCACCAACATTGTAAAGACCTGATACTCAGAATCACCAAACGATATTCGCAGAAGGTCATACAGGTTTACGCACCAACCTCGACAAATCCCAATGAATAGTTGGAGGAAAGGTATGAGGATATCTCTATAGTCACGCATTCCTCCAAAACGCACTATATGGTGTTGATTGGAGACTTCGAAACAGACTTTACAATAGAAAGCAGTGAGTTGAAGGTAGGGAAATTTGAAATAGAGCATTGGAACCCAAGCGCCAGGAACTAGCCGAAGAAAGAGGGACTCTTCATGATGAAAAATCTTTCTCCAAGAAGGGGGTTCCACGGGAAGTGGACCTGGTCGAGCCCTAACGGTTCGACAAAAATGAGATTAACTTCACTATGACGACCAGACGCCAACTGTTCAGTGATGTTTCGCTCCGTCCCCCTCGTGCGCTAATCCGGGGTCCCAAAAACTTCAAGTCAATTTAAAAAACCATATCCAGCCTAGAACACTGCAATACAATGGACGATATAAATGAAAAGCTCGTGTTAAATGTCCATGCGGTCGGAGCTAAGTTCTGGTGGACCCGCCACAGAAGAACACAAAAACTCTCCGGTTACTGTATAATAATATTATACAACAATTTATTTTAAAAAAAGAATAAAAGAGGGGTGATAACACATTGAAAGCTTAATATTTATGAAAACACTTAATGGGTGATCATCAAAGCGTCATCCTTCTGTCAGCCGTAATCATTACATGCATTATCCTTTTAAGTCCGATAGTGCATATAAATAGTAGTATCCGGATGACCGAGCTTTGCTCCGTTTTTTTTTTAAGTTACATTTAGATACAAATTACATGAATAATATTTTTTGATCTTATTGACATAATAGAAAAAACTGAACTGGTTATTTGAATTAAAATCATGAGTGCAATTAGTTTAATTAAAGTTTTTCTTATTTTTAAAAATTACTAAAAAAAGGGCTCGAAATAATAGATTTTCTCACAAAAGAAGGGAATTTGAAAAAAAAAAGGAAACAAGTCGGACTCAAGACGGGAAATGAACCACGGAACTCCGATATCTCGCCCGACCGACATCCCACCTGAGCTATTACGATCGTTAGTAGTCTAGAATTTACTTTCTTATATTGTAGCAGTTTTTTTTAAATTCTGAAAACACGGACAAAAGGACATTTTCTAAAAATAAATCCTAGCTAGATCGATTTATTGCCCCCGAAACTCCCTGGACACTTAATTTTATGAAAATCGTTGGAGCCATTTCCGAGATTTCGATTATATATATATAAATATATATATATAACAAGAATTGCTCATTTAAAGGTATAGGATGTAATAATATTCTAGTTAGATTAATGAATGAATCATGGTAAAATTACTACTAGTTATATAACTATTTAATTGGGCATATTTTATAAAGAAACTATACATATAATTCATATTATATTATGTTCCTAATTCATTTTATAATATGCTTACATATTCTATAATTTATAAAGACAAACCTATTGTATTCAAAGTACGCACAGTAGTGTTACTGATTCTGTTATTTCTGCATTGAAATTTTTCTTCAAAATATGAGTGATACATGGTCACACTCTTTATCTCATAGTTTTTAGATGGTAAATGAAGTTGCAGTCTTCAGTAGATTTGACAGCATATAGGCAACTGAACAAACAGACCTTCAAATGCATGCGGCAGTATTTACGCAACTTCAATACAGCTCGTACTGAAGAAGCGATCAAGCGGAACCAGGTCTTCAAAGTCTTTAGTAGACTGTAGGACCATTGCACGTTGCCGGTGATAACTTCTGGAACTGAGACGTGGTCCTTCACTGCTGTTCGTATGAAGATGCTTAAGGTCACTCAGCGAGCTATAGAGAGGGCTATTCTCGAGGTTTCTTTGCGTGATAAACTTAGAAATAAGGATATCCGCAGTAGAACCAGAGTAACCGGCATAACATGAAGTGCCAATGGGCCTGCCATATAGCTCGAAGAATCGACAACCGATGGGGAATAAAGGTTCTCGAGTGGCAGTCTCGTACTGGTAGGCAAAGTGTAGGGCGACCGCCCACTAGATGGAGTGACGACTTTACATAAATGTACGTCATAAATATCAACGCAGAATCTAACCCGAATAATTTATCGTTGGCGTAAAACATTACTGAAATTAAAGAAATGCTGTATTCATGTATGTGACGTACATGCCAAAATCCCCCCCAAAAAACCCTTGCCTTATATTAATGTTACAATAATATAGAATAATAAAATATAATTTATTAGACGGTATATACTATCGTCTTTCTCATCATTATCCTAATAATAATAAAGCCCGTAATAAGTCCACTGCTAAACATAGGACTCCATGTATGTTTCATCAGATTGTCACTTCGTCTAGCCGGGGACCTTACATTTAGGCTTTAAAAAAATAAAGAAGGTATAATGAGCGGTCTAATCGCTCTGGAAGCGATTTCTTCCAGACAACCGTATCAAGCAAAAAATTGTTCACAACGAATGGTTACATGTACATCAATTAAATAAATAAGCTAAAAAATAAGAACATATTGTGGTGACAGTTGAGGAAAGCAGGAGATACAAGGACGGAAAGTGTGATCGAAATTATTAATGTTCAACGCAATAAGCTTTGAGTAGATTTATAAGGAAAAAAGGATTGAACACGGCAAAAATGTAGAGGCAAGGAGTGCCTCTACATTTTTGAGAGAGGTACAAGCGTACTGCTGTAACAGAAAATGTTTTATTGAAGAAGAAGGGTAAATGTGCGTGAGTACGAAGAGGCAAATTGTTAGAGCAGTTTTCTATAATTAGAAGGCCTTAGTCTAACGTAAAATCTGTGATTATTATGTTAGCTTGCAAGTTTGCACGCTGCACAAAACCGGTTAAGGTTACGCTTTTTAAAGCGTATTGTCAATCCTTCTATATATGCAGGCTGTGGGTGGACTATACACGAAGGGCAAACAATGATTTGCACGTCCAATACAATAATACGTTGATAATTATAATGTGGTTGGCTCGATATTATAGCACCTCTGGTTTGAAGTGGGTTGGGACGAATTAGCACCAAAAACATTCTCATAGTACTAGCGAATTGATGGAATTCACCCATGTTGGGGCGTTGGATAAATCTGCATACAGCAAATTAGACACACCGTGACCTAGAATCGTATTTTAATTTTATTTTATGTTTTTATTTGTTCATTATAATTTTCTTTAATGTTTTAGATTATAGCTTTTAACAAATATGGATAATTGTTAAATTGTTCTGAAATAAATAAATAAATATTATTATAATTATATTCCTTCCGAAATATGAAGAAATTTCTATGTGTAACACCAAACCCTAAATGTACTATTATCTCACAATTTTCGTTTGTTTCATGAGTTTAAACTTTATAATTAAAAGCGTTCAAATATTTTTTTTCATATGTAGCCTACTACTAAAACGTAACAAACACTACAATTTTCTTCTGTACTTTGGAGGCTGTTTACAAATATGAATTACACAAGGATAAACATCCAGACCGCGAAAATTGTTTGTAGGCCATACAAATGGTTGTTCTTTTCAGGTCAGCGCTTTGTGCATTGCGACACAGAGTCGTGCTGACATTATGTACCTTACTTGATCATGAAGGTATTATACTTTAAGTACTGGTGTTCATCATAAGTAATGTTTATGATTTTAAAAGAAAGGGATATATTATATATCTCTTAAAGTAAGATACGTCATTCATAATATGAGAACGACAAAAGTCACTTAAACTTGGAAAGATTATTTTCCACAAGCACCGGTCTACCTTTTCACTACTATATTTACTTTTATATACAAATAATAGGCGTAAAATATTACTTATAGAAATAAATAAATAGCAGCTTAGTTAATTATTATCAATCAGCAAAAAGAACTGCGGTAACTCAGGGCCTCAGATACCAACTGTTCCAAATCAATTACTTTTTTGAAATGAGCTGAAGCGTGTTAAATAAGAAGGCTGTAATACGGCCCTTAAATAACCGCGTTTCTTTCAGTTTTCAAAATGTTGAATACACTTTATCTAGCTTGCGTTGTCTAATATTCTTATATTAAAAAATAATATTTCAAGCATGGGGTCACCAGTTTAGATATTTCAAGTCACACTATTTTTGCTATGGAATGCTAAGTAATAATCATTTAATACCGGTGCAGCCTAATAAAAGTCCACTACTGAACATAGACTATTTGCCACAGTTGCCACGCTATGCTAGCCGGTTGGCAACTGCAGTATATTCTTTTAAGTCGTTACTTGGAATACGCTGCTACAAATCTCATGTGTTGTATATCTCTAGTGGATATTCTTACACCACCACTTTATGGTAATCATTTATCAAAAACCATTTCATAAAAACGCTTAAATATTAAATAAAATACCAGGTTTAACATAAATGACCACGTTCTTAATATTATTTTTAATTTAGATATTTGTGGTAGGCAACAGCCTATATAAAACATAAAAATGTACAAGCTAATTAAAAAGGTTTAAGTTGTGTGTTGTTACTTTTTTAGTTTTAAATTACGCAACCTTGCTTGCAATTCATACGCTCGTTGAACTTTTATAATTACTTCGTGGCACAGTAAAGCAAAGAATATTAAAAAGGACTAAACAATTAAAATTACAACAGAAAAATAAAAAATATAAAATGGATAGAAACATATGACACCTTGATATTTCTGAACGTTTTCCAGTGTAACCGGCAAAACTTCAAAAATATATTATATTTTTGATTAAATATTCTTGGTAGAACTTATCAATTTTAGATTTATTTTTTAATGCTGGTAATATTATATTTATATATCATTGGTTTCGGAAGGGTGTAGGTCTTATGTGAATATGACATATTATGAATTAGGCAGTTAGTTCAACTATGTTTTTTTATAATAATTTGTAATAAATATTTTTAATATTAAAATCCAGTGTTATTTATCTATTATTAATCAACTATTAAAAAACGATATAATAAAAATTATTTTCTTTTCAAGTTTTAAATTTCCTTTGACAAATATATTTAAGCTACATAATGATTTAGAATAAAAAGGTTAGAAATAAAAAGAGATATAATAAATAATAATTTAAAAAATCATTTAAAAATTTTTTTTCATTAATCATATAGTAGCAGCGTAAAATGCCCGATGTGTGCCAAAATTATCCTATTAAAAGGAGGGTACTTACCATTCCCATTAAAGTCGGATGTAAAATAGCTAGACGTCTGGTTCTGAGTTCACCAATTGTGGCCAAGTATTTTGATATTGATAAATCACAACAGTGGACTTTTACAGGCCTATGAAGAAAATCGAGAAAATATTTCATCACCTTTACCATTTCAGGCTAACAAAAGTCCACTGCTGTATATTTGCAATAGCTGCGATGCTCAGCAGGCCGGTTGGTTAATCAGTTTTATTTATTTTAATTATTATTAGGAAGACACCGGTCTCCATGTCTGGATTGTTTCTCTCGGTCGCCTGTTACGACACCCACGCCTCTTCTAATTCTTTCACCGCCTTTACACAGTCATAATTTGAGACCTCGTGAAAATTGTTTATTTTATCAATTTATAATTCAGAATAAATTAATTTTGAAGACATGCCTTGATAATAAAGCCCTTATAATATCATATGACTTAATGCCTAATTAGTTATTCAAATTAGTTATTATTTACACACTAACGACGCGCTCTGACTACGCTTGGATGTTTCTTATCTTTAATCTAAATAACGCTGAATTAATTTAGGCGTTATTTAGATTCAAGATAATAACAGACCTTTGAGTATTAAACCTTTAAATTAAATTAAAGGCAAACCCCTCTGTCAAAGGTACGAGAGTCCGATTCATTGCCGTTATATAAAACTATATAGTTACTCCGCGTCTTACGTCATAACGCAAGTGATCGTGCCGGTCAATTGAGCTCCGACAAAAATGCCGAATTGCAGTGTAATCTACAAAAGGACATCGTGACTTTTCATCTGTGAATACTTTTAAAAGATAATTATCGTTAAAACACGTATTTTCTCAATATTTTCGTAAAATACCAAGTGTTGTCAGCATACGTCATAAAGTGAAAAATAAACGATTTTAACATAAATATAATTTACTACACAAAATAAACATATTAATGTAAAATTTCTTTACATATCAACTAAATCAGTTTGTATTGAATAATAACCATCATCAGATGTGTAGTAGATTTCATCAAATGATTTAAATATTCAGCTCAATCCCAACATGATTCTGAACATATTATAATTTAATATAATCGATAGCTAGTCTTTATAGTATACAAAATAAAGGCCAAATAAGTCGAATCGAAAATTGCCACTTCGTGGAAAATGTACGCAATTTTTGTAATATTAACTAGTAGCACTGCAACCAAAAGTACTGCAATGTAGTAATGTACGCCACAACTTTAGTTATCGATATGTTAATTAACGCATTCGGGTTTGTCTGCCGAATAGGTTTTTATTTTTTGTTTAGCTTTTACAATAAAGTATTACAAAAAGTAGTATTTTTTTGTTTTACTGGTTTAATAAATAAATAAATAAAAATAGTTTATTCACTAAATGATCATACACAAATTGTAACCGGGGATGAGGTCTCATTTTAAGTATAAACACTTGTGTTAGGAGCTTTTACTTGGTTCTACTCACACCTAAGTAGCTTTGCCCAAGTCGAGTCCCTTCATTACGGGGCTGCAGACTGCCTGACCTCCATGATGTTTAATATAACAACATAATAATATCTCTCCGTAAATTTCCCATCTTTGAATGATTGGAGGCAACTTTTTGGTGGGTGAGACAAACATGATTGTAAATGCATATACTCAACGTCAACCTTTTGGCTATATCTGCCATTGTATTGGCTGGTGGAGCATATGTGTCGACCTCATGCGGATGGTAGCTGGAGGTAGGATCTGAGGAGACTCTTAAAGCTGCGGCTGAAAGTCGCACAACGTGGGACCCCGTTCTTTTGAGGTGAGCAGTAGCTCACGACACACTCTGCGGCTAGTAGTCGTGCTGATCATGCAAAAAAATTATCATTCTGACGATGTGATGCCATGCAATTACATCACGTCTGTAGAAACGGCAGTCTGGCAGGTGGTGTTGCTCATGCAGTTGGCCATTGTTTGTGGTGATATGTGGGTGGATTTTTTTCGTATTCTGTATGGCGTTTACACGCATTGACATGCACGACTTCGGTCGACGTTTGTGCTTACGAACTATCAAGGCAAGCACTCTTTTACTGGTTCGCCGGTTATTTTGCAGTGGACTACGGTCCAGGACCCAACTTAGCATCCCTTCGGGGGGGAGCGGGTTAAATGGTGGCACTCACCATGCACGGCGCGTGTGGAGCCGTGTGCATCCCCCGCATTTATTTTAACAAATGTGCGAGAAGGAAACCCTTGTATCAGATATTCTATATATATATATATATATATATATATATATATATATATATATATATATATATATATATACAACATGTAACGTAATTAACGCACTTTGAGAAAGTAATGATTTCTTATATTTACGCGAACACTACACATTGAAATAATACTAGTTTTTACGGAATTTATCGCGTATATTTAACTTTTTAATTACCCGACGTTTCGAGAGCTTTACAGCACCCATGGTCACGGGAAGGACTGAGATGTTCAACGTCCAGCTGTCATAGTTAACCGCGGTTACCATAGATTAAAATTTAACTTTTGTTCCGATCTACACAGTATGAACTTAAGGTATCATGGAGTCTTGCAGTTGTATGCTTGGGTTGGGATTTAATTTTATTTATTATAGGATCCCAAGCAGATGGTAGCACCCAGCCATCTTCTCTATTGAAATTAGGATGTTTTTTGATTTCAATAGCCTCGCGAATCATCCTTGGAAGGAATCGGTGTTCTTTAGCGAGGATTTGTGGTCTATCAAATCTGATGTAGTGACGGGGGGCGATCCTGTACATGTTCACAGAAGTCTGCAGTCTGTGAACATGTACAGGATCGCCCCGTCACTACATCAGATTTGATAGACCACAAATCCTCGCTAAAGAACACCGATTCCTTCCAAGGATGATTCGCGAGGCTATTGAAATCAAAAAACATCCTAATTTCAATAGAGAAGATGGCTGGGTGCTACCATCTGCTTGGGATCCTATAATAAATAAAATTAAATCCCAACCCAAGCATACAACTGCAAGACTCCATGATACCTTAAGTTCATACTGTTAGATCGGAACAAAAGTTAAATTTTAATCTATGGTAACCGTGATAACTATGACAGCTGGACGTTAATCTCAGTCCTTCCCGTGACCATGGGTGCTGTAAAGCTCTCGAAACGTCGGGAATTAAAAAGTTAAATATACGCGATAAATTCCGTAAAAACTAGGTATTATTTCAATTTGAGAAAGTAGTTTGTTCAGAATCGTTTACTGAATCGATTCCTATCATTTTTAATATAGGTAATTTTTTATACCAAAAATAATTAAAACTACGTAAATTACAGTCACACTAAATCTGTACAGTCAAAACAAACTGAAATGGACCGTAACTTAAGGCAATAAGACTTTTAAGAGTGCGGTATTATTTGTATTATTACTAACTCTGTCATTCAATAAAAATACAGAAAAATTAACTTTATTTCTAGCACATTAAAGTCTTTGCGTTCGTGGATTTGTACTGTGACCATAACATTCTTTCGGAATTAGTATAACTAATTTGATAAATAAACGTTGCATATAAACGTTTAACTAAAAATTCTGTGTATGTATTATGGTTATAATATAATATACTAATTGGGGTGTCTGAGGATGTGCGTTAATTAAGTTACATATTGTATATATATAGTAAGGGATAACTAATAATAAATTTATAATGTAAACATGATACTAGTGGAATAGGGATGCTTTAATGTTTTTAACATTTCTCGAGCCCTGTCTTCGTGAACGGGGCTTATAAGGCACTACCAACAGCTTTCAATTGCTCTAGTGAATATTTATTGTTCCAACAGATACCTAAAGAAATAGGTTACAAAATAAACACAACGTAAATAAGGGTCCTAACAAGGACGACCACGCCATAAATATTAAAAACGGTCTATTACTAAACTTTAAAAAAGATCATTTAGAAAGATCAAACTGTATTTACCTATTAATTCTGGAATATAATATAAAAGTGATATACCGAGTATGTAGACAGCGGCATATGTATAATTTGATGGTATGCCTAAATGCAATGCACACAAACACCAATGCTGTACTGTGCTAAAGCGACGCGATTCAACTTTGCATATATAGTAAAGTATACGGTAGCGTGTTTTTCTTGTGCCTCCTTGACATTGAGAGACTTTTTGTTTAGGAACCTCTACATTTGATTGAATACTCCTAATTACAGACAATTTATTTTATCAATTTTTGATCGTAGATAAATGAAATCGTCGATAAAATATAGCCTAAATATCTCCTGGTATTTTTTACCTGTTCGTAGTTTCATCACAATCGATTCAATCATTCTGAAGATTAGCCTGGACAGACAGACAAACAGAGACCGATATTTTATCTAAATGGTTATTAAAGTACTTATAACATCCAAGTAACCTTCTGAGCTAAATAAAAGCAATTTATTTGAATATTACACACAGAGACTTCATTTTTATTTATATGTATATAATATGTTGGCGTTAGATTACGCTGTTAGATACGCGACAAAATAAAATAACAATAAAGTTTACCGTTTGTAACCTATATAGTTTCCTCTGAAATATTGTTAAAGTCGAAGCAGAACATTTTATTTCATTTCCAAAACTTTCTGTTGGAATTAGAGTGAACAAAAATTTAATTTTTATGTTCAAATATTAACATAACATAAACTCACATTCCCGTCACATAGAGGAGTATGCAGATTCTATGGACTTCTATTTGGCACGATGATGGTATACCCACCTCACTTCTGCCAATAAAATTATTATCTAATATAAATCGAAAGCATAACATAAGTATTTAAAGCGTATTAATAGAAGTAAGATTTATTGTATATTTTAAGGAACGGGTTCATAAAATAGCTTTCAATATTAAATATTTTTAAATTTTTTTATGTATGATTTAGTATCAAAACAAACATCGAGCTGTGGACAGAAAAGGAAGATAACTTTCTAAATATTTTGTATGCAACTGGCAATTAGCCCGGAATTCGTCTTGGTAGGATTTTTTTCTTGGTGGCTTTTTGTAGATTTAAGGGATATTTTTTTCTTTTTTTAAAGGTAGTGGCGTAGCAAAGGTGGGCGGGCCGCACCGGGTGTCACCTTTTTTGGGGTGACACCCACCTGGACTCTCAACTTTAAGAACAATGTACAAACAAAAAAATAAATAAATCGCTATCACAAAAATTTCTTTTTCGGGGATTTCTCCACAAGTACTAGTTCAACTCTATGTATAATTCGGGGATTCCCGCAAAAGAGCCTGACGCTGTCGTGGGGGATTCCCAGTCCCATACTCGCGACCTTTGACGTCTCAGTTGCAACATTTCCCATTTTTCGCGAAGGAAGTTTGTTGTGTGTGGTTGGCGTGAATTGTTAAACGTGTATTATTCTATAGTGATAGATAATAAAAAGAAAAAAATATTTTAGAAACTTAAAATGCTGTTTTTAAACTTTAAATGCTGTTTTGTGAAGATTAAAAAGATTGATTGATTCATATCGAATATTTTACAGGTAAGATAATTTTATAATTAAATTAATTTCCTAGTACTTCTATGGACGAAACCTATAGGGTTATGCAAAAATGGCTTATGTCATATCAGTCATTTTTCGGAAAAAATTACGACTGGATTCAAAAGTGGTGGAAATTAAATCCGAAATTAGCTGACCACGAGTGTTTAAATGAATATCTAGAAAATCTTGATAAATGAAAAGCTTTAGAAATGAGACTAAAATTGAATGAAACAATAGATGATGCAGCTTTGCAATTGATGGACACCGAAAAAAAGAAGTGGAAGCATCTTTTGACTAGATTACTGGATATAATTTTATTTCTGGCTAAACAAAACTTGGCGTTTCGTGGACATTATGAAAGACATGACTCTAAAAATAAAGACAATTTTTTGGAATTAGTAAAACTATTGTCAAAGTATGATGTAGTGTTAAAAGAAATTTGTCGCCAGATATACAGAATAAATTCATTAATGTTCTATCAATTCACGTGAAAACTAAGCTTGTCAACGAAATTAAATCAGCGAAATGTTTTGATATTATGTTTGATATCACAACTGATATTTCACATATTGGCCAAATGTCGAAGTGATACGTTATGTGAAAATAGAAAATAGGAAAGTGGAAGTCAAAGAAGCATTCCTTGGACTTTTTCCTTTGCAAGGAAAAAAAGCTGCTGATCTAAGTGATGAAATTCTTGACAAGCTTAAGACAGATGATTTAGATATTATGATGTGTCGTTCCCAAGGCTATGAAAATGCTGCTGTTATGAGCGGTGTGCACGGAGGAGTACAGTCCATTATTAAAACAAAAAACAATAAAGCAATTTTTATTGGTTGTATTGATCACTCGATTAATTTGTGAGGTCAACATTCATTTGCCCAAAATGTATCATGCGTTACATATTTTGGAACGGTAGAGAAGAATTTGTCTTTTTTTTTCACTTCAACTAGCCGTTGGGAAGTGCTTATAAAATACAGTAATTTAAAAAAAAGAATATTAACAATGCTATAAACATTATTAATATTCCCCTTAACCACTTATCTGTTAAAAGACTCTCAACAACGCAACGCGTGCAAATTATTGTGAGAGTGCTCATTACCGTGCAGTAAAAGCACTAGCAGAGAATTTTGAAGGACTTGTAGACGCAATTGAGGAGTTGTATGGTAGACGAGAAAATGTTGTCTACATTTTCTCGTCCAGTGGTGCTGCACAAATCCTCATGCCTGTTGTGTGCAATTACACTTTTTTATGTTATCTTTTATTCTGGTATGATGTTCTTCGGGAAACAAATTCTGCACAGATTGCATTGCAAAGTAAAGGCTTGACTGTTGACGAAACTGCTACAAAAATAGAAGCACTTCGTTTTTATATCAAAGAAAAACGGGATTACATTGTGGACGAGGCAATAGACATTGCAACAAAAACATCAGAAGACTACGATATTCCAACAGAAAAACAACTTCGGTTTACAAAACGGATGGTTGGTGAGATGGCCAGCGATGCAGGACTCACACTGCAAGAGGAAGTTCAAAAAGATATGTTGGAATGTCTTGACCGATTCAGAGTTGAACTCCAAAGTCTCTTCGAAGATCGAAGTCTCTTCAAGATGTAGCTACATTGTTCGAGATCGTACAAACTAATACAAAATGAAATTAGCCACATGTAAATTTACTGATTTTTATAATGAGTTCTCAGAAACCGAATTACTTTTGGAGATACCAAGACTGCGAACACACTTAAAATCTGCTAATGATACGGTTACTGATTGGGTGTCTCTAGATTTTTTGAAACTTATTGTAGAATGGGATTTTACAGAATCTCTTCCAAATCACATGATTGCACTGAAATTGTTCATAACGGTTTGCGTGCTGCTCATGCTTCATGTGAGAGGAGTTTCAGTGAATTAAAATTAATAAAAAACTATTTGTGGGCAACAATGACCCAGTCGCGGCTTAGCAATCTTGGTATATTTGCCGTCGAACATGAGGCAATACAAAATATTAGTTTCGATGAAGTTATTGCTGAGTTTGCAGCTGTCAAAGTTAGAAAGAAGAAATTTTAATTGTATAACAATTCCTTTTCTATCTTATTTATTATTGTGTTTTGTTATTTCTTCAATATTATAAATAATAAATGATCCATGTAATTTAACACATAAAATTTATTGCTTTTTACTTTCGATGGGGTGACACCACCAACTTCCGCACTGGGTGCCACCCAAGGTAGCTCTACACCACTGTTTAAAGGTCCAAGATTTTAGGAAAAAATATTGCCTAGATCACTGCTGCATAATGTACTGTTCTTGGAATTACATTATAATCGGTTTAGCCATACTAAAACTTTACCCGGACAGATAGACATACAAAGAGACAAAATTCTTAAATAACCCCATTAGCGTGGCACAGGGCAGCTATTTCGATATTATATAAAAGTAAAAAGTAAAGTTACAGCCTATATACGTCCCACTGCTGGGCACAGGCCTCCCCTCATTTCGATATTATATACAGACACTTAATTTTTTTATACTGTTTCAACAGCCAATTTCGCATTGCGTCATATTATACGATAATATTCCTGGCGATAGGGGTCAGTGACCTTTGTCAAGTAATTAAATGGGTAGGCATAAATATTCATAACGCTCGAATTGTAAATGCAAGTAAGAAGCAACCTTATGACTACGGGAACAAGTTCTTTTGTCCTTTAGATTTATTCATGGCAATGCTACTGCGAGTGTTCTAGTACTTTCTAGTTTAAAGAGTGAAATAACCTGTATTGGTCTAGAAACTTCTGTATTCCTTTTATCGAGTATAAAAGCTTGGGGCTTCGATTGGGGAATTACTTGTTTAGGAAATGCGAAAATAAACGCCGCTCCACTGGCACTGACAGTGACATTTTATATAGGGCCGTAACATGTTGCGCTCCATTTGGAGCTATTCAATCGTCCCGTTGTTGAAACTGATACAAAACAGTTCATTTTTATCAGTTCCTATTCAAACTTTTTATTTTTATATACACCACGCTTTTCAGTTTTCCATCTTAATTATTATCAGCAGGAATAATAAAATTAGATACAATTGAATAGCATTGTATTACAGTTTTTAACATATATTTGTATCTTGTTTTATATTGTTTTTAAATTTGTTAATTACAATTATGTATGTTGATTTACCACGTGATCGGTGTTAAAAAAACATCGTGAAAAATTAAGGATTTGTGAAGTGCTCCAATACCTACTGAAGCATCGCGTAAGATTTATTTGAGTAGATATAATATACCCATAATTTTCTTGTGTGTGAGAGAGAAGAAGTGGGAAGAGTCCTGTATTTAAAAGTGGGACAGATTGTTACTTCACTACTTACTTTACTGTAATATTATGAATAAAAAGTAAAGTAGTGAAAATATAAGTAAAGTAATAAAAAATGAAGTAGGATCTGTAGAAATTTACAACATTAAATATTTAATAATAATTAAAGGTACCATTAAGGGTAGTATTTAATGCGAGCCTACAATTTAACTTTTTTAGTTCTACTTTTATAAACAACATTTTTTTGGGTATAAAACTTGCCATGTTAGAACTTACTGTGAAGAAAAACTTAACTATATTTTTTAATGAATTCGAGGATGTCTTAGACTTATAGTTATAATTTAAGGAACAACTATGGAGCTTGGCACCCATTCAAATCTCAACTCTTCTACTCCCGAATGTTGTTTGGACTGTTAATTTTATTTCGTTAATTATCTTCTTCAATTTGTAGTGTATCCACACGGTGTGCTCGTCTGTCAAATTTATCTCATTTAAAAAATCAAATTAACGGTAGGCCAACCCTGGAACTTTTTTGGGCGTCATTCGACGGAAAACATTTTTTGTCATCTTCATTTTTTATCGTCTAGGATTGGACACGTCGTTCGATATTGACTTACTTAGCGGCATTCGACGCAGGTTTTGAAGTTGAGTAGTCAAATATTTTGAAAGTGATGTAGAAATTAGGTAAAAATATTTTTTTAGTTATATTTTTTGAATATCTTTAAAACGGCTCGACCGAATCGAAGTAAATCACTTCAAAAACTAATTAGATCGAAGTCTTAATGGACATGAAGATAAATGAATATATCTATAGGCAGCATCCACTTACCATCAGGTGGACTGTGTGCTTGTTTGCCTCCTTTAATCTATAGAAAACACACATACGCACGCACAAACGCGGGCGTGATAGTCGAAACAGCTTCTTAGGACCTCAAAACGTGGAGATCAGATGAAAACTCGTATTCTCAAAATCGGAATTTTTAATTTAACTATTTGAAATACCAATATTTCGAATGCTTTACAAGCGTTTATCGTCTGAATTCACAGAAATCTAAATAAAAAGGCACTAGAAATTCCTTCTACTGACTTTAAATAAATAGAATAGAATATATAATATCAAATGTTTTGTGTTTCCTGTATAAAATTGAAATTTACCAATTATTAGGGTTCATTTAAATAAAATAATATAAGAACATGGTCGAATTACATTTCTTATAAAGCTCTTAATATAAGCAATGTACAAAATTGGTTTGTGGGCGAGATCATCTCTTACGCAGAAAGGGGGTTCTACCACCATGATCTTCTATGTATAGATGTGTTTTAATATAGATAATATATTGAATATATGTTTATTATAATATTACTTTTATTTAAATGACCTTATTTATACGGAAAAATTAGCTTGGCCTTTTGTTCTCTTTATTCCCTTCCAGCCCACGAACATAATTTATGTTACTTGCTCTGCAACGTTTCCGCGGATTTTATATCATTTTCTAATTGAAAGATAATAAATTTCTAACCTCTGAATAATTAATTCCACTCCTAACTTATGTTTTACGACGCAAGCAAAATATTCTTATTAGTCTGTCTGAAACCACAGAACCCCAAGCCACAGAATAAATAATAGTACTACGTACCCAAGCCTAAACCGTGTAGGCTAGAATTGTTTTATGTATTACGCGTCGTCCATACATAAAATATAATTTCTATTCAGCGGAATGATTTTAAAATATTGAGTAAGTAAACTTTTTGAACTGCTTAAGATTTATTTAAATACAATAAATTAAAAGCTATACTCTTTGTAGACAATAATTTAATTTACTATGATAATTTTTTCTCTGTGGTAGCGCCACCATGCTTTTACCTATTTCTGCCGTCAAATGACATTGTTGGCACTGCTGTGCTCCGGTCTTAGGGATATAGTGAGCAAATAGGCTGTGAGGTATTCAATTAAATGGACTAAAAATTCGTTTATCTCTTAATTTTTATAAAAACACTTTCCTTATTAACTTGCGTCACCGTGTATTAGCGGTGCAAGAATACCCATTACCCCATATCTTCCTCCTTTGGGTGTGGTAACAGACGACAATGGGAAAATAAAACAGGAGTTTGGATTTCATGAGTTTTAATTTTTTTTTTGCGCACAACCCGTATTATTTTTAAAAATAAAAATACCCTAGGTTACTACTTATAATATCACCTACCTGCCAGTAAAAGTCCCGTCAAATTCGGTTCAACAAGCCGTAACAAATAGACAGACAGACACACATACATACGGGCAGACAGACAATTTTTTTTTTAAATTTCGTTTTTTAATAAGTACCGTATATAATTTCAAACACATTTAGTAAAAAGCTGTGGTTTTGACATTCCAAACAGACCTCCAGAAGTAGGTGAAAACTAATTAGAAAATTACATTACATTCATACATACAGATGAAGCTAATAAAAGCAAAATGTTATAAAGGTTAAAATAACAGCTTATATACGTCCCACTGCTGGGTACAGGCCTCCTCCCATTTCTGAGAGAGTTTTAGGGCAAGGAAGGTTCCGCCGAGCTGCCCCAATGCGGGTTGGTCAACTTCACATGTCTTCGAAATATTTTTTTTTATTTCTCAGACATGCAGGTTTCCATGCGGTTGTTTCCCTTCACCGCCGAGCACGTGGTAAATCGTTATTTAAAATTGTGAGTGCCGGCGGGGATCGAACCCGGGTGGCTCGCGTAATGTGTCTTTACGACTCTAACAAAAGCATTGAAATTGTACAATTTATTTCATACTTTTTAAAAACATAAGCAAATTAGAAATATTTTGAACAATTACTAATAATAGATTAACGATAGATTTTCTAATAAATCTTTTTGGTAATGTTGCAAACGTAACTCCTATATTATTTTTATTATGATTAATATAATGTATATAATAATATAGAGCATTACGTAAGTACAAGAAAATTCTTCTTTGGAAATAGAACAATGCTTGCTCCGAGATAAATGAGCCTCCCCTTTGACTTTAATCACATGCAGGATGATTACGTGAACTATTTAATTAAAAAGATCAACATAAGTGTTCTGAATAAACTTCTTTTGTTTTATATTTAATTTTCGGTTTTTTGTATCTAATTTAATAAAAATATGTGCGCAAGTCACACGTGGTGTAAGTGAAACCTTCACAAAACTAAATATCGACAAATTGTAATGAATGCAGAGTAGATATAATTGTAGTGTTTATTTATTACAATATTGTTACCAAGTTTAAAAATTGTTTTACATTTTCATCTACTTAAAAATATTACATTACATAATAAACGAACTCCATGTTTCCAATTTTCTAAAAATGACACGAGTGGCTTATTCCCTCTGCCGTTCACTTTTGCAACATACATTTGCGTTGTCACTCTTTCATTCTTTCTACATGACCAAACCACCGAAGTATTTCTTTCTTAATCCTGGTTACAAATATCATTTTGCTAACAACAATCTTCCCTTATCACACAATTTCTCACCTTGTCATTCAGATTCATCCTTACCATACTCCTTAATGACCGCAATTCTACAGCATTTATTATAATCTCGTGCTTCTTCTGCCACACCCAACTTTCACTATCATGCATTAAGTTAAGGACGAACACAGCATTTAGAATTGTTATAGGTGCCTCTTTTGATACATTGTGACTTTTCACAATAGGGTGTAGAACCTCAATTACCCTATTTGCAGTGTTCATCCGTCGTTAGCATTCTTCTTAAAATCCATGCTAAAAAACACATCCCAAATACACAAACTCAACCAACTCACCTTCTATTCTTATTTCACATATCGTTTTACGTTCTTCGCTTTCAAAAACCAGAACTTTCGTGTTACTTGCGTTCACTTTAAAATACTTGCAATGCTATTATTATTAATAATATTCCCTTTAACTACTATCTGTAAGCAGACGTTTACGATAGTAGTCGAATGTTTGGATTCGAACCCACAACCTTATGAATTCACAGTCCGCATCCTGCTATCAGGCTACTGTTGCTTACTACACTATATTCTATCTCATTCTGATTCTTAAGAAGTTTTCACTTAAAAATAAAGAACTTTCAGTTGAATTAAGGTCATCCTCCTTTTATGAAAATCGACTAAAAACCTCGAAAGCAGACATGTATGTCTGTAAAATTTCCATTGACCTATATTTTGGCACAATAAGATTTATCCCATAAAAGGTTCATCTCGACTTTGATAAAATAATAATGTTTATAAATTTATCAGTAAAATATTTTCATCGAACAGAATTAATTTGCTGTAGCTATATATATACAGTATATTAGATAAGATATTTTAGGGAAAACAATAACTACTTACAGGGTAAATAGTGCCAATTAATTTAATATATGCAATAAGCAAATGCTACTGTAGCTCGAAGACAACTTTTTCTTCATGGGCATATTCCTACCCATGTCCACAACCTAGTAAGGATGAATTATCTCGAAAACGCACGAACTAAAATCCTATTTTGACTGACCTACGCCAAATATGTTTCAGAAGGGCCACGAAAATTATATCGTACATATCTACGGCCCCTCATGCTGGTGCCCTTATTCAGAGGAGGAGAATTCCTCTTATGGACAAATTCGAGGACAAATTTTTTCTACGCATGCAGATACCACTGGAACAGAAAGGGCGCCTTTTTCCAAGTCTTCCACTTCGGTGCAATGGTCTCTCCCGAATTAGTAACGCAGAGACCACGTAGGCATGTTAAGGACCAGCTTTCCCGGCTCCAGTGGCGGATTATCAAAGCTTATAAGTGGTTTTTCATGCACTTTTGATACAATAAAACGGAGCATTTATTTAATATAGAAATACTTTATTAATCTGTTACGGTTCTTAAAACAGGTGTGACCAGCCTATTAACGCTTCAATTTATTAGCTCGTATAGCAGTGTAGGAAATATAACTAAGTTAAATTAGTATTGAAAATATTTGCCACAAGTATTGCTTATTAAAACACCATCAGCATCAAAATATTTTTATCGATATCAAAACGGTATTTTATTGAATAGAGTTTTGATGAGTTTGAGATACTATCGCAACATTTGTTGAAAGTTAGATTAAATAAGTTATTTTTCTATTACAAACTTTCTTCTAAATTTCATTAAAAGTTTTACGACAAAAGATGCCTGCGATTGGAGATAGCTTATAATTAGATGGTTACTTCACCATTTTGTAATATTCGTCTAATTTAAATGTATTTAGGAAATAATTTCTTTCCAAAATCACCGCTTTTAATTGAAATGTATGGCCATATAAAATTAGCAGACGTTTTGGCGACTACTTTTACGACATTATACAAAAATGTAAAAATATTTTAAGATAGGTACACCTTAATTTCGGCACAAACCGCTAATTTTCAATATATATATTGTAATCTTTTTAGTAAGATATGCAGTTGATGGATGCAGTTAGAAATAGGTCCGTGCTTTGTGGCATTACTTGGTGGATGCCTATGTTAAGCAGTGGACTTGTGAAGGGTTAAAACGATGATGATGATGAATCTTTTTAATGTTAATTAGACTTTTTACCTTTTCTCTGCATTTGACAAAATATGAATAATAACAAAAAAAATGGAAAGTATCGGTGTAAGAAAATTTTGGTTATAATAACGCATGTCATTTTGAGTAGTAACAGTTCCGTTTGCGCACCGCCCCCGAGCGGTGGCGCATACAGTTCATTCACGTTCCGACCCCTCGGTAGTGCAACCTCTCGCCCGCGCGCCCCACTCTCTTCGGCTAACACCGGCTGAGCAGACGCCGTTGGTGAGTTCCTTTATTTTTCGCATCGTTCTTGCCGCCTCGCTCCGGCGGGGAGGTTTGAGCGCGCTTTGCTTTGTTTTGTTTTATTTTTGATTTTTCTGTTATTGTTTTATTGTTATACTGTTACTCTGTGTTGTTACCGTTCTTAGAAGATCGTCTCTTGCTCTTCTCAGAGCGAGCCCTTGTTCTTTTCAGAACATAGGGACCCCAGCTTCTCGGAATAGAGCGTCAGTCCTCCCCATCTGCCACCCAAGGCCCTGTTCTTCTCAGAACAGGGACCTCTAGATTCTTAGAATAAATCGTAAATCGTCCTCCCTGTCCAAAACAACATGTCTGCCATAGATATGAACCAAGTTATGAGCCAGAATGCGGTCCAGATTGCGGCATTGGTCCGTCAATTTGGCCAAGATCATGGAATAGCCGTCAATGTTGACGAATCCCAACTCCTTAGGGCTTTTTACCCCAATCAGGTCCCCACTGCCCCTCAGGCATGTAACCCTCCGCCCGTCGTCGCGGTATACTTAGCGGAGTATGACCCCAAAGCCATGAAAAACTCGAACACCGTGTCTGAAACTTCGTCCACCCGTAAGAGGTCCGCTCCTACATCGATCTCCTCATCCAGTAGCTGCTCCTCGGACTCATTACAGTCCGATCAATCAGTCATTGATGCAAACCCCTTCACGGAAGTGAAATCCAAGTGCGGTTCGAAACGCACTGCGATCTCTCGCGCACCTCCCGCGCCTTCCCGCTCCACGGCAGCCCCCGCGCCTGCTCGCTCCACCGCAGCCCCCGTCGCTGCCACTAAGAAACAGGTCCCCCTGTCTTCCTCAGGGCCAAGGCGCAATTTACTAGACTTTCTAAAGTCTGTTACGACGCAGGCTTTAAATATGACCAAGCCATCAACCTTGGTGAATCAATTAAAATCGTTCCGTAGTCTATGGAAGACTTTAGAAACATCACCAAACTATTCACATCCGAAGGTGTGCCCTATCACACCTACTCTCTCCCTGAAGAACGTAAAGTCAGGGCTGCCCTCCGCGGAGTTCCCTTTGAACTCGCCAACGAGGAAATCCTGGAGGACCTAAAGTCCCAGGGATTCCCAGTTGAGGCTGTGCACAAGATGCGCAGCAGTAGGGGCAAGAGGTACTTGCTTGCCCTCCTCATTTTATCCAACGTGCCGGAGGCGAAAGACATATTCCGACAGGTACACTCTGTGTGTGGCCTGCCGAGAGTCAAAGTCGAAGCCCCCTATAGGCGCAGTTTTCCGGCGCAGTGCCACCGCTGCCAACTCTACGGGCATGCGGCGGCCAACTGCTCAGCCACTCCAAGGGGCGTTAAGTGCCTAGACCCGCACAGCTCGAAAGAGTGTCCTCGGCCACGTGACACCGAGTACCCACCCGCTTGCGTCCTTTGCGGACAGACCGGCCATACGGCCAACTTCAGAGTCTGCCCTTGCGCGCCTCGCCCCAATCTCGGCAACAAAGCTGCCAAAAAAGCCCCGCCACCGGTAAATGACCGTACATTCCCGGCTCTCCCATCCAAAATGCCCCTTCAGGGCAACTCTCAGTTACCTCAGGACCTATATCAGCCCCCTCAGGGACCCTACAGGTCTCCTCACCTTCGCCCACCAAGGGCCCGACATCAGGCAGAACCCTCTTACGCCGATAACGTTGATACAGTATACACTGCTATCCGCAATATCGACGTAAGAGAGATCGCAATTTTAATACGCAAACTGCGCGCTTCTCAGTCCCCTCAAGACCGTCTGCTCGCACTTACCGAGCACCAACACCTTTTAAACTCAATATAAGTAGTCATCCCATTCGTAAGTTGCCTTAGCTAGGCAGCAACTCTTCCCAGCGGCTCTAGCTAGATTGTTAAGCCAGTCCCTAAAAGGTGGGGTTTAGTGGGTAAAAGTCTCCACATAACCACGCAGCCGGCTGCGTGGTATGCTATGAGCATTCCCCACCTCCCTCCCCCGCTTTCCGAAGGGTTGCCCATATTTGCTTCGGGCTCAAAAAAAAAGAGTAGTAACTAATTCTTTGTTAAAAATTACTAAACATAAAATATATAACGCCGTGTAGTGTTGGGGTAATGGAACTCACTACCCCATATCATTTAGTTGGTGTTGCAAAAGGTGACAGATGTAATTTAACCTCATAAACGGCAAGCGTCCAAATTTGACCGGTTCGATATTCCGTCAAATTTCAAGAGGTCAAATTTGACCGCACCCACCCACAGCACTTTAACCCATAAATACTTACGTTTAGAGACTACTTTTCTATGAAGAAGTTTGGCATTATAGAATCAATATGAAATTTTCTATCCTCTAGTGGAATAAAAAAACAGTTAGTCTATGGATATAAATTTATATTCTACGTTCATTACATACGCCATTTTCATTTAGATGTTGTATTGTTGATTTTTGGATTTTTCTAGTGTTTTATTAGTATTTTACTGTAGTGTTCCATTATAAAATTATTATAAAAGTTTTTGTGTGAATATAATTTATTTTTTTACGTAAATAATTTCGATTAATATATAAAATAATTGTGATTTAAAAAAGTGAATTGGGTTCCTTATGAACTGAAACGTTGAACGCTGATTTTCTATATGTAAAATGCTACTAGCTAGGTATAAACGAAAGGATTTTCTGCACCATATAGTCAATGTTGATGAAAAATGGATCCACATCATAATTCAAAAAGGAAAAAAAACATGGTGATCACCTGGCCATGTTTCAACATCTACATCTAAGCCAAATATTTGTTGGAAAAAACTCTTGTTGTGTATTTTGTGGGATCAGCTTAGTTTAATGTATTAAGCGATGCTGAAACTAAACTAAATTATTACTAGGGTTGTCTAACGAACACAATTGATGAGATTGATTCAAGCTCAAGGAACAGCGCGCCCACTATTACCCCAGACATGACAAAGTTATTTGTCTGCATGGTAATGCTCGTCCACGTATTGCATCAGCGGTCAAAACTTATTTGAAAACACTCAATTGGAAGGTTTCAGCCCACCAACTGTATTCATCAGACATTGCTCCGTCTGATTTCTACTTGTTTAGATCGATGACACGTGGCCTGTCTGAGCAGTACTTCCGTTCTTATGAAGAAACCAAAAATTGGTTCATTTCGTGGATAGCTTCAAAAGAAAAAGCATTATTTCGATGCGGTATCCGTATGCTGACAGAAAGATGAAAAAAATTAGTGACAAGCGATGGACAGTACGACTAATGGAAAATAATGTTTCGTTATTTCACAATAAATGCCCAATTTGTGATAAAAAACGACAGAAACTTATTTGTGCATCCAATACATAAATATTTTTCAATCCAGAACTCCATATTGAGTGTGTGAGTTTACGGATACTTTGATCCAAAAATATTTAACAGACGTACTCTTAGGAACATTAGAAATAAAGCTTTCACAAATATGTCTTAGCCCATAAAATTTAAATATTCGTTTACTGTATAAAATCAAAGCCTAATATATTTTATATTGTTTGTATTATGAAAGTGGCCGTCATAGTGGTATATAAAATAGATGTCGTCATACCCGTCTAGTGGAGATGTAAAAACATTCCCTAGCTCATATCATCCCGTGGGTGTCGTATGACGTGACAAAATGAAACAGATCTGTAGATGGGGAGCAGCGTCCTCCTCATAACGACTAATAATAATAAAAACGGTTGCTGCAAAACGTGGCAGCTATGGCAAATATCCCCCCTATGAGGCAATCCATAGGAGATATAGAGAGCAATGTTCAGCAGTGGATTTTTAATAAACTGTAATGGTAACGGATGGTCGTCATGAAGTATTAAAAATAGACATAAATGAAGAAGAAAGAAAAAATATAGCTACTCTAATATACATAAAGATAAAGAACTGTCTGCCTGATAACCATGGAATAACATTATCGGTCCGTGAACTTATTTATTCCGTCGTATAACATAAATTTACATAAAACAAATATTGCTTAAATCTCGCAAAGCCCTATTGTGCGTCTAGTTGTGAAACTCCTATGCGATGCGATTTACGAGTATTTGTAATGGAACAATAGTTCCCGGATCAATGTTTAGAGTGTTTATATAGAGGAATTGATAAAATAGAAAAAAAATAGAAGCAGATGCAATACATTAATGAGGCATTTATTGAATTTACCGATGGTGCCCCTTAGTACATCCACGGAAAGAAATGAAAATATTGTGATTTTTTTACCATCGGTGCCTTAAAACAATAATCGTCATCAACAGCATTATGCTGGCAATAGTATCTATTTATTCCGGATGACCAATCTTTTCAGCAGTAACCGTTGAAAAAGGTTGGTCATCTGGAATAAGTAGAAAAATATACTTATTTATTTTCTGGGTGTTAGTTGGACAGTAAACAAGCGGTCTGGTGGTTTGTAACTTGCCCAAAATTCTTCTTGGTTTAATTTTTTTGATGTTCTTTTTACGACATTGATAAGTAAAACGTAAATTTATTTTTTATTTTTTAGAGTTTGATGAGTAAAAAATAACAATTCGAAATAAATAAAATAAATAGAATAATAAAAATAAATCTGGGGGCACGGCAGTGCCCCCGCCAAGTCGAGCAAAAAAGCGGCACGGCCGTACCATCTTTTCTCGAAGCAATTAAGGCCATTTTTGACCCCTTATAACTTCGTGGTCAATAAAACTAGAAACCTGAATTTTCAGTAACCGAGTAAGCATAGTATAGACATGGTATATTTCAAATTTCATTCAATTTGAACCAGGAGTTTAAGAATTGTAACCAGTCAAAGTTTCTTAATTTTGTCACTCACTGACTGACCGATCATCAAAACTCTAAGGCACTTCTAGCAAACGTAGAAGCTTCAAATTTAGAATACAATTAGTGTTTAGTGTATAAATTCAGGAAAAACTAAAACATTTGTTAATTTCTGTCTAGTTTTTTAGATACACTAACTGCATAAATAACTTTGTAATCCCATATAAATATATAGAATTACAAAGTTACATTTGCAGTGAATGAATCAGTGTACTTGTATAATATGTACTACAGGTGTACATAGGTACGTTGTTGTTACTCAAGAAGTAGAAGGTACCGGAAAGGTAAAAAATTAGTACTATCTTATACACAAAAAGAAATTAGATACCATTAAAAACATAACCTGTAAAAAAACCAAGTCTCGCAACTCAGTTCTTCTACCGTAAAAAGTTGTGAGATCCATGTAATACCAAGTCGGTTAATTTATTCAGTTCCTACTTAAGGGTCCTTCTGTTTTAGGTTATTACGTAATTAGCTAACCTAACAACATTTTATAGTGACCATATCAATTTTAAAATTCTTTTATGTTTTAAATATGAAGATTGACTTGGCAATCGCATTAGGCAATCTAATTTAATATAATTAATAATAATAATTTAATAATAATTTATTTTTATTTTGATAAAATGTAGAAATTATTCCAATAAGTCTTAACTTAAAAATAGTCTACAATAACAGGCACCATAGTTGCCACGCTTGGCGAGCGGGTTGCCAACCCGCTCGCCAAGCGTGGCAACTATGGCAATATACCCCCCATGAACAATTACACAAATAGACGGCCCCCAGTCCCCGGCGGCTCCGCTATTCCTGGCTACGGTGGCGACCATGGTAACGGCGGGGCAGGGGGTGCTAAGAATCTCCGGTGGAGGTTCGGTTGCCACCTACGACGACTCGACCTGGCAACATTTAACGCACGCACACTGAGGACTGACGAGAAGATCCTGGAGCTGGAAGAAGAGATAGACAAGTTGCGCTGGAGTATTATAGGATTATCCGAGGTCCGAAGAGAGGGGGAGGACACGGTGATTCTCGAATCCGGCAACTTGTTCTATCACCGGGAGGGCGACCATCTGTCCCAAGGAGGTGTCGGATTTATCGTCCACAAGTCTCTCGTCAACAACGTTGTAAAGATTGGGAGTGTGTCGACAAGGGTCGCGTACCTGATACTCAGAATCACCAAACGGTATTCGCTGAAGGTCATACAGGTTTACGCACCAACCTCGGCACATTCCGATGAGGAGGTGGAGGAAATGTATGAGGATATTTCCAAATCCATGCATTCCTCCAAAACCCACTACACGGTGTTGATGGGAGACTTCAACGCAAAACTAGGCACAAGAGAAAACGGTGAGCTGAAGTTAGGGAAATTTGAAATAGGGCAACGGAACCGAAGGGGCCAGCAGCTGGCCGACTTTATGGAGAAAGAGGGACTCTTTATGATGAACTCTTTCTTCCAGAAGCGGCCCCACAGGAAGTGGACCTGGTCGAGCCCCGACGGTTCGACAAAAAATGAGATTGACTTCATTATGACGACCAGACGCCAACTGTTCAGTGATGTCTCAGTGATCGCAAGGAGGAAAACTGGCAGCGATCACCGAATGGTTAGGGGCACACTGAACCTAAACGTTAAGTTGGAGAGGTCTCGTCTAATGAAGTCAACGCTCCGTCCCCCCTCGTGCTCTAATCCAGAATCCCGAAAACTTTCAGCTCGAGTTACACAACCGCTTTCAGTGCCTACAAGATTGCAATGCAGTGGACGATATGAATGACAAGCTCGTGGAAACTGTCCATGCGGTCGGAGCTAAATTCTGCAAGACCCGCCGCAGAAGAACACAAAAACTCTCCGATCACACTCTTAATCTCATGGCTGTTAGACGGGAGATGAGGCTGCAATCGTCAACAGATTTGACAGCATACAGGCAACTGAACAGACATATCTCCAAATGCATGCGGCGAGACTTACGCAACTTTAATACTTCTCGTATTAAAGAAGCGATCGAGCGGAACCAGGGCTCCAAAGTCTTTGCCAGAGATCTGTCTGCCAGAAAGAGCCAACTGTCAAAGCTGAAGACTGAGTGTGGCAACATCGTTTCCGGGACACCTGAGATTCTGAGTGAGATTGAGAGGTTCTATGGGCAGCTGTACACATCATCGTTGGAGCCACACTCAAGTGTGAGTAACGATCCAAGAGCAAGTCTTATCTGACACTATTCCGATGATATCCCGGACGTCAGTCTGAGCGAGATTAGAATGGCTCTCCAACACCTTAAAAACGGCAAGGCCCCGGGCGAGGATGGAATTACAGCGGAGCTTCTGAAAGCGGGTGGAACACCGGTACTTGAAGTCCTTCAGAAGCTCTTCAATTCCGTCCTCCATGGTGGCACTACTCCGGAGGCGTGGAGCAGAAGTGCGGTGGTCTTGTTCTTTAAGAAAGGCGACAACGCTCTCTTGAAGAACTACAGACCGATTTCCCTTCTGAGCCGCGTCTACGTGCTGTTTTCGAGAGTCATTACGAATCGTCTCGCAAGCAGACTCGACGACTTCCAGCCTCCCGAACAAGCCGGTTTCCGAAAAGGCTTCAGTACCATAGACCACATACATACCCTGCGGCAGATTGTACAGAAGACTGAAGAGTACAATTTGCCACTTTGCCTGGCGTATGTGGACTATGAGAAAGCCTTTGATTCCGTCGAAATTTGGGCGGTGCTGCAGTCCCTTCAGCGGTGCCAAGTTGACTGTCGGTATATCCAGATGTGGAGGATCATGCACCTTCCCTGTTGGACCTTCTGCTGACCTCTCACCCGGACGGATATCAGATATCCGTCGACGCCCCTTTAGGCTCCTCGGACCATTGTCTTGTCCGGAGTGTGGTGCCACTCACGCTGAAATCGCGGTTGCATTCTGCAGGCTGCCGCCGTGTTTGGCACTATAGGTCAGCTGATTGGGATGGGATGCGGTCTTTCTTTGCATCCTACCCTTGGGGGCGGGTTTGCTTCTCGCCGGATGATCCCAACGTTGTTGCGGATTCTGTCGCTGATGTGGTACTTCAGGGTATGGAACTTTTTATTCCTTCCTCTGTGGTGCCCATTGGAGGCAAGTCTCAGCTATGGTTTGGTCGCTCCTGTAAAATAGCATCATGCTATAAGCAGGAGTGTTACCAAGCCTGGGCTGATGCATCAGCGTCCCGGGATGTAAACACCAGCGCTCTAAAAAAGAAGTATAATTCCGCCTCTAGGTCCTTCAAAAGAGTCATTGCCAAGGCAAAGTCAGAGCACATAGGCAGAATTGGCGAGAAACTAGTTCGCCTTCCTTCTGGAACCCGTGCATTCTGGTCTCTCGCCAAGGCTGTCCAGGGGAATTTCTGTCAGCCATCTCTTCCATCTCTGCACAGGGAGGACGACTCACTGGCCCATACCGCAAAGGAGAAAGCCGATCTTCTAGGCTCTTTCTTTGCGTCTAACTCGACTCTCGATGACGGGGGGAGTACTCCGCCGACTATCCCGCGGTGTGAGTGCTCCATGCCGGAAGTGCACTTCACACAGCGCTCGGTTCGCAAAGCACTCCTCTCCCTGGACATCCACAAGTCGAGTGGGCCTGACGGAATCCCCCCAATTGTGCTGAGGACGTGTGCTCCAGAGTTGGCACCGGTTTTAACGCGTCTTTTCCGGTACTCCTACTCCCTAGGCGTAGTCCCAAAATCATGGAAGACGGCTTACGTCCACCCGATCCCTAAAAAAGGCGACCGCTCTGACCCGTCCAACTACCGGCCAATCGCCATCACCTCCTTGTTCTCCAAAACAATGGAGTCCATTGTAAACTGCCAGCTCATGAGGTACCTTGAAGATCACCAGCTGATTAGTGACCGCCAATACGGTTTTCGCCGTGGTAGGTCAGCTGGTGATCTTCTGGTCTACCTAACTCACAGATGGGCGGAGGCAGTAGAGTTCAAGGGGGAGGCATTGGCCGTTAGTTTGGACATTGCGAAGGCCTTCGATCGGGTTTGGCACAAAGCGCTTCTTTCGAAGCTCCCTTCCTATGGGCTTCCCGAGAAATTGTGCGATTGGATCACCAGCTTTCTTGCAGATCGGAGCATCAAGGTCGTTGTAGACGGTGCAAGCTCCGATTGCAAGCCTATTAATGCTGGTGTTCCACAGGGCTGCGTGCTATCGCCAACGCTGTTTCTTCTGCATATCAATGACATGTTGCATACCCGTAACATTCATTGCTATGCAGATGACAGCACTGGTGATGCTCTTTACACCGGCCGAGCCAATATTTCTCGGGAAAACGTCTCCGAGTGCCGGGACAAACTTGTGTCTGAAGTCGAGTCTCTGCTGGACAGAGTCTCGGATTGGGGGCGACTAAATCTAGTCCAGTTTAACCCCCAGAAGACACAAGTTTGCGCGTTAACCGCTAAAAAGAACCCCTTTGTCGTATCCCCTCAGTTTCAAGGCACTCCCCTTGTTGCCTCAGCCAGTATCGGAATCCTCGGCGTCGACATATCGAGTGACGTGCAGTTTCGTGGTCACTTGGAAGGGAAGGCCAAATTGGCCTCCAAAAAAGCTTGGCGTGCTCAGCAGAGTGGGACAGTATTTCATGCCGGCACACCGCCTGCAACTTTATAAGGCGCAGGTTCGGCCGCACATGGAATACTGTTCCCATCTCTGGGCTGGGGCTCCCCAGTACCAGCTTCTTCCACTTGACCGCATCCAGCGCAGAGCGGCTCGAATCGTCGACGACCGAGTGCTTTCCGATCGGCTCGATTCACTGGCGCTGCGAAGAGATGTTGCATCTCTTTGCGTATTTTATCGCATCTATCACGGGGAGTGCTCTGAGGAATTGTTCGGATTAATCCCAGCCGCCAAATTTCGTGAACGCACTACACGTCAAACGTCCCGATACCATCCACACCATCTGGATGCTTGGCGGTCCACCACTGTACGTTTCACAAGGAGTTTTCTTCCACGTACAACCTCTCTGTGGAATAGTTTACCACCGGCGATTTTTCCGGACCGATACGACCTGGGGACCTTCAAGAAAAGAGCTTACTCCTTTCTAAAGGGCCGGCAACGCACCCGCAATTCTCCTGGTGTTGCGGTTGATCATGGGCGGCGGTAGTCACTTAACATCAGGTGAGCCGCATGCTCGTTTGCCCCTTCTTCTATAAAAAAAAAAAAAAAAAATATCGAAGTGCTGAAGTGTTTGTACAGTAGGGCTACGATGGCTATCCGAGTACAGAACCAGAGCTCGAAACCTATATATCCAACTGCAGAGAGGTGTAAGACAGGGTGACGTTATATCCCCGAAACTCTTCACCGCTGCTTTGGAAGACGTTTTCAAGCTACTGGACTGGAAAGGATACGGTATTAACATCAATGGCGAGTACATCACTCACCTTCGATTTGCTGACGATATAGTCCTTATGGCAGAATCCCTGGAGGACCTCAGCACTATGCTCAATGACCTCAATGGTGTCTCCCAACGGATAGGTCTTAAGATGAACATGGACAAAACAAAGATTACGTTCAATGTCCATGTCACACCTATGCCGGTAGTTGTGGGGAGCACTATGCTCGAAGTTGTTGACGAGTACGTTTACCTGGGACAAATAGTCCGACTAGGTAAGTCCAACTTCGACCGAGAGGTCAATCGACGGATTCAACTCGGCTGGGCAGCGTTCGGGAAATTACGACACATCTTCTCGTCAGGTATACCTCAATCTCTGAAAACTAAAGTGTACAACCAGTGCGTGTTGCCAGTGATGACTTACGGATCTGAAATGTGGTCATTCACTGCTGGCCGTATGAGGACGCTCAAGGTCGCTCAGCGAGCTATGGAGAGGGCTATGCTCGGAGTTTCTCTGCGTGATAGACTCAGAAATGAGGATATCCGCAGTAGAACCAGAGTGACCGACATAGCCCAACGGATTAGTAAGCTGAAGTGGCAATGGGCCGGCCATATAGCTCGAAGAACCGATAACCGATGGGGAAGAAAGGTTCTCGAGTGGCAGCCTCGTACCGGTAGGCGTAGTGTAGGGCGACCCCCCACTAGATGGAGTGACGACCTGGTAAGATATGCAGGAAGTCGATGGATGCAGGTGGCTCAGGACCGTGCTTTGTGGCATTACTTGGGGGAGGCCTATGTTCAGCAGTGGACTTGTGAAGGGCTGTAATGATGATGATGATGATGAACAGGCACCTGAACTAGGATAAACCTGTATCTCAGGTGTATGTGCTAAAAGATACATTAACAAATATTTTCTGTTTCTTATATAAAATGAATAACGTACTAACTAATAAGGGTTATTTGGGTAAAATATATTATCATTAATTTACTTATGATATTAATTAACTCAAAACAATCAACAACTTCTCCGTATCAGCGTATGACAAATTTTGTAACCATGTTCGAATAAAATTTTTACAGTCTGCCATTTTTAATGGATATATATACAAATTTGCATTGACTTGATTATACAAAAAAGGGCCGAGATATGTAAAAAATCTATGCATGAAATAATGCCTTATTCTAATGTTAGTTTCAATTACTTAATTACTTTATCTTTGCGCCTTTTATCAGTGACCTCTCTTCTATAAGGCAATCTTAAGTGCTGTTTTAGTAACATGCTCATAACAAATAATTGGCGCACTGAGAGGACATTATAGGATTTGTATAAGAGATGGGATGGAAATAGAATAGGGCGGAATGTTGCAACTTTTAATACAGCTCTTTGAGCGCGTTCCAGTGGTAGTAGTGTAGTTTTAGCTGCTCCACCCCAAGAGGTTATACAATAGGTGAGTATTGACTGACATAATGCGTAATATACTTGTTTTACTACCTTATTATCAGCAAAAGAACGAATTTTTTTAAAAACAAACATTAGTTTACGAACTCTATTGCATAGGTGGTTTATGTGGTTTTTAAATGTTAACGTAGAATCTATAATTATTCCAAGGTACTTAACAGTTTTTGTATTAGAAATAACTGGGCAGTAACATTTAGACTCTGTGACTGAGTAACATTGATGTGCATAAAGTTCTGGAATGGTTATATGCTGGGTTGAGCTGCGCATAGAAAAATGAATATATTTGGTTTTGTCCGTATTCAGTGTTAATATGTTTTGTTGGAGCCATTTATTAACTCTATCAAAACCTTGCTGAGCATATGAATAAACCTTGTCAACTGTATTTGCGGAAAAAAGTAGCACGGTATCATCTGCGTAAGATATTATTTTACCTGAGTTAAGTTCAAGATTGCAAAGGTCATTTATATAAATCAAAAATAGGGTTGGCCCTAATACACTTCCTTGAGGCACGCCAAAATGAGTACTTTTTTGTTCAGAGCTAACAACCTTATCGATTTTTATGCATTGATATCGATTTTCTAAATAATTCTTGAAAAGTTGAAGCTGCTTACCTCGAATACCTATGCTCTCTAACTTATTTAATAGGATAGGAATATAAACCGTATCAAATGCTTTTGCAAGGTCAAGGAAAATGCCAATTGATTGGTTGCCTTTATCTAATTCTTGAGCGACATAATCGGTCATTTCCTGCACAGCATCAGCAGTGGACATTTTAGGCCTGAAACCATATTGCATATTCGGTAATATGGATTTACTTTGTAAATAATTCATTAATCTGTTGTTAATTAATTTTTCTAATATTTTAGACGTGGATGAGAGTATTGAGATAGGCCGATAATTGGAAACGTTTTTTTTGTCCCCCGATTTGAATACTGGAACTACAATTGCTTTTTTTTAAACAATCTGGGAAAATTCCTTCAGAGAGACAAATTCTGAAAATATGGGTTAATGCTGGTACTAGAATTTGTCTATATTTTTTTTAATATACTAGTGGGTAATCCGTCCCATCCAACCGCGCTTGTTTCTTTCAGTCCCATTATAATCCTTTCCACCTCACTAGAGTCCGTATCTAATAATGTGAACGAGCTTAATTGGCAGGTTTTTTGAGTTAATAAAGTGGCCCTGTATTCACAATTATTGTTATAGTTGTTTGTTATCTGCTCAGCCAGATTTTTACCAACGTTCACAAAGTAATTATTTACTGTATTTGCTGATATAAGCGGCGAGCCATTATTTTGTAATAATTCTGACGAAGATTCATGCTGTTTGGAAATAAATGCAATATCTTTTACATGCCGCCAAATCTTTTTATTATCTCTACCAGACTCTTCTAGTAAGTTTGTAAGATAATTATACTTCAACTTTTTTAATAAATTGTTACAAAAATTCCTATATCTTTTATATGAAATTTGTAAAATGGAATTATCTGAAGAGGTCTTTGCCATCAGGTGTAGTTTGTCCCTGTGTTTCATGCACCTAATCAGGCCAGGTGTAATCCAAGGCTTTAAGTTATTATTTTTTTTAGCTACTGTTCTATACGAAGTATTGCTAGCAATGGCATTTCGTATGTTATTTATTAAGTAAGGCAAAGAGATGTTTACGTCATCGGTTTTATAAACTGGGCTAAAGTCAATGTTTTGAATTGCTTGTTCAAGGTTTTTCGTATTAATTTTAGTAATAGAGTACTTACAATTAGGTTTCGATATTTTAAGGCTTAAGTTAAGAATGACGGCACTATGATCGGTTACTATAGGACTGGTGACAAGGGTTATTGATGGTAACCTAGTTTTTAGTAAAGTGTGGTCTAAACAAGAACCACTTAGATGTGTAGGGAGCAAATTTGCTGGAAGCAGGCCCTGGCATGCACATATATTAAGGTAGTCTTTTGCTCCGCCTTCACTGCCTTCTGGGTTAATATCAATATTCATATCACCCGTTAACACTATATTTAAACGACGACAGTTTCCTAAGTGTAATGTCTAATGACGTGATAAAATTGTCTATTTGCTTAAAACCACAAGGTCTGTAAACAGCAAGGATAGCAGTTTCATGACCCACTTTCACCAATAACCTGCTACAATCTAGCATATTAGGCTCCTCGACTGATATGTTCGTATTTTTTTTTCGCAAAGACTGCAACACCGTCATTTTGGTTATATACATTTTTACTACTAAAAGTATTGTAACCTGGCAGTAATGGGAGGTTGCTTTGGCTTTTAGATAGCCAATATTCTGTTAGTATGATGATGTCGCAGTCAGTGTCCAATCTTTGAAGGAGGATATGGAAATTATCCATGTTTTTATTTATACTACGAATGTTCTGTGTTAAAATAGTAAGAGAGTTCGCAGGTTTGAAGAGATATTCTTTGCACATATCAATTTCACATATTTTTGCCACTGATAAACTGACAGCATCGATTTCATTACTTAACTTATCCATATTATTCAACAGAAATAATAACAATATTTAAAAAATATATATATAAACTAAACTTAAACTTATTAGTAACTTATAAATTAGGGCAAAAAGAATTAAGGTAAAAGGCGGCGCTCTTAGGCGCCCTCATTATAATCTATGGAATTAATATACCTATTTTCAGCCATTTTCCTAGCCGGACATTCGGGGTCACCTGTTTTATGGTCACTCGGTTTTTTAAAACGCAGGCACGTTGCACACTTTGCTGGATCAGTTTTCTTAATGCAAGCATTTGACTGATGTCCTAATTCACCACAATGTCCACACGTGTCGATTGTTTCCCGGCAAGTTCTTGCAGCGTGTCCATACTGTTGGCATTTGAAGCACCTGGTCACAAGTGTGAAGTCTCGAACTGGGCACGACGTCCAATTTATGAAGACTCGCTCCTGGTTGATAAGTGCCTTTCTGATGCCAGCTGGCACTTCCAAAATAAAGTTGCATGAAAGTGCTTGTTTTTTACCCGATTTATGACTTAGTTTTATAGAGGACAAAAAAGATTCCCGCGTTAAGTTAGGGATCTTATCGGCTAAATTTTGTTCAAAAATGCAGTCAAAGACTTCTCGTTCGCTAAGGGCGGTAGGTATTCCTAAGACTATAATCCTTGGTCTTCTTTTATGGGGCTCTTCCACCTTTAGTCCGGAACTACCAAGCTGGGTAGATTTTTTTTAACTTCTCAATGTCCTCCTTTGAATCAGTGTTGATAATAACGCCTCCATTTTTAGTTTTTCGTAGTCCTCTTACGTGTAGTTTCAATTGTTCGGGGCATATAATTTTCTGGACAAGAGATTTTGTGTCTTCACTTGTTTTTAATTTATTTTCAGGGTAAATTGCTATGGAACTGAAAGTATTGGGGCGCAAGTAATTATTTTTGGAGTTTTGACCATATAAGCAAAGGACATTTTTTCTGTAGATGGTTTGGCACAGCTTTCTTGAATCGTTTCCTTGAGAGATTTTCTAAAATCATTTAGGCATTCCATTAGGTCTTGTTTTTCTCTCAGTGCTTCAAGAGAGGTGTGCATTAAAATAGCCTTTTGCTTCAAAGATTGGTAGTAAACTGCCATCTGAGAGGCTGCATTACCGACCTTGCGCGATAGGGAATTAATTCTCAGCTTTTGTTCAGAGTTCAGTTTTCCTTCCTGTGCAATATGGCAAACTTCATTTAGACACTGCTCGATTGAGGTCATCCAATTTTTTATGTCACTGGTGGCTAAAAATTCAATGGGGTCTGCAGCATCCTGGTGTGGTGGTTGAGGCGTGCTGGGCGGACTCGAGATGTAATGGTGCTCCGATTGAAAGGACTATTTTCGTATGTATTAGACATGTTTTATATCAAATGTTTTTCATTATAATTTGTTATTCGTGAAATTACAACTCAACAGAAATTTTTCAATAGTTTATCTAGGTCACAGTTTTATTGAAAATATTTAAACACTTGTATTGCTTATAGGCACGACTGCTCGATTCGAGCTCCGTAAGCGAATATAATACGTATTACTTGTGAGATACATTGTGGTTTCATGCGATGGCCAAGTCAATCTGTATATTTAAAACATAAAAGACTTTTAACATTGATATGGTCAGTATAAAATGTTGTTAGGTTAGCTAATTACGTAATAACCTAAAACAGAAGGACCCTTAAGTAGTAACTGAATAAATTAACCGACTTGGTATTACATGGATCTGACAACTTTTTACGGTAGAAGAACTGAGTTGCGAGACTTGGTTTTTTTACAGGTTATGTTTTTAATGGTATAGTTTTTACGCATTTTATCGCGTATATTAACTTTCTTATATACACGACGTTTCGAGCACTTTACAGCACCCATGGTCACGGGGGGGACTGAGATGTTCAATGTCGATTCGAATCGATTTAAATTTCCATTAAAATTATTATGTTTTGTTCTGATCTACACAGTATAAACTTATAGTATCTTGAAGTCTTGCAGTTGTATGCTTAGGTTGGGATTTAATTTTATTAATTATCGGACCCCAAGCAGATGGTATCGCCAAGCCATCTCCTCTATTGAAACTCACTAATTCTCCTTGGAAAGAATCGTTGTTCTTTAGCGTGGATTTGTGTTCTATCAAATCTGATGTAGTGACGGGAGTGATCCTGTACGTGTTCACAAACTGTATACTTCCCATAGTGTCAATTCTTCACATCAGCTACATGTTCTTTAACATAGGTTTTGATTGATATTTTAGTGTGTCCTATGTAAGAGAGACCACATTCACAATCAAGCTTGTACACTCCTGCATCTGGCAGAGGGATATTACACTTGACTGATGGTAAAAACTGACCAACATTCTTCAGCGGCTTGAATTATGTTTTAATGGAAGCGCGCTTCAAAATGTAGCCAATCTTGTCAGTGATTTTTTTGAATTTTGAAATCTCAAACATAAAAATGTTGAAAAACGTTTTTTTGGAATAACTTTTAAACGGCCTTACCGATAGATTCCAAAAATTAATCAGCTTTAATCTTAAAAAACCACGTCATTCGCCGTCAGTCTAGTCAAAGTCGTTTGATTTGTTCGTGAGATATCGTTAACAAAAAAAAATTGAAAAAAAATCGATTTTTTTTAAATATCTTTTATTATCGGTTTGCATTTAAAATTAGCGGGAAGTTCTAGGGATAGCCTGAAGGGTCAACCAATTTTTTTCACACAGTCCACTTGATAGTAAGTGGATGCTGTGGCCTATAGACATCTACATTTATCCTCGATTAAGAAAAAATGCAGATGTGTTGAGGACTAAGATGAAATACCTCGTTCCTGGTAAAAACCCCGGTCGAGCCGACCCATTCGTACTACAACCGTAGTACGAATGGGTCGGCTCGCCCGGGGAAGGACCACGCTTTCACACAATACCAGCGTAAAATAGCAGTTCAATGCTGCTGAGTATCGTATAATTATAATATATTCATATTCTTAATATGGTTATATTATAGATCACCTCTTTTTTTAACAACAGCGTGTCTTTCAGCGACTTGAAATAACGAATGTTTTAAGTGTAGGGGTAAACTAAGTGGAAAGACCTATTTCTGTCTGCGAGATCGTCTGGGTTTCATATTTTTGAAAATTTTCAATTTTCTTAGTGGGAAGTTAAAAAACATTTTCTTACGCTACAATAGCCACTTAATATGTGTTCAGGTGGACTGTAAGTTCTTTAAATTTTAGAAGCATAATTTAGTAACGAAACTAATTCTCACAAAATTTTATTTGTATAATTCTTATAAATAAAATTAAAAAAAAATAGTTCTGAGTAAACGCTCTTCTTAAATATATATATATATATATATATATATATATATATATATATATATATATATATATATATATATCTCCAATTACCGTTCTATCTCTCTAGGCGCGATAGTTGGTAAAGTGCTTGAAAGACTTCTACAGCCCGAACTAGTGAAAAATATTAGGATAAGTGATGCTTAGTTTGGTTTTCGTGCCGGCGTGTCTGCGGACTCTGCAATACTGTCCGTTAAGCATGTTGTAAACTATTATAAAAGACGTAGTACTTCTGTTTATGCCTGCTTTCTGAACTTGAATCGTGCATTTGACATTGTTAATTATGACATACTATGAAGGAAAATGCATGAATTCAATGTACCTGGCACTGTTCTGGGTTTGCTGAGATACTGGTACGAGAACCAGACAAATAAAGTTAGGTGGGACGACACAATCTCTAGTGGCTATAAACTAGAATGTGGGGTATGTCAGGGAGGGCTGACCTCTCCGGACCTTTTCAATCTTTATGTTAACGGCTTTATCGAGGAGCTTAGGAGTACTAAAATTGAATGTCACATTAATGGTGTAGCGTTTAACAACCTTAGCTACGCAGACGATATGGTGCTCCTTAGCCCATCGATCAACGGTCTTAGAAAGCTCAAGTTCATCTGCGAAAATTATGCTTGTCAGCATGGATTAAAATATAATGAGTCTAAGACAGAAACGCTAGTCTTTCGTGCTGGAAAGGGTCCGAGGAGAGTACCGCCAGTAAGCAAAAATGGTGTGCAGGTTAGCACTGTGAAGAATTTCAGGTACTTGGGTCATATGTTGTCGGAGAACCTGAGTGACGACTTGGATATTGAGCGTGAACGTAGAGCTCTAGCTATGCGTTGTAACATGCTGGCGCGTCGGTTTGCCTCGTGTTCTGAGGATGTTAAGATTACTCTGTTTAAAGCCTATTGTATTAGCTTTTACACCGGACAACTTTGTATAAATTACACCAAAAAATCCTATAATATGAAAGCATTGTACCCTTAAATATTATGTTAGATTCTATTTTTTCTGAATTTAGCAAAAACTTTAACCTTTTCAAATAAATGCTCAAAGTATTCCTGCTCATTACCCCGACATGTTGTCAAGTTTTAATAGCAAAAACATACACGCTATCCTTGTTTCAGAATCGTGGTTAAAACCGTGTCTTCCATCAACATCCTACTCGCTTCCAGGTTTTCATTTGATTCGTAACGATCGTACCGATCGGGGCGGTGGTGGTGTTGCTATTTATCTGCGCTCTCATATACCTTTTTCAGTAATTCAAGTTTTAAATGGTTCGCAAACTGGAAGCGAAGCCGAATTTCTCTTTATCGAAGTTCTTCTTGGTCATACAAAATTACTTCTCGGAGTCTTTTACAGTCCCTCTCTCACTGTCGACTACTTCACCAGGTTAGAAAATATTTTTGACAATCTTACACCTATCCATTGTCACAGTATTATTATGGGTGATTTTAATACTTGTCTTTTAAAAAACAACGCTAGATCAATAAAACTTAAATCTATTATTGAAGCAGCAAATTTAAAACTTCTTCCTACTTCTGCCACACACTTTTTCCCGAACTGTGCCCCTTCTCTTTTCGACATAATGTTTGTGTCTTTACCTGACCATGTTCTTAAATTTGGGCAACATGCTGCTGATTCTTTCTGCTATCACGACCTTTTATACTTGTCATACAAAATCCGTCCCCCTAAAGCTAAGACAAGGATACTACTTCAGCGTAACTTTAGTGACTTGGATTTGGAGCAGCTTTTAAATGACGCTATAAAGATTGATTGGAGTGTAGTCGTCAGTGCGTCTACTGTTGGTGTGACCTTTTTTTTTTTTTTTATTTTTTCTTTAATTTTTTTTTTTCCTACCTATAATCATGTCTATCCTGAATAATTCACTGAATTCTGCTTTTTTTCCTTCAGCTTGGAAAGACGCATTTGTAGTTCCTCTTCCGCAAAAGTCAAGTCCCTCTAGTTTTTCTGATTATAGACCTATCTCTATTTTGCCTTTCTTTTCCAAAGTTCTAGAACATCTTGTGCATAATCAATTAAGCACCTATCTTTTAAAACACAATCTTTTAAATCCCTTGCAATCCGGTTTCTGTTCTGGCCATAGTACGACTACTGCACTTTTACAAATCACTGATGATATTCGGTATGGTATGGAGAAACAAAAGCTTACCATTCTCACGTTGCTTGATTTTAGTAACGCATTTAATACTGTAGATTTTGATATCTTGTTAAGCATCCTACGCTCTCTCAACATATCTCCAACTGTAGTTGACTGGTTTCGAAGTTACTTGTTTGGTCGCCGACAGTGAATTCAGGTGCAAGAGGTTTTTTCCACCTGGACTACTACAGCTGCTGGTGTACCACAAGGTGGCGTGTTGTCTCCTCTCCTTTTTGCAATTTTCATTAACTCTATAAGTCATAATTTGTCCTCTTCCTACCACCGGAATGCTGATGATCTCCAAATCTATACTCAGTCCTCTCTTGAAGATCTATTTAAAGCAGTTGACACTATTAACGCTGATCTGACTTGTATTTCGAATTGGAGTAAATGTTATGGTTTAACGATTAATCCTAAAAAAACTCAGGTCATTGTCATCGGTACATCTAGATTAATTGGTAAAATTGACTGGTCTTCCCTACCCCCTATTATACTAGACTGCACTCTAATCCCTTACAGTAACAAGGTTAAAACCTGGGGTTGTATCTTGACTCCTGTATGTCTTGGACCTCCCAGGTTAATGAGGTCAGTGGAAAAATGTTTGCTGCGTTAAGCTCTTTACGTAGATTACGTAATTTTCTTCCCACAGCAACTAAAGTTACGCTTGCCCAGTCTCTACTTCTACCTATTCTTGACTATGTTGATATTTACTATGTTGACATTACCGAGGAGCAGCTTAATAAGCTTGAGCGCATTCAAAATGTATGCATTAGATTTATATTTGGGCTTCGCAAATATGATCATATCTCCGAATTTCGCAAACAGCTCAAATGGCTCCCGATCCGCCTTCGCAGGAATACTCACATTCTCTCCGCGTTGTATAGTGTACTGTTTAATCCTTCCACTCCTCTTTATTTAAAAAACCGTTTCCAGTATCTTTCTCTTAACCATAATCAGTTCCTTCGATCCTCCGTCAATCTTTCTCTCTCTACACCTCCTCCTCCACCTCTCGCACTCTTCTTCCTTTTTCAAGAAATCCTTCACCGTAACCGCTGTGAGATTGTGGAACTCCTTACCTCTCCATATTCGTCGTGCTAAATCTCTTCACTCTTTCAAAAGTCTTGTTAAATCGTATTATTTAGAACGCTATTAGATAAATTACTTTACCTTTCTCGTACTCTTTTCATTTAATTTCCTATATGATATTTTATATATAACTTTCACTTATCTTTATTTGTATGTGTTATTATATTTTTTATTATTATTTTCTATGCCCCCCTCTATTTGAACTTTAGTTTGCATCATTCCTCTACGCAAAGGTTGTCTGGAAGAAATCACTTTCAGAGTGATAAGACCGCCTATTGTACATACTTTAATTTAGTTTTAACTGTACTTGATGTTTCCGTATTGTGGTGTACAAAAAATAATAAATAAATAAATAATATCCTTAGAGTACAGTATAATGATGCTTTTCATATTTTTTGAAACATCCTCGGTACTGCAGTGCGTCCACATTGTACGCAGAGGCTGCTGTCGCAGACTTTTACGCAGTGTTACGTTGTAGAACGGCCAGTTTCTGGGAAACTGTACGTAACTCAACAAACGAATTAGTTAAGGTCGTTGCTCAAGTGTCTCCTGACAATATATTTTATAAACACTGGCAGGGTATGCATCGGACGCTATAGGTGATGAACAATTATTTAAAGATATGTTTTAATATTCCTTCTTTTAAATAAAATGTATAAAACGAGTTTACCTACCACCTAAGTTTGCAAAGCCACGCGTAATTTTATAGCAGGAAGTATGAAAAGTTTCCCGTTAAAAATTTACGTTAATTAAGACGAAAAGGTAAAACGTGTCGTCGTAAGATTTGGTTGAACGGCTGTGAACGGGAGTCTGCATGAATGTGAAAGTACTCAACGACATCATTGAAATTTTAATAACATAAAATAGAAAGAGGAACATAACTTTATAAATATTAACGAAAACCGTCACCTACTTCCATCAAATTCCTACATATCTTACCAAAAATTTCTCTATATAATAGAAGGCCACCTTGTTCTTCGCTTACAAGTATAAATTGGCAATTCTTTATGCTATATGGCTGGTCCGTTGTCATTTCAGCTTAACCGTTGGGATATTTATACAGTTACTATAGTTTTTATTAGAGTTATGTTTGTACGCAAATGTGTGTTTGAACAGAGGTGCACTCTCAATTTCCTTACTCTTGTAGTAGAATTAATATAATGTATAAAATATAAAGTTATTTTCAAAAAAAGTGTTAAAACATCGCCAGCCTGACTCTAGTCTTTCACTGTGAATTTCTTGACAGAAAATACCATTAATATATATATATATATATATATATATATATATATATATATGTGCTCGACCCGGGATTCGAACTCGGGTTGGGTCGTGCTTATGACCACTAGACCAACGAGGCAATCAATACATTCATTACAGCCTTTCCAAAGTCAACCGCTCACCACGGGTCTCCTCCATAAATTACCTCATAGAGGCAGATGAAGATGAGGGGGACGTTATCAGGAAAATACTGTTGCCCGTCTCCTGTTTCTTTTTTATTTATCGCTTATTTCTCAGCGGGGAAGACATAATATTGGTCTATTATACGCATGTATTTCATTTTAGTGACATCTTCAAATAAACAAATGTTCGATGCCTAAAATTAGTATTTGTTGGGCAAAAGTTAATTTAACACTATCGACATTTGGTGAACAGAAAGACTGTCTTTGTGCTTTACATAATGCGGTATTGGCAAGATAGGTAGTACACCGCAATACCAACACACATCTTCTTTCACCTTTTCACCTTGGTTGCAGTAGAAAAGGAGGTACAGAATATGGAAAGTTATTTAAATAGATATAGACATAGGTTTTATTAGCATCAATACACTCACAAAATATACGTAAAAGTAAATAAGTACATAAAAACACACAATGTACAAGATGGTAAACAGTATTAAAAATAAGTCTCTGCAAGAGTGAGTGATGTGATGCCAAAAAGGATTCCGTCTCAGCATATGCTACCACAGGTACAGCAGCAGCGCTCATTTTCAGCGGATCCCTGAGTAGTATTAATTCAATATTGCGCCCACGTCGTTATCGGTGCTAACATTCCATTAAAAATAAAATGAATCAACCATTCACTCAAAGTGTACATTTTTAAGAATAAACATAAGTGTAAAAATACATATACATACACTCGCACATAAAAATAGATTACATTTTACAGTGTGCTATATACATATTAATTATCCGTATATATTTGTTAAATGGTACTTATGAAATAACCTGCCACTACACGTGAAATCATGATTTTTAAAATGCTAAAACGTCGTTTGGTTTTATAGCAATAGGCTTAGGTGACCTGGTACCCTGAAAACAACACCTTGTTCAGATTTGATCGTGGTGGATGCCTTGTTTCCAGTATAAGTGTCTTCGGTTGTCTGCACTTGCCATACAAAACACAACAGCATTAATATGCTACAATTCGCTGATATTCTTTGGGAGCATGGTCCTTTCTCGGTTGAACCGACCAATTCATGCTTCAATCATATAACTCAGTTTGACTCATCTCATATAATAAAATAAATAATTAAAGAAATTCAAAACCCGACTACAAAAAAGGCAATATAAAAGTACACTAAAAAGACTGAAACAAGATTGGGAATAGAAACAAAATTGAAATAAACTACAAACAACGTAAACTCTACTTCGGTTTGACAGACTATATTGAATATGATCTGAAAGCCCAAGTTAAATAGCCTAAGTTATACTATATTAAGATTAGTAGCAAGCCGAATCCATTAATTTTCTTTCGGTTTACAATTTGCAATCACCGTTTGTGGCAATTCTGTAACATTTTCGTGTCTCGACAGCGGAATCCACGTTGAGATACCAAATTTGTATTCTCTTATTCTCGATAATGCTGGTAGCGCCACACTTGCGCCACACTTGTGAGTGTGGCGACGAGGCGAATCGTGTTGCGTGAGAATGGTGACATTAATAGTATGAATTCCGTATTGTGTAAAGTGAATTACCGCTACACTCGTCGACATTTGAATGTACTATATACAATATGCTTATACCACAATCCATCGATAGCAGTGGGATTCTTCGGACTCGTCCCTTTATTGACTCTTACGACAAACTTAGAACAAGTTGGAGTAGCGGATCCTCTTACGGTCGGCCTCTGCAGTCGATTGTTCTCATTAATCATGACGGTATATTGATATTAATATAACGTACGTACTGATTTTTCGTTTTGATGCGGTCCAAACATGTTTCAGAGTCAGTTGAATGTATTAAAAAAATTACTTTCGTCATTTATGGTGATTGTAGATAATAGGAATCACTATTTACTGGAATGGCAACATACCAATTTAATCTTCAGTGGTTATTTTATTTATTAATCGAGCATAGTTCTAGTGGTCTATGAGCCCCGCGTCTACTTACCTTCAGATGGACTGCGTTTTCGTTCGACACCCTTGTTCTATAAAAATATAACTGGGCAACTTATAAAAGAAATTAAAACTTTATATCGAAAAAAATATTTATAAGGCAAAAAGTATTAAAAAATATATCCATATTTTGGATTTCATATAAAAATATTTGTCCAAACCCTTACGAGTTATGTTTACGTCAAAATGTTCCGTTTTTTAAAACACATGTATAAAATGAGTTTATAGCACCCCTAAGTTTGTAAAGCCGCGTAAAAAAGCGTAATTTTAGAGCAGGAAATATAAAAAGTTTCCCGTTATTCATTTATGTTACTTAGATGAAAACGCAAAACTTGTCGTCATAAAATTTGGTTGAATGGCTGTGAACGAGAGTCTGCATGAATGTGAAAGTACTCAAAATCATTAAAATTTAAATAACATGAAACAGAAAGAAAAACATTCATTTAAAAATATTAATGAAAATAGTTAATATAATACATCATTATTACCATTATAATTATAATAGCACCTTACAAGTTCACTGCTTAACCCATGTTAAGTGTAGGATTCTACAACGAATGCCACAAAATATGGTGCTGAACCACTTACTTTCATCAACTTCATGTATGGCTTACTACGTCCTCTCTATATTCAATGAAGACTGCCTTATTCTTTTTTATTTTTATTTTGCTTAACAGTGCAAGGCTGCCACTTAAGGGATTTTATTCTGACGGTTCTTCGTGTTATAAGGCTGGCCCCTTGCCATTTCAGCTTAATGAACCGTGGGGATATTGCAGTTACTCCAGAATTCTGTATATAATTTTTTTTAATTTATTAACGATAATTAAAATAAAGCCCTCCAGATCGAGTATCGGTCATCGTGGTCAATCTCAACGGAGACCAACTATCAGCACAGGAAAGGATAATAGTGCGCGAGTGTATGCATAAACAAAAAGTGGACTATTATTTCCTCACAATCTGCTGCGTTTGCAATTTGACACGACTGGATAGAGATCAGCACTAACGGCATTACGTGATTTCCGAGTAAGAGGAGTGCACACCGCCATTTACATGACTACAAGTTTCCTGATAATTTCTCGACAGAAAAACCCTACAGCAGATTATTTTCGCTCGACTTGGTGTTTGAACTTGAACCTCAGTTGTTCTTACGACCACTAGATCAAAAAGGTAGACTGACAAGCCATTGTGATTATTGAAGATTGTGTATGATGAGATGTTATCAGGAAGATATTGCTGCCCATATCTTGCTTCAGTTTCCTCCGTCACCGCTTTCATAAAAGGGATGATAAATTATTAGTCTATTGTATGTATGTTTATAGTATAAATAACAAACTTCAAATAAAAAACAATCCGATGCTAAAATAAGTATATGTTGGGGCAAAGTTAATTTGCCACAATTGTCTCATTTGGCATCATTGCAATACTAACACCAATTTTCCTCCACGATTTTACATGGGGGATATTTAAATAGCAAAAGGATATATCCTCAGTAAAGTAAACATAAATACTTTTGTAACCTGAATACCTAACTGCGTAGACATAATTTACGGGCTTTTTATATTCTAAAAATAAAATGATATAAAAGACCCCCTTCACATTACCAGTGCCTCCTATGAAATACCCCTCTCCTTTACCTATATTTTTTCCAAAGTTAGCGACTACTTGACAAAACGAAAAGATTTTTTTATGTGTATTCCATTTTTTCGACCCACGTGTTTTTGAAAGCCTGTGCCACAGTGGCTACTCATTGATGCGTAAGTCTCTAACGTGTTCATCAATGCTTTTTAATATCGACTACGAATATGACTTGAATGATAGTATTATATATATATATAAATGTTTTGTAAAGGTTGCATATTTTTAACTGTATTCATAATAGAAATTTGTAATTAAAGTGGGTTTATATTTTAGCAAAATATAGCCAATCGCCCCGGCTTGACCTAGTTAGGAGCTACTAATGTGGTGTTTACTAAAATTTACCATACATAATCAAAGACCATATATTGTATCAATTTCTTCTTTGTTCAAAATAATTTTCGAGTATTTCAGAAAAAAATACAGCCTAGATCCCTCCTACCATTGTTATCTATCTATTCGTAAAGTTTAATCACAATTACTTCAGGAAATAGTTTACAACTAACCAACAACAATGAAGACTAACTATAATTGTAATAACTAGGAATAGGTATAATTTTTTGTTTAGGACTGGATAGGTATTATCGCCACATATTTCACCTCAGTTCTATAAAAATAAAATCACTAGAAAGGCTCATTCAGCCTTAAATCTTCACAAAAATTGCTAAAATGTTTATACCAACTCAGACGCTCCAGCATCTAAGAGAAAGAGAAGGCGCCATTCTACCTAGAATATAAAATTCATTAAATAAAAAAAGAAATTTTAGATAAATTTCAAAAAATCGAAGAAACGTTTTGGCCTTTCTAAATTAATTACATTACGCAATTTTAAGATGTCTCGCCGTCTGAATGACAAAGAGAAAGAATTTACCCTTCTTAAAATGTGAAATAATTAAGAGAATACTTGCTATTTACAATTTAAGTGCCTATTTTGCTTTAAAATTAGGTAAATTTTATCATTAATAATTAAGTTCTAAAACGAACACTTGAAATGTATTAAACAAAATCTCTATATATAAATATCAATTGCTGTCCGTTAGTCCCGCAAAAACTCACTAACTAACCTAATTATTACTGGGCTGTCTTAACAATTAAACCTATGCTTATATACTATGTTGAGACGTGCTCGGTATTGCTTAGCAGGTGATAGGTGATGTGAAACTCACTAACTAACCTAATTATTACTGGGCTGTCTTAAAAATTAAACCTATGTTTATATACTATGTTCAGACGTGCTCGGTATTGCTTAGCAGGTGTTAGATGACGTGAATCTCACTAACTTACCTAATTATTACTGGGCTGTCTTAATTTCTTTTGTCAATTAAACCTATGTTTATATACTATGTTGAGACGTGCTCGGTATTGCTTAGCAGGTGGTAGGTGACGTGAAACTCACTAACTAACCTAATTATTACTGGGCTGTCTTAACAATTAAACCTATGTTTATATACTATGTTGAGACGTGCTCGGTATTGCTTAGCAGGTGGTAGGTGACGTGAAACTCACTAACTAACCTAATTATTTTTAACTTGTTTTTTTTTGCTCTGCTTAGCAGGTGGTAGGTGACTTGCGGTCTCACTCCGGGACTGATGGCACTGTGTTAATTATTCTTAAGTCACGCGCTTTTATTTGATTAGCCTGCGATGCTATATTGTAGGTGACTTCTTGCTTGCTTGCAAAGTCTCGGTAGGCATATGTAACTGATTTTGATAATTTTTGTTTATATTTGACTGGAAATTTGAATGGTTTTTGAGATTCAGAAATCACCCGTGCATAGGCGGGGTGGGTCGCTAGTAATAAATATTTTAAAAACACTGCTGGATTATAAGTTAAGAATTCATAACAAATATAAAATTAATACTTACAAATTTGTATTTTTAGCAAAGTTAGGAATTTATTCCCCGTAATTACATGCATTAACTATAAAAATTTTGACGGCGATTTTAATAGAATTTTTCGGACTGAATCGTTAACCTTTGTTATTATATTACTTTGTTGTCACTGCAATTGCAACAGGCAACAAATTCTAATGCTGTTATAAATTCTTGATTTCATGTTGATTTGTTAGATTTACAATTAAATATCCACTTAATTACCACTTATCCACTCCGATTAAATTCCACGAGTATTACAATATGCAAATATAATTAAAGAATCATGCCCACTTTCTTGATTGACCTGTCACTTGACTTCTTTAACAGGTCGCGTCTACCTACAACTACTGTTGTATAAAAACAATTGTTATTAATAATAACATAATAACGTATCATCATTTTATTTAGAGGCCAGGGAAAATGCTATTAAGTAAATAAAATTTTGAGGTTATAACAGCTGTCAGATAAGGCCTGGACACTTATTTCTTTTTCCACACCATAGTATAAAACCATTAAAAATCGTACCTAATCATAAATTAATTAGTTATAAAAAATAAATTGGTTATTTTGAACATTCATAAACCACATGACGAATGAGCAAGTTTTTCGTAGTCTGAAACAGAACGTTTAAAACACGTTTTCATATATTTTTCATGGCTTCTAGGCCTTTGAGCCATTGTAAAACACGTTCGGCCTCCAAAAGTCTATTGAGAATAATAATAATAAATAAAATAAAAAGCTGTTTCAGTAAAGCGAAAAACAACAACAAAACGCGGCGGACCGCCCGCATGTGGGTGGCTACGCTCGCGGGTTACCCCCCCCTCAGGCTCTGGGGGGGGGGGGGCGGGGCGCGCCCGCGGGAAGGGAAAGGGGGGCGCCCGCGCGTCTCCTGGTTTCTTCTCCGGTGTCTTTTTTTTTTTTTTTATAATTATATATCCCCTTCCATTTTATTATAAATAATAATAAAAATAATAATATATAATAATTTATTTATTTCTCACCACAAACGACATGGAAGATACATTAGTGTTACATCTCTATTTTAACAATATTATGTCATTCATGGGAGACTGGTGCCCGTGTGGGTTCAAAGACCTATATTACAGGTCAACAGCTCCCTTCCGCCCCAATTTACTTGGCAATAAGTATAATATTATAAAGAGATCACTTATGTTATGGTTAGAAATAATATTATATAGAGCGATTTATCAGTTTGGATACATAGAAATAAAAAAAAATAAAAAATAAAATAAAAAATAAAACCACGTATTTTTGTACGTAAGTATGAGAGTTTGTAACTGTTAGCATGTCTGCGTGTATGTCTGTGAATATTTATGAGATAATTTGGAGTAATTGTTCAGTATCTGTGTATGAAAGAGTCTGAAGATATTCCACGAGTCTATTTTTACATGACCATCTGTTGACTTCATAAATAGACAATTTTTGGTGTAATTTATTATATAAATACGGTACCAAAAAAGTAATGAATTTCCTAGCAAAAGATGTGAAGAAAGGCACTGACTGAGCTACCAGATGATTACGGCGGCAATGTTCCTTTTGAGTTATTTTTGAAATTGTATGTTGTCTTAAAGCTATATGTAGCACAAATAGTTGTCGAACTTTAAGAACTTCGCCAATTCTATACAAATCTAAAGTTGGATATAAGTAGGGTTTAAAATGGATAACTTTTAGGAGTGATCTTTGCGCACGCTCTAGTTCAATAGTGTGTTTTGGCTGCACCACCCCAGACTTCAATTCCGTATGTTAATAAAGATTGACACAAGGCATAATAGGCCAATTTTAGGAATTCTCTATTAGCAACATGTCTTAATTTTTAAATATAAAAATCAATTTACGCACTCTACCACATAGTGTTTTAATATGAGAATGGAATGTTAAGGTGTTGTCAAATAATATGCCAAGGTACTTGATACTACTAGTCTTCTCTAAAACGGGACAGGAACAATCTAAAGTGTTAGGATTACCACAATAGTGAGCAATGATTTTATGCGCGTCTCCAGGTAAGGATGAGGTATGTATTGCAAAAGGCATATATTTAGTTTTCTTACAACTTAGAGTTAGTAAGTTCTTCCTAAGCCAAGCACAAACCATATTAAACCCAACCTGAGATTGCCGGAAAACATCCACCCAGGTGCTTCCAGAGAAAATTAGAGCTGTGTCATCAGCAAATGTAATTATCTAGCCATTGTGAAGATTAAGGTTACACAAATCACTAATAAAAATGAGGAATAGGGTCGGACCAAGTATACTGCCCTGAGGAACACCAAAAAAGACAGGAGAATCAGAGCTGATGATATATAAGATATTTTACATCACTAGAACGTTAGAAAATTTTAAGGCAAGATTGGACATGATTCTTTTATTCTTTCTTTTGTATAACACAAAGCCACTTGACATTTGGTGAACTCTATGAGCCAGAAACTTTTGAAAAGGTAGGAAATTTATAGCAGTTTTTTCTTACATCGTTTTTCATTATGTGCTATCACATTATTCTTTGGTTGGTCTTTGGTTGGCATATATTTCATTGGCTCCCATCTTTTACTAGATACAAATTCCTTGTCTATGTTTCTACTAGATGGCCTCTCTTATTTTTGCCTTGAATTTTGTATAATCGTAAACTTTTGGCTAATTTATATAAATAGGTACACGAAGACTGTGTACTCCCCCGATTCATTATTTTTGTATTTCCTAATTTTTATTTGATTTTTCTGTAGTATCTAGGAATTTTTGATGCACATGCCAACCACATGGTAAAAGCTCATAATATCATGGTCTGCCATACTTATAACGAGTGTTGTCGTTGAAGTTTTTGTCCAGTCTCAATTTCTCAAATCCCTGAGAAAGCACAGTCTCAATGATATGGTGGTTTTCATATACTCCATTACGGTGCTATTTTATGGTGTTTTTATTTATTCATACTGCATACTCGCATATTTAGGTAGTGGAATACTAAAGTAAAATCAGAATACCAAAAAGCTGACATACCATCCCTTCCATTAATATCTCCTGGCATAACAATATTTTCATTTCCCTTATTACTATTATTATTACTACTTTCGGATATAAGTGGACTTAGACATGTATGGAATGTGTGTGTGTTCTAGCACAAACAACTTCTTTAAGCCTTATTTCATTTGTATCCATAGCAGGCTCGGGCTTACACATTCATACTCTTTTACACATTGACCCATTCTTTCTGAAAGAATGAAACCCACTTCATGGCATGCCGGCTCGGTTTTGTCTACACTAGACCAGTATGGGGTATACATACTATGTGTAATGTCATTCTTTCCATTTTTTTGTCTCATTTACACATAACATATCTATTCCTCTATCATACATCATATCGCATACTTCATCCATCTTATCATTTATTGCACTACATACATTCAGCGTAGGCAGACGTGCTTCTGCAATCCAATTTTCGTATCCGTTGAATTCCGTTAGGTCAATTAAGCATCGGTGTTTTTAATAATAAGCAGTTGAAAGTGAAATACAGCTTACTCGAAACTAAAAATATTAAGAATCACGGTCAAATTTTGACTACTAGGCGACCAATGGTTATAATAATTATAATAATATTTTAAGCGAAACTTTCTATTCAGATTATGTTCTTCTTTTCAATTTATTTATTTTATATTTTATGCATTAGATATCTATTTTGGTAATAAGCAGTAGAAAGTAAAATACAACCTGCTTGACACTAAAAACATAAAGAATCACGGTCCAATTTCGACTACTAGGCGATCACTAGTTATAATAACTGTAATTATATTTTAAACAAAATTTTCTATTATGATTATGTTTTTCTTTTTAATTTTTTCTTACATCTCGGAGATATTTTACGTATATATATATATATATATATATATATATATATATATATATATATATATATATATATATATATATATATATATATATATATATATATATTATTGGTGCGCCATATGAATAGCTTCACTGTGCGTGATATGAAACCGCATTCCGCATCGTTACAGCCTACGCTACGGATCGTTTCAATTGCTGTAGTGCGGGAAAGGGGGGTAAAATTACGTTCCTAATCTACTATAAACTAAAATGCAGACAAAAGATTGTACCGCAAAAGGTTGTAAGGAAATTCTACTTTAAAAAATCGGCCGCGATTTTGTTAGTTTATAGCTGCCCAAATTGTGAGTTTGAGATAGGTAAAATTAAATTGTGAGCAAATTGTAATTGGCAGGATTTTTTATTTTTTATTTAACGTACATTACTTAATTATATTCCTGTCCGCGCGTTATGGCCCCACTATGGGCCGAGCAATCGACTCAATGTGCGGGTGGTGGGCGTATCAAACCAGTTCGGTATTGTCGTTCAGCGGAAGCACGTCTTCATATTGATTGAATGTGAATGATATTTTACTCAAGATACCATCTTACTCATGTTTAATGTCCATGTCACACCTATGCCGGTAGTTGTTGGGAGCACTATGCTCGAAGTTGTTGACGAGTACGTTTACCTGGGACAAATAGTCCGACAAGGTAAGTCCAACTTCGACCGAGAGGTCAATCGACGGATTCAACTCGGCTGGGCAGCGTTCGGGAAATTACGACACATCTTCACGTCAGGTATATCTCAATCTCTGAAAACTAAAGTGTACAACCAGTGCATGTTGCCAGTGATGACTTACGGATCAGAGACGTGGTCCTTCACCGCTGGCCGTATGAGGACGCTCAAAGTCGCTCAGCGAGCTATGGAGAGAGCTATGCTCGGAGTTTCTCTACGTGATAGACTCAGAAATGAGGATATCCGCAGTAGAACCAGAGTGACCGACATAGCCCAACGGATTAGTAAGCTGAAGTGGCAATGGGCCGGCCATATAGCTCGAAGAACCGATAACCGATGGGGAAGAAAGGTTCTCGAGTGGCAGCCTCGTACCGGTAGGCGTAGTGTAGGGCGACCCCCACTAGATGGAGTGACGACCTGGTAAGACATGCAGGAAGTCGATGGATGCAGGTGGCTCAGGACCGTGCTTTGTGGCGTTACTTGGGGGAGGCCTATGTTCAGCAGTGGACTTGTGAAGGGCTGTAATGATGATGATGATGATGATACCATCTTACGTTGAAACAGACATTCGAGTGTACTCATATAATTTTTAGGGTACAATTTCAGTCCTTCATACAAGGTAAACAATTCACCATTTATGTCATGTTTATGTATGTTATGTTTATTTATTTCGTACACACCCTCTCTTATGCGCAACATCTGCCATCTCAGAATCGGACATTCTTACTAGAATGTCCGATTCTGATTTTATACTCAAAATACTAAATTCTCGCCCATGGTTTGCAACTTCTTTAATATGGTCTAAGCACTTGAACTGCTCGCTCGTTACCACGGCTCGTTACTGTTTCCATTGCATGCCCGCGCCGCTGTGCCCGAAATATGCCCTATTCGTCACGCATTCACTTTGACTGCATATTTATACTTTCTTCCAGCTGCTGTGTACAAGTTTTCTCTTATTTATGAAAAGATACTACCCACTGTACCGAGTCTGTCTGGATTGGCTTCAAATATCTTCCTCAGCCCAAAAAAGAGAGATAGACAGAACACAACGTTCATTTCAAGTAAAATCAATATAATGTTCAACTTAAAAAAAATAATAAAGAACACTTAAGTTATTATAAAAGTCAATTTTAAAATACTGATGGCAAGTGACTACTGTGGCCCATGGACATTCGTAACTAACTTCAAACAAAGAAAAGTTACGGATGCGTAATCACCGCTGAGGACTAAGATGGAATTCTTCACATCCTGTAATTTTACTGACTCTCGATATTCTTCAAATTAGAACACAACCGTTCAGGTACTGTTGCTTGAGGACAGAAATAGATAAGAGGGTGCTACCTACCCAGACGGAATCCTAGTCAGAAAAAGGAATCCAACCAACTCGGGGGTGGCTTTAATATTATGTACTTATTTATGTCTCACATGCGACATTCATTTCAACGTTTGAGGCATGTATATTTCAGTACAAATTTGACATTTAATGCCTCGATAAGGTATTTATTTGGCCCATTTTCAATATATCGTCAATTTGGTCGATACACTTTCGTCTTAGGCATCTTTGCCGAGTCTGATCCTTACTTCTGCAACACACATTTGATTTTTGCTTTTTCTTTATAAATTATTTCTACAAGGCATAATCACCGTAGTAATCCATTCAAAC
>CAJQZP010001409.1:0-5000 GCA_907164705.1 Parnassius apollo | reverse complement strand
ACAGAACTATATTAAGTAAAAATGACATTTTAAACACATTATTAAAAGCCGTAGTGACTAAAGGGCCAAGTGCTCGCTGTAAATGCCACAGTATGCGAACAACCTGGGTAAGATCTCCTCGAGCATCAATGAAATTATAAATTAAATTTAAAGCGCTGCTTTACAACGTGCACTACGTTGAAGAAATACATCGTGAGAAAGCCTGCATACCAAGGAAATATAGATATTTCGAAGTGAAATGTGAAACTCGTGAAACCCGACAATATGCATTTGGGCATTGCGGAGGACAGTTCCAAACCCTTTCACATGAGAATAGGCCTCACTGAAGTATTGGGACGTATATAGCCTGTAACGTTATTATTTTTTGACTTAATAGTTTTACAATAAAGATAATTCCTGTAATTTTATTATAAACATAATGGTTTCTGATAATAATTGCATAAGATTTTCATTGTATGTATAACGTACGTACGTGTAGTTCTACTTTAACAAGGATAAAAGACAAAATCTATAAATTTCTATGCTAAAAAGCTAGAAACTTGGTCAAGATTATTAGATTAAAATTAATAAATAAAACGACTTTGTTCTGATTGATAATTGTTTTCTGATATGAAACGACGTAATTATAAGTACGAAAAGTTATCAACATATTTGAAAAGATGTAGAATATTAATACTTTTTTTACATATAGCCAGTTGGAATCTATTTCTAGATATATTTTCACTATAAAAACTATGTTGGGCGTTCACTCAATATTTTTTTCTTAGTGTCTTATTTTCTCGTAGTGGATGATGTGGCAGATGTTGATAATGGAAATAATATAGATGTTTACGCTGGCGTACAAGATCTATATTAATCTCTAATGATAACTGCATTAGAGAATGAAGAAAGACAAAGTATGTAAGAAGTGGAGATCGAGAGTTTATATGGGACTTCTTCGAAGTTTGAGAACTTGTTGCAAGCCGCATACAGGATAAGCTTGAACTTTATTCCATCTGAGGTTTATCTTATACTTTCCTTCAATTAGATTGTAAATTAATGTTATAACCAAGTTCTTTGGACCACTTAATTTACTAACCATCGAGTGGATTGTAGGCTCGTCTGCCATATTTCTGCAAATATTATTGAATGAACAATTTAACAATCATATAATTTCTAGATTAAATTACTATTTAAATCATAATCATAATAAATACTTAATAATTCGCAAATTCGATGCTATTTTATTTTATTGAATCTTCGAATTCTATTGACACTGAAAGTAGTAAAAAACTACTATTAACCACTCCAACTAAGCTTAAACGCCTATGATTATGTTTGACACGAGTAGTCGAGTGGCTAGTTCTAGCCTGTGACTTTCAGTCCATCCTCAATCAGTAAGCTACTGTGGATTCTTGATATACACATATATTATTATAGTTATATAAATTCGACATTGAGTATGTACGACTAACTATAATGTGACTATATTTAGATTAGCCGGCTATACTAAAGTAAATTTTTGTTCATACGCTAATGTCTGACCTAAAGAAGAATATTTTGAAGTGAAAATTTCTTTAGCATTTGAAAGTCTATGAAACGAAAAAGTGACAGTAAAAAAAGATAGACACATAAATTCATAAGATTTAACGTAGGAGAAAATGAAATAGAAAGCATTATGGCTCAATGCTCGCTAGAAAAAAGTCGTAAACGCCGCCGAAACGGCGTAGCTTACGCCTTTTGTTCAACAAGGTTTCGTGTGCCTATGGAATAAACAAGCAGTGAAGAACGGTCAAACCTCAACTTCTTAATTAGGTAAAATTTATTTTTTGTAATTAGTGAGTACTATATAAGGTATATCGAAAGGAGTATAAACATTCGAAGGGAAATTAATCTACTCGTAAAAATTTGTGGTTGTTCCGTACTTTTAAAAACACATTAACAATGTCGAAGACTTCTTTAGATATTTAAAACAAGGTCGGATTAAAATATGTCGTTTAAATCAAATAAGTAATAAAATAAATGAGTCCAAGTAATACTAATTTAAATAAAAAAAGAACCATGAAAACCGGTAGTAGGTAATTTAGTGCTTTTCCTATCTGTATGGTTCACTTTTCATAATATATGTCGTGGCAGCGGCAGTAAACAGTAAAAAAATTTTGCAAATACAATCAACCATTTTGAAAAAAAATTCATAAAAAATTCAGGATTTCATAAATTCAAGCCATCTAGCCTCTATTTTACGTACCAACTTGGGTGTCAATCAGTTGTCCGATAATTATCATTATTATAGTAATTAATGTAGTATATTTTTATAATATACATTAATTATTATAATAAAAATTAATTAAATTAATAAATATAATTAAATTCACAAACAATTTATAAAGAAAAGTAACACTTAATAGCAACTTCACAGTTTATTTCAATTTAACATTTTAAAAAGATTAAGTACTATTACTCACATAATATGTGGTATAACAGTAATATAAGGCAGTTATTATTTAAGTTCCTTTTCCTTTTAGGAAAAAGTACAACAGCACTCTTATCAAAATTTACTGATGAAGTGAATAGTCATCTAAATGAAAAAAGACAGGTGCTTGCCCTATTTATCGACTTCTCACGTGCTTTTGACACTTTGTTACATGAACAGCTAGTGGACAGATTAGACAAATGTGGTATACGTGGCCCTTTACTTAATTGGAGCCATAATTTCTTGAAGAACCGAAAATCGTTTGTGAAAATTGAAAATAACTACAGCGAGCCGATGTTGATAACAGAGGGATACCAGTTTGCAGATGACACTTGTCTTGTAATCGGTGATAAAAATCCACAAAAGGCATGTGACCTTTTGCAGTCTGACCTAGATATCCTATCAAGGTGGTGCCATGATGCTGGGCTTGTCCTTAATGATAGTAAAACTAAGTTGTTAGTAATTAAATCTCCATACCTAAAACCCGCTTCAATAAAAAAAATAGTTGCACACAACCACATCTGCCTACATAATAACCGCGCTGCTGAATGCCGCTGCCCAGCAATTGAGATAGTTGACACACAAACGTATCTCGGACTAGTTATTGACAGTAAATTAAATTGGAGCCAGCATATTGACCGTGTATGTACTAAACTAAGACAGTTTTTAGCAAATATCACTATTCTCAATAATCGCATTCCTTTTAAAATAAAGTTAATGTTATATAATGCACATGCGGAGTCGCACATTCAATACGGGCTAAGTAGCTACGGCCGAACTTACAAAACATATCTTGACCAGATCCATAGTTTACAAGTAAGAATACTCTATACTATAGTTCCAAATAAAATAAAAAATAAATTCAGCCATGACGTTAATGGTCTCTTTAAACATTGTAAAATTTTACCAATACATATACAAGTACAAAATATTTTATTAAAAGAACAATTTTTTAATGAATCGCTAAAAATCCGGATTGAGCATTCTGTAAACACTCGAGCAATTTCTAAAAACCGTCTCAACGAGCCGCGTGCTAGCAATGCGTACGGTAAGAGAACATGTAGCTACTTAATACCTCGGCTTATCAATAACTTACCATCAGAATTAGTGGACAATATCACTAAAAATAACATTAGATGTAAACTAAAGGGTCACTTTCTTAAATTATTATAACGTATTTTGTCATTTTTTTATTGTTTGCATATTTATTTCATGTTTTTTGTTTGTTTTTCCTTTTTATACTATCAGCAATACAACATAACGTTATATTATTTTATAAAATTGTAATCTCTCGATAGCTTAAGTATAAACCTTAGTGGTTTTTTTTTAAATGCTATCACTACAAATATGTGTAATGCTTGTTCATATGTTAAATAAATGAAAAAAATAAATAAATAAATATGTCAGTATTATAGTAATATAGTAATTAATGTGTATTTTAATAGAGAAATTAATTTTTAATACTTGCTTTATTTTTACATTTAAATTTAAAACTAAGAAAATACTAACAATTTAATTTCTAACTTATTCCACATAATTGATTTTACCTGTAATGTTTTAATTAAGGGAGTTATTTGTCCAATGAGTGTCAACGTTTCTAGAATGTCATAAAATAATTATTTATCAAATCAGTTCTATTGTTTGTAGGAATATCATTAACAACTACATTATGAGGCATTGTACTATTGTCGATAGATGGTAGTTCTACTTCAGAGGGGATTTCTGTGAGATTGTGATTTCTGCAAATATTATGTATAACTGTAGTTGCTATTATTACCGCCTGCATATTTGGTATTGACAAACGTAGTGTAAGAACTACAACAGGGAACCTACGTTTCCATACTCCAAATGCTCTGTAATACAAACAATTTGTTTATTAAACATCAGTATTCCCATAACACATTTTATCTAATAATACTGTTTTATTTAACATACCGTTCAATGGTATTTTTAGTTTTAATGTGTGCTTCATTACCTATGTTCAGCTTCAGAAACTGGATTCAGAACAGGTGTTAATAAATATGGCCTGTTTGGATAAACACTATCTCCAAGACAGCGATTTCCGAATTGCCTGCATCACATTCAGCTGTTATAAAAATAAAGAATATTAGGCTCTGACAGTAAATATTCAAATTTATTACAATTTGAATACATATTATTTACACCTACCTCTCAGACTAGATTTATTAAATATAGTTGCATCATGCGTAGAACCAGGCCAACGAGCCACAACATTTACATATTTTAAATCTGCATCACAAACACCTTGAACATTTAAAGAAAAGTAACCCTTCCGATTTCTGTATTCTTCGCCTATTAAATGACCTAAAATATATAAACATTATTATTAGCAACTTCATAGTTTATTCATATTTGCCAAAATTTTAAGAAGAGTTGAGTATAGTTACTTACATGGAGACTGTATGCGGATATGTGTGCCTCATTGCCCCAAGCACACGAGGAAATCCAGCAATTCTATAGAATTTGTCTGCACTCCTTCGATGAACATAAATATATTTATCATATAATTGGGCAATTGCTGATGATG
>CAJQZP010001408.1:0-58600 GCA_907164705.1 Parnassius apollo | reverse complement strand
TTGTATTCTACCACATAAATGATAGTACTTTTATACTGATAAAGCAATTCGTGCAAAATTATTCCCTAACCATTCCAAAATATCAAAAAATGCACAACGTTAATATTCAAGTTTTCACTTCTGCCTGCACTCCCGGAGTGCAACCCGTCGTTTTTTTTTTAATTTAAGTGTATTATGAGGGCAACATTTTTTCTATTGTCCTCTTCTTCATGTAAGCAAGTGTTCCGGCAGCAGAGTATTTTTACCATCACTCTACCGTCATATATTTTGAGTTTACTGCATAACCTAACCTGAAGCGGCGTGCACACTCAGTGACATCGTCGAAAAATTGTTATTACATGTAGAATATATCCAGTACAAGATACAATCCATTTCACATTGACATACTCGTCGGAAGAGACAATTGTGCAAGTTGGAAGCTTGCAGTGGAAACGTTTTTTCTTATAGTATAGGGTGACAAACGAGCACACAGTCCACCTGATGGTAAGTGATTGCTGCAGCCTATAGACATCTACATCTATCCTCGATTACGAATCAAAATGCAGATGCATTATCATCTGTCATGCAAAAATGGTCTCCGGTTCTCTACGCTCACCTTACGAAGCACAGCAGCGGCAAGCTGCTATTTTACACTGGTATTCTGTGAGAACGTGGTCCTTCCTCGGTCTAGCCAATCCAATGCGGATTAAGAATGGGTCAAATGCCTTTTGTACGCCGATGATCAAGTTATTCTTGCGTCGTCGGCGGCCGAGTTGCAAATGATGGTTACATTAATGAATAGATCATTAAAAGATAGGAGTATGAAAGTAAACGCAAGTAAGACGAAGGTTATGGTTTTTGAAAGAGAAGAAAGTAAAACGATTTGTGAAATAAGAATAGAAGGGGAGTTGATAGAGCAAGAAGATGAGTTTGTATATTTGGGCTGCGTATTTAGCAGGGATGGAAGATATGATAAGGATATAGAACGACGAGTGAATGCGGGAAATAGAGTAAAAGGGGCCCTACACTCTATTGTGAAGAGTCAAAATGTGTCGAAAAAGGCACGTATGGCAATTCACAATACTGTGTTGGTCCCTACTTTAACGTATGGTAGTGAAAGTTGGGTGCGGCAGAAGAAGCACGAGAGTAGAATGAACGCAGTAGAAATGCGGTCGTCAAGGAGTATGTTAGGGCTGAATCTGAGTGACAGGGTAAGAAATTGTGTAATAAGAGAAGAGTGTGGTTTGCAAGATGATGCTGTAACCAGGATTAAGAAAGGAATGCTTCGGTGGTTTGGTCCTGTGGAAAGTATGAATGAGGAGAGTGACAAAGAAAATTTATGTTGCGGAAGTGAATGGCAGAGTCGGAAAGGGAAGTCCTAGGCGAAAATTTATCGACCAAATTGGCGATTTATTGAAAACGGGCCAAATTAGGAGTACCCTTAACCGCCGAGCGTGAATGCGTAGGTGTATGGATGTGAAGGAGGCGAGAGAGGTGTGTCAGGATCGTGCCAAATGGAAGTCTGTAGTCTCTGCCTACCCCTCTGGGTGACAGGCGTGATTGTTTATGTTATGTTATGTTAAATAAAAGAAGAAACAGGTTTATTTTAAAATTACAGAAAACTAAAACAAAATCAGGTAAACGACACTACAAAATACAATCAGCTCACCTATATAATAAAATTAATAAAATAATTGAAATATACCCTTTAAAATTAAGAGCTTGTAAAAATAAATTATTTGATTGGTTTCAGCCATTAAGTTATACTGACACATCTTCTCTCAGTGTGTATTACTGCATAGTGGTTGTATGATTTGTAGTTTACAGCCACTGGTCTATGCGACAGTTGTAATTATATCTCTGTCATATTATCTCTTCCATATTACCTTTGTTCTTAAATATTATAAAACTTAACTTAAAATGATTTCAGCTCAAGTTCCCTAATCTAAAAATTATGATTTATAACAATAGTTTTCTTTTGTAAATGTAAATTCTGAATTTAAGGAAGTTCGAAACATCCTGCCTGCCACAAGTATATATACCTATATATATATATGCTTACTAGGCAGCTGCAACAATGAATATTGTATGGATATATGTTTTTTGATAAAATTAATGTATTTTTGATTTTGATTATCTGGTGTAATAAGGCCAACCAAAAGACGACTGCGGACAGACTAAATACTCTACAAAGGACTGCCTGCTTAATGGCAACTGGAGCGATGCGATCATCGCCTGCAGCAGCTCTTAATGCACTTCTGTGCCTAACGCCCCTTGATCTTTATTTAGACCAGGAGGCGAGGGTTGGTTAGTTTAGGATTAATGCCCAGGGCGGACTGCGCTTGCTTTCTTAAAAATTAAGATCCATGTTCGACTCAATTAAGGAAACACGGGTTTTACGCATGATCTCAGATATCATGCGTCCACTATGCACTTTTAATAAAAAGTATGTAGTGGAACTACCCTCCAGATAAGACTGGCTGAATAGAAGATAGGTTACCTGTGAGGTCGGTAGCCTTATATGGTACACTGATAAGTCAAAAATGGACCTCGACGTAGGCTTTGGAATTTATGGGTAATGCCCCATATTCAAACTTAGTATGAATTAAAGTAGATTCACTTCTATCTTCCAGGCAGAAATTTTCGTTATACTTCAGTGTTCAGAAATCAATCTGCAAAAATACTACGTCAATCATATAGTGTGTATAAACTCTGATAGTCAAACAGCACTGCTAGCGCTGAGATCAAACTTGATGAACTCGAAACTTGTTGGGGACAGCGTGAAACGTCTAAACACCTTGGGATATAACAACAGGGTCGTTTTAAGATGAGTTCCGTACCACGCGGGTATTGTTGAGGGCATAAAGAGCACACACTTTGGAACTGAGCCATTTTGTGGAATCTTGAAAAGCCTAGCCCGAATGACGCTTGAAACTCTTAATTACAATTAAGATCTGATCTGATACACTAGGTTTAAAACATTTTAAAACCTTCATACGGGCTTTGAAAAATAAACTGCGCATTCTGGCAAGAGCTCTGGTTGGACACTGTTGTCTTAAAAACACATGTCCATCCTGGGACTAAGCAACTCAAGGATGTACTTGTGAAACGCCTCTGCACTTCCTGACTGAGTGTGGACCCTTAACGCGCAAACGTAACAAATGTAGGAAAATATCTACTTTGCCCAGAAGAAGTGAAATTGCTCACAGCCAAGCAACTTCTATTTATTGAATGTGGTAGAGCCACGCTGCAGCTACTGTTGTAGCATGAATGGGTCGGCTCGACCGGGGAAGGACCACGCTCTCGCAGAAAACCAGCGTAAAATATCAGCTTAATGCTGCTGTTGTGTGTGTTTCGTATGGTGAGTGTAGAGAACCGAAGACCCGTTTTACTGGGATCGAGGCATTGGATCTTAGTCCTCAGGGATGAGAACGCATCTGCATTTTGATTCTTAATTGAATGTTGATGTCTACGGGCCACAGCATCCACTTACCATCAGGTGGACTGTGTGCTCGTTTGTCACCCTTATCCTATAAAAAAATTGAAGTTAATGAATGGCTTACAGTGAACTATAGCCATAGCAGCGATCATAATAGATCCTTTTGGTCGCAGTGATACTGGTTTATCTAGACCTGCATAGCTGCTCGCACAAAAAATGCTATGCAAGCTATGCAGTCCGAATGTATGTATTTACCAAAGATGTTTAGATTGAAACAGTAGCGAGCCTTTTCATCTGCTCTAATAACAGATAGGTCAAATTCTAAGCCAGCCCGATCCAGATGACAGAATATATTATTTGTGTACGAAGCCGTAGCCAAACACTGATCCTAAAGAATTGTTGAAAATTAACGTTTTCTTACCCTGTGATTGATACAATTAAAAGTGCATTGGTTACGTGACTTAAACTATAAAAAATTCTATAGTATCTACGTATTAATTTTTATACAAAATGAAAATAATTCCCGAAAGGTAAAAAATCCTGTGTTGATTTGCAAATCAGTTGAACAGATTGTTCAGGAACTTATTCCCAGACCCATCATTTAAAGATCTTCATTCAGCAGAGTCACATAAAGTTCTCAGACTAATTAAGAATAATGATTGGCAGGATATTTTTCCCAAATGTGTAGAATGACGGCCCTGTGACGCAGTAGCTTAGCATTAGCGCGCGCACGCGCGCACGCACGCACGCACGCACGCACGCACGCACGCACGCACGCACGCACGCACGCACGCACGCACGCACGCACGCACGCACGCACGCACGCACGCACGCACGCACGCACGCACGCACGGCACGCACGCACGCACGCACGCACGCACCACGCACGCACGCACGCACGCACGCGCGAAGCACGCACGCACGCACGCACGCACGCACGCACGCACGCACGCACGCACGCACGCACGCACGCACGCACGCACGCACGCACGCACGCCACGCACGCACGCACGCACGCACGCACGCACCCACGCACGCACGCACGCCAGCACGCACGCACGCACGCACGCACGCACGCACGCACGCACGCACACACACACACACACACACACACACACACACAAATACATCGGTGAGAACTCGTGAAAATTTTCGAAAATTGGGGTGAAACGAAAATTTTCCCTATATTTGAATTTTTTTTCTTAGCTGGAAGTTAAAAAAGAAAAACTGCACTTCGTATCCTGCTAACTATACCTGTACTACAACTGTCGCTCAACGGAAACGAAGTTTTAGTACATTAAATACATTTAAAAATTTACTTACGTTTCTACTATGTGTCAGAAAAGACTGACATATGTTAGAATCTTATCCATAGGAAATTCTATTACCCAGAAGTTAAATTATTCCGAATTAATAAAAAAAAATCCAAGCGCATAAGTCAGAAAGCTTGTCATCTAGGCTTTTCATTAAGTTTGTTGTTGGTAGTTCTTTTTTAACACTGTCTGCAGAACAACAGTTAAAATAAATGTTGTCAAACAAGATTATTAACTCTTATTATGAGAAATAATCTGTACAACTAGTCACCGCAGCAAGGCGAACATAGTGGCGTTGTCGAGCGTAACAGAGTAGTGCGAGTGGAATGGACATTTCTTTAACGCGAATAAGCAGAACAACTGCTATGGCAAGAGCATATACACCTGTAGATATTTGATAGATCTAATACTATTTAAAATCACGAAAAAGCAACTGCACAGTATAGGAACACTAAGTTTTTGTATTTAGAGGGGCGCCACTATGATATCTTGCTACTGCCTGGCTAGATCTGATCAATTACGTGCAGCTGTAGAGAGTGCAACTACATGTAAAGAATTCTGGGATATCCTGTAGCAGACTTTCGATAAAAGCGGGTTATACAGAAAAGTTGCCTTGTTGAGAAATCTGATCACAACAGCATTTGACAGTTCGCGAAATGTAGAACTATTTGAATAACATGATGTCGATAGCTCGAAAGCTTGGGATTATCAAATTTGACATAGATTATGATTGGCTTGGAATGCTGATGTTGACTTGCCTGAAATATGTAAGCTAATGATAATGGGATTGAAGAGCTCGGGAATCAAGATCTGTGCAAACTCCAGCATTTTTCACTAGGAAGATAGCCGTTCATAGAATTCACAGTATAGGACGATGTCATAAATGTAACAAGGACGGACACTTTGCCGAGAACTGTCGTACTCCGAAGACGAATATTGAAAAAATAAAATAAAGATAAAAGTTTTGTAGCAGCATTTTTAGCTTTTTCACAGACAATGAATTTTCGATATGTGGACTCAGGTGCCTCCATGCACATGACCAATAGATGTGACTCGATGTATGATGTAACAAGTTCACCGATACCCACCATATCTTTTGCCAGATTATATGTGAAAGGTAAACTTATTGATAAATGGTTAAAAAGTAAAATTCAGGTAAGAGAAGTTCTACATATACCTAAACTTGCTGGCAATTTCTTATCAGTAAGAACTATGGTGAAAAGTGGTTGTAAGGTAAACTTAAGGGACAAAAGTTGTGATATTTTATAAAAATATTAAATTCATCAGTCACATTAGTAAAAAATTTGTACCATTCATACACACAAGCAAGAGTTCTCTAACCTAATATGCTCAAATAACTCAATTTTGATGTTGTACTGTAGCATAGACGCAGCCACCTGAACTTTTCAGATGTTAACAAGTTACCTAAGTGTGCAGAGGGAATCGATCCGTTTCGTGAGAAAAGTAAAAATCCGTTCATATTAACCATCCGCTTCGAAGGTAAAAAAAAGCAGAATGCCTTTCAATAACATTAGCTGCAAAGATGTGGATGTGAGCTCACTGGAGCTTATCCATGCTGACTTATGTGGAAAGATGGAGCAAACATCATTGGGAAGACATTGCTGATGTGAAGAATCGACGCTTCGGGAAGTCTTCAGTTTGTGTGTGTCTACAGGATCGCCCCCGTCACTACATCACATACGATAGACCACAAATCCTTGCTAAAGAACACCAATTCCTCCCAAGGATGATTTGCGAGGCTATTATATACCTCGCGGCTATATATCAATAACATATATCAAATCAAAATCATATCAATCAAAAAACATCCTAATTTCAATAGAGAAAATGGCTGGGTGCTACCATCTGCTTGGGATCCTATAATTAATAAAATTAAAACCCAACCCAAGCATACAACTGCAAGAATTCACGATACTATAAATTCGTACTGCATAGATCGGAACAAAAATTAATAATTTTAATCTATGGTAACCGCGGTTAACTATGACGTCTAGACGTTGAACATCTCAGCCTCCCCCGTGACCATGGAGTTAAATGAGCCGCGTGCAGGAGCTCCTGTCGTCGCCCGCGCCACCGCTTGCAGGAGAGTGGTTTATATCCCCCGCCGAACTGCGGAGGACAGTAACCCGCCTGCAACCGAGGAAGGCGCCGGGGCACGACGGGATTACCAACGCTGCACTACGACAGCTGCCCAATAGAGTCCTTGTAGAGATAGGTCGGCTCTACAACGGCATATTGCGGACATCCCACTTCCCGGAGGACTGGAAGAAAGGCAAAGTCATCGTCTTGCTGAAACCCGGGAAGGACAGGCGTAGAGCTGCCAACTATAGGCCGATCACGCTACTACCGCATATAGCTAAACTGTGCGAAAGATTACTGTTAAAACGTCTCCACCCGTGCATCCAACTTCGGGCGGAGCAACATGGATTCAGGAGGGGTCACTCAACAGCAACACGGCTGACCAGAGTGCTGCACCTGCTTGCGGCCGAACACAACCGTGGCCGCATATCGTTGGGCGTCTTTCTCGATATCGAGAAGGCGTTCGACCGGGTGTGGCACACAGGATTACTCTACAAGTTAGACGTACAAACAAGTATCCCTCCTGCTATATTGCGGCTAGTGGCGTCTTTTCTGGAAGGCAGGAAGTTCTACGTCTGCGTAGAGGACGCCGAGTCCGCAATAAAGACCATAACAGCTGGTGTGCCACAGGGTAGCTGTCTGTCTCCAGCCCTGTACGCGGCGTACACAAATGACATCCCTACCCTGGCAGGACATTTGCGCGAATGGGAGGACGACGTCGAATTAGCGCTTTTTGCGGATGACAGCGCATACTTCACGTCGTCCAGAAGAGCCCACATTGCAGCTGCCAGGATGCAACGTCTGCTGGACCTGCTGCCACCATGGTTGGATGAGTGGAGGATGGCCGTCAATGTTAGCAAGACGACCGCTCTACTCACTCGCCGCTATAGAAATCTACCACCACCGCTAACCCTCGGAGGCCAAGAGATCGCATATGAGAAGACCGTGACCTACCTTGGATGTCGGATTGACAGGATGTTGCGTATGACTGCGCACGTCGACTCTGCTATACGCAAAGCTCGATGTGCGCGGGCAATGCTCCGCCCTGTCCTGACATCCAAGTTACCGACAAAGTCGAAGTTAACTATCTATAAAACATACATAAGACTCCTGCTAACATACGCTGCTCCGGCCTGGTATGCACTCCTGAGCGATCATCAGAAGCGGCGACTTCAGGCCCAGCAGAGTTTGTCATTACGAACCATAGTCGGAGCGGGTCGCTACGTCCGTAACGACGTTATAGCGGCCAACTTGAAGATGGAGAGCCTGCATGAATTTGTGGTCCGGCTGGCGCGCGGTATGTTTGACCGTGCTGACAACGGGCCACATGAACACCTCAACGGCTTCGCGCCGTTGCATGCAAGGCCGCCGGACGGGCGACCCTATCCAAGAGAACTCCTCCCTATATAGATTAGGGAGTCGAGTATAACCCACAATGCCGCAGAAAGGCCAACTCAGACATAATAATTTGTGATTAAACAACAAATTATAGATTACCACCTTTAATGACAAAATTAACCAACTGCGACAAAAGTCGCCCAAACAACGCCTATAACATCTAGGCGCCCAGGACCGGCACACTGTAGTGTGCCGTGAGGAACATCCGGGCAAAGGGGTACACCCCGAGGCCCGAGACCTGCACGGCATTATGCCCTGCAGAGGACAGCAACGACGATGGAGTTAAATATACGCGATAAAATCCGTAAAAACTAGTATTATTTAAATGTGTAGTGTTCTCATAAATATAAGAAATCATTAAGAAATCATTATCATTGAGAAGAATGAAGTTTTTCATAGCCTCTATTAATGACTTTACTCCAAAAGTTCTGTTTATGTTTTGAAAGAAATTGAGTTTACTAGAAGTGTTCAAAGATTATAAAGGTAAAGTATAGAATGAACTCTAAACTTAAAAAAATTTTTCAGTCAGATAACGAGAAGAAGTACTGTATCAAAGAATTTGATAATTTTTTGAGTAGACATCAAATTGAACATCAAACAAGTACCAAGTACTCGCCCCAACCAAATAGCCTAGCAGAAAGGATGGATAAGACGTTTTAAGAAATGGCCAAGTATATGTTGGTTCATGCTCATTTGTCAAAGCAATTTTGGGCAGAGGCGCTAGCAACAGCGGTCTATATAGTTAATAGATCACTTACTAGATCACTTGATCGCAAAACTCTTATAAAGATGTGATCAGGCAAGAAACCCAACTTATCAAATATATAAATTCTGAGCGATCTCTGAGGCAGAAGGCGTTCAGGCGTTCAAGCGTTCCGCGTTCGCGTTCTTCGTTCCTTGTGTTGTATTACGTTACATAGACATACCCAGACAGCAGTAATTCTGTGTCAACCAGAACGTAGGCGTTCGTGATTCGTGAGCAACTGAACGCTCGAACGCAAAACGCGAACGCCGAACGCTCGAACGCAAAACGCGAACGCGGAACGCTCGAACGCAAAACGCGAACGCGGAACGCCCGAACGCAAAACGCGAACGCGGAACGCTTGAACGCGTGACCGCTTCCTGTCTGATAAAACACTTAGCTCTGAATTAATGGCTCAAGTACCCAAAGAAAAACATCAAAAATGGGATTCTAAATCTAAAAGAAATTATAAAAGTTGAGATGCAGTATTTTTTAAAATGTGGACTTAGTAGTAGACTTGAGCATAATGTTGTAACGTTACTTACCTAACAATGATCCTGAAATTCAGTCAGAAGAATTTTGATTTTTTGACATAAACACGCAAAGTAAACTTACGTCCACGCAGAGCTGCCGAGTATGCAGAAAAGGATGACCATAATGTGAGTCACTTTATCCCATTTTTAATTTGTGTGATCCTCTCATTTTTGATGAAGAAGCTCATCTCCACATACTGATCAATGGAAGGAGGCCATGAAAGAGGATTATGATTCCTTAGTAAAGTATAAAACTTGGTCACTAGTAGATTTGGCGTCCGCTAAGAAAGCCTTTTCATTTAATGAGTGTATATAATAAATAGGAAGGGTGAGATTGTTCGTTTTAAAGCAAGATAAGTCATTACGGGCTATGCTTTAAACAAGGTGCATCGGCACGATGGCAAGAGAGGTGCTTCCGAATTACAGAGCATGATCGGCTGCGACGTGCAACATAAAATAAATCTGCGCTTGGAAGAGATCAATGGAGATTTTCTTCAGTTACCTGCAGCATTTACGAGTAAATGCTTAACCGAACTGCAAAGCACCGCGCAATGCGATCTGCGGAGCGGCGCTTTGGCAATCGTTCTATAACTATTATCTCGAACAGGTTATGACACAAAGTGATTTTTGGCCATACTTACGAAAATCGGTAACGGTGAGAAACTCGATCTTAGCAAATTGCTCTGATCGAAGATCACTTCGGAAGAAAAATATCGTTGAAGGTAAACTTAATTGCTGCTGTTCGCCTCATTCATCGCAAACATGATGTTGCCTCGAATATAACTATGCTTTCGCACCTTAGTTCGAAAGTATCGCAGCCGACAAGATGATTGTCTGCAATACGCTAATGGAGGTCACGACAGCTCGACGTAACTTACACAAGATAAGCATCGTCAAGTCGGGCGGTTTGCCGTACAGCATAAAACTAGCTATCGGCTAACCATATATGATTACCATGAACTTAGATGTTTAAGATGAACTCGTGAACGGCACGATCGGTTCGCTTAAGAGGGTAGGTGGTCTGCGCGGGAATTGAAAAATAGGTATTTGGTAGGTTGTATGACCGCCGTTTGTAGTCATAATTTTTCCGTTATTGTAATAACTTTGTTCGAATGCAATAAAGAGTTATCTACCTATCTATTTGAAGAAACTATTGCCGTCCCTCTCCTCTGGTCTCCACCCGAAGAGTGCGATAGGGACAACTGCAGCTCAAAACGATTTTACCAACAAAAACCACGACCGATCGTCGTTTCGTAAATATTTTTAGTATCAAAATTTAAAGGAAGAATAGATTCTATTATTTGCTTTTATCTTAAAAACTTTTCAAATTTCTTTGGTCGTCGTCTGATTACGGAGGTAAAAACGGGGCATTTTTTAGGTTTTTGGTTAATATTTCTTGGTTGTTTGAAGCATGGAGAGAGCTCGTAGTGCATTCAAGTGTCCTTTTTGGTGATATCCAGGATATTAAAGAGAACACTTTACCTATGTATGAAGATGTGATGAAGTACTACGAGTGGACTAGACCTTAACTAAAATTGATAGAATCAGGCGTTACTTTGCGGAAATTCATTATAATAAAGATATTAAAATTTAATTCGCAACCATCCCCTTAATTATATACAATGATGTGTCTTAATTGGATTGAAGAGCACCTCCCGCCCTCCCTCAATTGCGTGCACTAATTCCGTCACCATTAGTCCCAGCACCAGTACTCCCAACACCACTACTCCCGGCACCACTACTTCCAACACCACTATTCCAGGAAAGACACACCATCGACGATGATACGACACGTGTTTCGCCTCTACACGAGGCGTCCTCAGGTGATGTAGACTCTACGGTGGCTGACCGCGGTCAGTGGTGTGTGACGGAATTAGTGCACGCAATTGAGGGAGGGTGGGAGGTGCTCTTCAATCCAGATAAGACACATCATTGTATATATTAAGCGGATGGTTGCGAATTAAATTTTAATATTTTTAATTAACTAAAATTGCAACTGGAAATTATGAAAGAGCCAATATTTTTACAAATAGCAGATATTGTGGCACCTAGAATTGAAAATATCTGGCAAACTGCGGATATTCCGATCGTGACTAGAACACGAATTATACAAATGTTAAAAGCCTACCACTTAAAATGTAAAAATTTACTCAAATCTATTAAGAAGCTCTTTTCAGAAAAATTGGATAATTTTCGAGAAAATAGTAAGCAGCTGTTTGATGTTTCAGCACGCAAATGCAAAGAATTCACAAATAGCACCTGCCCGACCGATAAAAACGAACCCAAACGAGAAAATTCATTTTGGATTGATGAGCGAAAATGATATTAAGCGAAGTCCACGTTACTACAACGAAGAAGCTACAAAAGACTCTACAGACCAAACTAGGTCGGGAAAATCGGTCAGGTACATCCTTAAAAATTGGTTTTAATTCAATTGATTCAGAAATAGACGATTCTATGTTATCGTCGCCATCAAAGTAGAGCTTATAGTACAAATGATTTCGTAACTATCACAAATGAAGGAGTTTCTGACAAGAAAAAGAAAAAGTTTATCTACCTTAACGAATACTTGTGATAGATATGGAATCTCAGGCAAGACGGCAGCAGCAATCGCTTCATCTGTTTTGTACGATATTACATCAGATGTCGAGGTTTTTTTATATAGAAACAGATTATTGACAGACATATATTACGATGCGAGAGATTGAAAAATCGTCTGAAATTTATAAAGGACGACACGAATACTGAGCTCATCGCTTTGTATTTTGATGACAAGAAAGGCAAAACTATAAAGATTGTAAAAAAGGTAATAAATATTACAGAACAATGACTGTTGAAGAGCACAATTCCCTAGAACATCTTTTGGCAGTAGGTTATGATAGGACTAATGTTAATTTTGGAAATTACAGTGGTATTTTGCGACTCCTTGAAAAAAGGCAACAAAGGCTCCACCAACGTATTATTTGTTTACTGGATAATATAAACGAGCTGCAATTAAGGCATTTTTACATATAGACATAGGCATATCGGGACTCAAGTCTTACGCTGAACGGAAACGGAAAATTGTGAACAAATATCGATTAAAAAATTCCAACCCATCGAAGCAGTATCACTCCAAGAAATGGCTCCAGATTTGAGCACAGATCAAAAGTACTTGCACAAGATCTTCTCTGCGGTACAATCAAGTTCCTTTCCAGAAGATCTAGCGAACAGGTCTCCAGGCATACAATCTCATGCTCATTGGCTCACACGTGCCAATCGGATCCTACGTTTGTATATAGCAGCAGAGAAACCATCAGAGAATTTGATTGCTCTAGCTACATTTGTCGTAAAGTCGTAAAAGTTTATGCCCCAGCTTGGTTTTCGATTAAGAATTAACCATCATGTAAAGATGTAGCTCGAGCTCGACATCTATCATTATATTAGCCTGCCAGAATCCCTGTAAGAAGTGATCGACCCCGTCATTCAACGCAATAGGTACTTCGCACATCCTGAGAATTTACTACTTGCAATAATTATAGATGGTAAAAAACACATTCGTGAATTGGCCTGACGTATATTAAAAGCACGTAGTACTATAGCGATTCCCTGCACCAAGTCTATTCGAGATTCCTGATATTAATTTTAGCGCAACATCCTACATTGATATGATAAATTTGCAACACACCATTACTGAACCGCCGATCTTGAAACACATAAGTGACCAAGAAATTCAGCAAATAGTCCAATCTGGTGGTAAGGGTGAACTTTTGGTTACGTCTCTCATGTCATACCCAAGCTGTTTAGCGACCTGTGAAGTTGACGCCAGAAGCGGCCATTTCTTAATGTAAGGATTCATCACAATTAGGTGACATAAAAGCCAAATTGGAATCCCGTAAGAAAATGCCAAAATTCGAAACGAAGAAAGATTTTCAGGCAAATTGACGATTTATTTTTTAAAACATAATACGATTGAATTTTGTTTCACTTTTTTAATAAATTATATAAGTATTCTAATTATTTTGTTAAGCTAAACTCTTATTTATTATTTATCTTAGCCTAAGCACACAATTTTTTTTTTTTTGTGAATTATTACACTTTGAGGCCCCAGCGGAGACAAAAGGTGTTATTCAATTGAGCTGAAAAAAGCATTTATATTAACTTTAAGCATAAAGCACTAATCCCGCGATACTATACATGCTAAGGTTAATTCTTCTTTCTTTAGGAATATTCGTAATTTCATTTATCCATTTCTAATCTAATTTTAATAGTGCACCCTCAAGCCGCGAACATTTATAGTAAAATAATATAAATCGAATGGGTACCTATCGAACATATCTTAGATTCCAAATAGCATCAAGATCAGCGTTAGGATATTTTTCTATTAAATGTGAATAAGGTATAGAAAAAGCCAATAAAATGAATAACGCAAAATATATTAAATACTAAAATCTATTTTTACTTACATAAGGTGATTTAAAATAGAAAACTTAGTAGAAAGAAGCATAGAGCATGTTGTAAGTTTATCGTAACCGTATCTGGCAACACGAATAATTGTTAGGTGATTACTTAACATCCGGTAAATTGACATGGCGGCGGCGCTTGCGTCGTCAGACAGCAGAACGCAGATGTCAAATTTTAGTTCCTTTACCACTGTGCGTCAAGCGCGGTGCAGTGTGCGGTATATTTCCATCGGATTTTAGACATGTAAGTATGTTTTTATTTCATTTTCTTTATTTACATTAATCCATTTTACTATAATAATTATTATATTCAAATAATTGAAGTCGACTTTATACATTTTTACGACTTTTACTAAAATTTTTTACCTTACGTAACCTTTGATATCGTTGTTTGCACGTGACCTTGCCCCATTTAAGTTTCCTAAATTTTTTAAATGTATCTACAATAAAGTAAGGCAATGTCCTCATATGTTTCGGTCATTCATAATACTATAATATTATCGATTATCTAGATGGCCGCATCGACCTCTTTAAGATAACTAACAGTATTGATTTGTTGCGATTTCGTACAATTACTTACTATAATTTTTAAGGAATTTAATGTATTAGATAATGATATAGTATTAAATTTATTTCAACATCATTCGTATGAAAATGCGTTTTATTTATAATGTTACAAGGACATCGCATTGGCATTGGCAGTAACTTGTATAACCTCTTCGAGTACACCAATTTAGGAATAAAAATAAATACCTTTTATGTTAATTATATATTTCGTTATGTGGGGGTTTATAAATATTCTACATAGTATTCGTAATTTGTTAAGTTTAATGTTATCACTTTTATGTTTATAAGATTTTTATAGCCGTACTTACAATATCATGAAATAATGTAATTGTAGTTTATGTGTAATTGTAGTTTTCAATTTTATTCTAAAACTAGTGTACTTTCATATAATAAAAGCAATTCTAGCAAAAGTTGCTGGTAATAAAAAGCTAATTTACTAATAAATACAAATTAAAACTTTACAGCTTAAAAAAAGGATTTAGTGCATAAATAACAAGGATCGATTGTTATATAACTACATCCAAATTATAATAATAGGAAGAGGTTATTGGTAACCAAAAAGAGTCTTTCAAAACTTATATTTTATTTTAATTCTTAATACACAACTTACTTTTTAGATTTAAAAGATTATTGTATCATCAAAAAGTATTACTTTATATATTATTATATAAAATAATACTTTTTGATGTTTTGTCAACTTATGTTTTATACTTTTGTAAACAATATTAGTTATGTTATATTCAAAATAATAACTTAACAATTTTACTTCAATCTAATATAAATTATTTTTATTTTACAGTATAATGTTCTCATCCCTTTTGGACGTAGCTCGGAACTCACCATTCCGTGGGCCCCTCACTCCTGCACAATGTGAACCATCTTCACTTGCTGCACCACAAGCCGCACAGGTATGTAGTAATTTTGTAATAAATCAATATATTTTGTACTGAAAATCGTTTTTCATCTATTAAATCTAGACTTTTATGGTCTGTGCATTCTATCTTGGCCGGGCTGAAGTTAATAATGATGGTTGCTGAGATATAGTTTTCAGTTTTGTTTTTAGGAACAAAATAATGACAGGAAGCGGAGAGTGCTAGTGGTAATATAGATTAGAGATGTAAAATATGTATATTGTTCGGTTATAATAACATTAATACTCAATTATCAGTTGTTTCAATTTTATTTTATATTTTTTGTGGTTAATTGCATGCCTCTTTTTTAATTAGTGTAAATGTAAGCAACATCACCATGAACATCGAATACAGTGATTATGATGCATTAAAGATTTTATGAAATAATTTAAAGTCATGTTATTTTCGGGTTACTGAAATATATTGACATTCCCGCATTTATATTGTGTTTTACTATAATTAATTACTATATATTCAAATTTTTTATCATAATTCTATTAAACTATGATTTCATTAAAATACTTAAATATGTTTTCATAATAAACATAATTTACAATTTATTCTATAATCAATTTAGACAACACAAATGTTTCTGTAAGCAGTCTTAGTTGCAAACTTGAAATGGCACACCCCTACATGAGTGAATATTGGAGAGTCAATTTCAGCCTGGCCAAGATAGAACATGCGGACTTTACTTGCTAAATAATAGACTTTTTTTGAATAGAATTTTTTTTCTGTGTTCAAATACAATCATGTAATTTGTAAATATGCCCGGTGATGACAACTCATGCCAGAGGGGTGCTGTAGTACAGGGTGGTGTTGTTCAGTGATGTTGAGATATCACTCTGCCTTTGGGTAGCGTGTTCAATACCACTAGTGTACTGCAGGGTTGCCCAATGATCAAAAGATTATGAGAGCTGAGGGCTTTAATTATTATTTTTTTACTTTACCACCTTTTAAAATACAATGTTGAATATAGATTTTAACAAGCTACATCAACGTGCAAAGTTACTTAATGAAGAGTTGTCTTTCTATACTCATTCAACTTTTTGCATTATAAGAAGTCATTTGCATGGAACAATAATATTATTATTGTGCCACAAAGAACATGGGTCAAATATGACCTGACTGAAATATGCAACGACCACCAATGATTGATACGTCAAAAAATAGTTAATTATATGTATATCAAAGTACGGAGTCCAATTTATTTTATTGAATCCGGTGAAATAAATTAGCTTTGTAATAAAAACCTCATTTCCTTACTATTTTTTATAGGTTTTGAATGTATCTAAACCCGTCCCATTTTTATCTGTGGTACAAGTTTCATCATAACACTAAAGTAACACTACCATTATGTATTATATAATGGTAGTGTTACTTTAGTGTTATGATATGTATGTATTTACTTTTATAAAATACTAGATTTTACGGTGGGTTTTTGATTTATTTTTGTAGTTTATTTTCAATTACATCCTTTTTAGATGGGGATATGGATTGAGTATTCCGAAATAAGTTGCAAATGATAGGTTGACAGTTAATATAGAATGCACTAATAGTTAGAACGGAATGTATTATGAGTATCTCTATTTCTCTATGTAGTCTGTGGTATTATGACATAAGAGCTGTCAAAGCGTTTATTGTTTATTATAAATATTCTACTGTATATATAACTGCATACTTTTCATATCAATGGTTTTAGGTGAAGTTTTAGTCATGGCTGCAGACTTATTACATCATAAGCTCAAAAGTGACGAAATACGCAAGTGTGACGTTCTATGATCCTCTGCTTTTAAATAATATATTTTCAATTTAGGATTGGTGATTGTGCCTAGGGGAACAGATTAATACATACACTAGTCATGTTCGCGATATTTTATAGTCAGGTCACAGCATGTATGGTCCGTGACTGATGTTCTTTCAAACTCTGGGATATCATGTACTATCCTTAAATCAATAATCCAATATCCCAAGTTTGATCCCTGCGAACAGCATTGAAAATTTTCATTGCAGTTCTCATAGCAGTTATGGGTGCATTGGGAGAAAACCCTCCTCTCGGAATTAGAAATATTTTGAAGGGCTTTGCAAAGTGAGAAAGTCTGTCTATATGTACAGCAAGAAGTACTAGCATTTGTGTGATTAATTAGCTGTGATTGCATACAATGTATGACATAGGATTCTGTATAGTGTTCTTATTACAGAGTGGTATGGCGGCGGCGGCGGTGGTGCAAGGCGACTCCTGCGAGTTCGCCTCGCCCAAATACTTTGCGCTCTGCGGACTTGGAGGCATCCTATCTTGTGGTTAGTTTTTTATTTATTTATTTTTAGTGAGAGTTAGCAATATCCCATTCCATGTAATGAGTGTCATTTTTATTAATTTGGGGTTGGTCTTTGTGATCAGTTTGCTTTGCAGTTATAATCGTAAAATTTTGCTTTCACGCTTGTTCACAGCTGGGCACAGACCTCTGCTTATTTCTATGAGAGTTAGTTCACCGCGCTCGCGTTGCGCCTGGAAATATTTTATTCCCCAAACATGCAGGTTTCCACACGATAGTTCCTCAACCACTGAGCATGTGCTCAATAATTCCGTTGGTACCGCTAAGGATAGAAACCAGGTTGCTCGCATATTATAAAATTCACTGCTTAAAGGTGTACATTAATTCTACACATATTGCATTATTGAAATAAAACTTCTTTAAGCACGCTTGACTTTGGGAGTAAGCTGGCAAACATGTGACGAAAGCGTTACGAAAAGTGTGATAGGGCGAGGCGAACAGGAGTTGAGTGGGGGATATAAGCAAGAGATAAAAATGTGCGCGTGCACATTTTCTTTCTCTCATAGCCAGTTACGTTTCGTATTTTATGAATTAATATTTTGTTCAAACATTAAATATTCTACTTTTAAAGTGAATAAAATTGTAAACTTATTTTAAAAACATGATTTTGTTAATTTTCGGGTGAATAATAACAAATTGTGGAAGGAAGCCGTCAGTCCTGTGGTCATAAGCGCACTCGTTTTTTTATAATTTTTAATTTGTATTAGTATTCCCTTATCAAAAACATTCTGTTACATTAACCAATTACTCAGCGTTATCGAGCTACTAAAGATATATAACATGATTTATTTCTTATCATTTGACGCTTTTTATCTTGTGAAGAATTATCTGATAGCTGCCAATTATCACATTAATTATAACTGAAGAATTTAGAGATTATTAATTAATACAAAATTATGCATACATGGTAGGAATCTATTTTCTGTCTAGAAGTCAGTCTGTGTATCTGAGTATATATATATATATATATACTCTCTCTCTCAGTCTCGACAGCTGTAATTGTTTATGGCAACCTTTTGATAAGAGTGACTTACCATTAGGTAAAAGCAGTAGTAATTAAATTTATATGAAAGCCTGGGGGCGAAACATCGCATTTTTTAGGCGTTTTAATTATTGCAAGTATTTTGATGAGTTGACGAGGACAGACAGACAGAAATATGGTTTTCCTATCCATGCACGCAGTCGCAGTTATTGCTTGTTGTAAATATAAAGTTGGTTGCGTTCATAACTGCACTTCAATAAGGCCGGGGCGCCCTTGGCCACTGTCCAAGAGCTTGCGTAAGCTGACGTAACCTTGCCGCAGATCGATCACGTGTAGACTGCTCATGTTCTACGTTTACACTGACTATATACGCGACAGAGGGTAATGATACCATGAGATTGGCAGAGCAGCGGCTTCCTAATAACAATATGAAAATAAAGACTGCGGTTACCAAGCATCGCAACTTTGACTCATAGATACCTAAGTCCATAGAATACTATAATACACGATAGAATGGCTGTCAACCTTATTTTGTACGAGGATAGGCGTCGCCAAACCCGATTCGCTGTGTCGACAGACTGAATAAATTTACACATTTTAGACTTGATTAATGTTCAAGAACAAAATTTAAAAAAAAACGTTTAAATTTTAATACATATTTATTTGTAAATAGGATGCAATTTGGCATTTTTTTAAATAATTTGCATGCGAAATTTGGAAACGATTGTAACTTCAAAACACATCTCGTGTGTTGACATTTATACGTATGAATAGACGTGTTAGTAACATTTTAGTGGCCACGCGGCCTCCGCCCACTCCCCCGTTCTAATAAGTATGTATTTTAGTATTCTATGCCTAAGTCTATTATCAGGTAAAAAAATTAGACTGAATGTCTTATTACCGGTAAAAAAAGTCTCCCGTTCTTTACACTCAACATACAAACCCCATAAGCATTATGCTGGTAATACATGGTTCTTCCTACTCAAGCCAACCCATTCTTGCTGCAATATAATAAAACTGCAGCTTGGCTCTTCCAAGTACATAGACTGTGTTAATCAGGGATGTCAAGTTTAATTTTCTATACGGCCATTTACAAATTTAAAGGGAGCTGCTTCTAAGCCGGAATCAAAATAAATGTATGCAAAAAATATAAAAAATAATCTTTATTTAGGGATTTAGATCAGCCAACGTGAACTAAAAGGCGCGTATAGCTCAGACATCGTCGAATTTACTAAATTTTGTTGTGTAAGTAGGTAACTAACATGCTTACTTCGTTTGTCCGCGGGCCCTGAATTTAACACGACTGGTGTTAACATCCGAACATCAACATCTTACCGTGATGTGCTGGTGTAAGAATATCTACTTCCCCATTTCCCGTGGTTGACGTAAGAGGCGACAGAGAGAAACAAATCAGGATATGGGCAGCAGCGTAGACAGAGAAACCTATAGACTAATGATTAGCGTGGCCTCGAGTGAGAAAGGACGATAACGTAGTTTTAGGTTGTACAATAATCTTTATGACTTTTAAACATATTTAGATAAAATTATTAATTGTTCTAAGAACTGAACTGAACAAGATTCACCAATATTAAGCTCACAAAATAATTTTTCCTCACTTAAACCAACTTGTAAACTCCTTAGATCGCTACGAACTGTCAAAATTGTTTAGCAAAGTGTAGATTGCTAAACAAAAACCGGTACGGAGAAAGGGACAAACAATCACACCGCTCTGTCTCGTTTCTATGCAAGACGTATGCATAAATCTATCTTTTTCGTGTGCGAATGCGAAAGAAGGCGTCATTTTGTCTATAGGTTTCTCTGTCTACGGGCAGCATCGTCTTCCTAATAACGACTAAAAATAAAAAATTGCGATTGTAAAGCGTGGCAACTATGGTAGATACCCCCCTATGAGACAATCTTTGGTAAGGCCAATGTTCAGCTGTGAATTTTGTTAGGATGTAATGAACAAATGATTTGTGTGTCTGGTTGTATTAGGGTGCCCATATCTTTACTGCATTCTAATCATAAAATGCACACAGACAACGGACTTGTTAAGGACTGTAATGATGATGATGGATGAACATTGTGGCTCAGGACAGATACAGAAAACTAATCTTCCGATGGAGTCAAAAGACAGTATATGAATGGCGGATCCAAACCACAACCCTTTGAGTCCGCTGTCTACTCTGTGTTCTATCTCATTCTCTCGCAAGCTAAATCTTATATATGTATATATACGATTGTCTTTTTTTTAGAGTCGATTTTTCTTTTTATAGGGTTCGATTGATCGATCGGTTCTAAAGAAGTTTTACATCAAAAATAAATCTGTATAAATAATTTTATGTAACATTGTTTGAACCATCACTTCAAAAAAAATTAATACATAATTTTTAAAAATTTCACTTGTTTGACTGATTTCATTCATATGCCTAGCGTCCCAGCATTATAACATTCCAACGTATAAGAGTACATCTAGTACTAGGGCCGATGCAGATGCAAAGGTAAAACCTTGTGCTAGCATCATAAACGGAGCGGAGTAAAAGTCTAAACTCATAACTATCTTTGTTTCAACAAATGATTCAATCAAATGTTGTGATATTGCGCAGGTGTATATTATCGAATTTGTTAGATAGTACAAGAAAAAAATTCAAATTCAGATTTTTATTGTTTACAAACCTTGTCTGGGTTGAGCTACAAATATTGCCGAAAAAGTAATGTAAATTGCCCTACAGGTTATGGAGGAGATAGATTTCAAAGAATCGTTTTCTTGTGCCATGGGAGCTCCGCTCGCTTTGCTCCAAAATTTTGTCTATAAAATTAAGTGGACTGGTCTGATCAGGTATAACTCATACGGCGGTGGTGCCCCTCGATCTGGTGAAATGTAGACTGCAAGTGGACGCCGCTAAGTACAAGAATGTGCTGACCGGTTTTAAAGTGTCCGTGCAGGAGGAGGGTATGCGCGGTCTCGCCAAAGGCTGGGCGCCAACCTTCATCGGTTACTCACTACAGGTACGTCCAGGGTTCAATTCATATTGACTTAGGGAATATTAGACGTAATAAAATTCTGAGAAAACATACAAATAAGTCCAGGGCTTGATTTGTAAATAACTGAAGTAAATCCGTGCTAAAAAATCCATCACTCATTGAAAAGTACTAGGATGGTTTTATTTTCTTTGAGAGCCACCGTCATAACCATCTTGTGTATAAAGTTAGTTACAGCCTATATACGTTCCACTGCTGGGCACAGGCCTCCTCTCATTTCTGAGAGGATTTTAGGGCAAAGAAATGCCCGTCACGCTGTCCCAATGCGTGTTGGCGAACTTCGTATGTCTTCGAAAATTTTTGTTTTATTTCTCTGCTGGTTTCCTCATGTTGTCTTCCTTCACCGCCGAGAACGTATTAAAACTAAGGCCAATGCAGATGCAAAGGTAAAACCTTTTACTAGCATTATAAACGGAGCGGAGTAAAAGTCTAAAGTCATAACTATCTTTATTTCAACAAAAGATTCAATCAAATGGTGTGATATTGCGCAGATGTAAATTAGCGAATTGATTAGTACAAGAAAAAAAATTCAAATATAGATTTTTATTGTTTACAAACCTTGTCTGCGTTGAGCTACATATATTGCCGAAAAAAATGTAAATTGTCCTACGGGTTATACGGTGGAGATAGATTTCAAAGAATCGTTTCTCGCACCATGGGAGCTCCGCCCAATCAGTGCTTAAAATTGCAATTATAAATTACAATGGTGTCGGTGGGGATCGAATCCGGGTTGCTAACGTACTGTGAAAGTTTGCGTGGTGATTTTCTCAAGTCATGATAATTTTGCCGTAACATAGAAGTGGCGGCCATTTTGTCCGATGGGCACCATTCTCATCCTTGTATAATATTACAAATTTGAAAGTTTGTCATTCAATAATGCTCTAAAACCTTTTTGGTGAATTTTAGTAGTAGTAGTAAATATCTATTAAAAATGCCCGAGAATAGAATATATGTCGAAATAGATACTAAAATAGCTAGTGATGGTGTCTTATTTATAATGTTATCCTGTGCAAATGATTATAAAAAATATCCAATTGTTCCTACAGAACCACCATGTTGATAACTAACCGTATGAGATCAGCGTTCAGTCTAAATTCGCTCTAATCATATTTGACTTACGACTAATATATTCTTTTGTGTTTAGGGTCTGTGCAAATTCGGCTTGTACGAGGTGTTCAAAGTGACGTACTCCGGCATGTTGGATGAAGAGACTGCATATACGTACCGTACTTTCGTGTACCTCGCCGCTTCCGCATCCGCCGAGTTCTTCGCCGATATCGCTCTGTCGCCTTTAGAAGCCGCCAAGGTGAGGCTGGCTGTGGTCTAAAATTATTTTGTGTTTAATATTGGCAGCTACAAATGTGCCACCGGCAATGAAGAATTAGAAACTCGGACACTACATATTGTGGCCTTGTATATATAATTCTTTATTACCACTTCAGAATTCTCTTCCTCTGCATATTGGAGAGAAATGAGAAATGAGCAAGGCCAATATTGAACAATTATTTCTAGAACTTTAATAACAATAATAATAATATTGTTGTAATGAATTGTGCAATTTATGTATGTAAAACATATACAGGGTACATTCTCTGTGTTTGGTAACTTCTAAAATATAAACTATTATAACACTTGTGAAGTCGGAGGCTAGTCAGCTGCAGAATCATGCACGAGTGTATGTGTAAACAGAGTTGCTCTATTTATTTCCCTTACTCTCTTAGTTGTAACGCACAGGAATCCGAGATCAGGCGCAGGGCAACGGGTTTGTAACACAGGTAGGTATTAAATACCTTAATAAGAGAATTTATTAACAGAAAACCCAATAGCTGACAACAAGGCAGTAACAAGTAAGTAAATTTTCTGTAGATTTCTTTAGAATTCGTATGTCGTAAAAGGCGTGTGAGTGTCAACAAAGACATGGCACTATAACTAGACCGGCGAAAGGTGGTGTTGAAGGTTCAAGGAGTTTAGTAGTACGATGGTGAATCCTGCAATGGCTGATGATTAAATAGAATAACTTGGCAATACAAAACAACTGCCGCTCTACTAAGCGATTATACAAATAAGTATAGCGAAAGCTTGAATACTATCTTTGTTCCTCAATAACTAATGGACTTATTCAGCACTTATAAATTAATATACAACATACAATACTGATGTTAAACACTCGTTACCCGCGGTGCCATAAACTATCGGTGCGCTAGGGACGGATGTGTGCGGTGAGTCACTTATCGATAACCGCTTATACTTTACTTTTTTTCATAATATACACATCGACACGACAGTGCTGCGACACTAATGCTTGTAAGTGCGACAGAGATCGCAACAGATGGAATCATGAAGGTTAGAGAACAGGAGAACGATCGCCGTAAAAAATATGAACACCATCAGAGGCGCTGCGATCGCTAAGTTCGCTCAGTGAAAGTCATTTTCAGTCAAAGATGCTAAACCACTTGCACATCCACTTACAATAAAATATTTCTCCATTTTTTAATGTTTCTTTTTGTCAAAAATTACAACATTACAGAGCATGAAAATTTTCTCACCAATGCCGCGGAAAAAATTTGTACATTATTCAACTAACTTCACCTACTTGTACTCATAAACAGCTAACTTCGTAGTCACTACTCACCGACGTCAGCGCCGCTATGTATTCTACAATTTTCAAGGACAGGCGGGCTATGCTTTAGTACGTAGTGATCGTTCTCCTGTTCTCTAACCTCCATGGGTGCAATAAACAAGCGATACAGTGACCCACTCACGACCTCGGTCGAGCCCGAAGTGAGTCGGAGTGTATCTGCAAAATATATTATTACAAGGCTGCCTAAGACACCGAAAATTTCGGAATTCATCAACCGCATTTTTTTATTATAACTAAACAAAACAAAATTAAACAGTCATTTACATTCCATAGCTTTCCACATGATGCGACATAATAGATGAAGAAGTTAAAAATAGATTGTTGAACTTCATGCGATCTTGATAAATCTACACCATAAGCCACTAAAATCACTTTTTTAATGTAAAAATAGCAATAAATCAATTAAAAAAAAAGCTTTATACGTGGTAGAGCTATGCTGCAGTTATACTAGTAGTATAGTTGTAGCACGAATGGGTCGGCTCGACCGGGGAAGGACCACGCTCTCACAGAATACCTGTGTAAAATAAGTAGCTTAATGCTGCTGTGTTTCGTATGGTGAGTGTAGAGAACCTGAGACCCTTTTTACTGGAAACGAGACATTCCATCTTAGTCCTGATGGATGGACAAAGCATCTCCATTTTGATTCGTAATCGAGAATAGATTTAGATGTCTATGGGCCGCAGCAACCACTTACCATCAGGTGAACTGTGTGCTCGTTTGTCACACTATCCTATATAAAAAAAAACAATCATTTATTTTTTTGATAATATGCTTTTAATATCATATGTTCAATATGATTGTTGGATATGATTTTATGCTACAAAACATTGGATTCTTGATTGTTTAGGCGCTAGTGGAACATACCCACGCGCTTTAAGGCATGCTATAAATAAAATAAAATTACTGGGACAACTTGCCCCCTTCTATTCATAAAATTTAGTCTATAAACTTAATATTGGCCTTTTTTAAATAGAAATTTAAATGCTATCTTATAAAAATAAACTTTTTTCATAACATTGGTGGTGGCAATGTAGCACACAGCAACTAATCGCGGGATCGAACTCGGGTTGTTCGCGCACTTTGTAATGTGACGGCGAACGCTTTACGCGCCATACTGTGAAATTAATCGCGAACTTTTTTGAACTTGGACATGACGGTTCTTTTTAGGTAGTTTGGTGAATAAGTTGCATAGCTTAAGACTCACACTTAAAAGCAACTACACTGCAGTAACACATCAGGTGCTGATTAACGAGGGAAAATTCGGTGGTTCCAGGTCCGAATCCAGACGATGCCGGGCTTTGCTACAACATTACGCGAGGCGTGGCCCAAGATGGTGCAGAATGAGGGCTACGGTACTTTCTACAAAGGCCTTGTCCCGCTGTGGGGTAGACAGATCCCGTACACTATGATGAAGTTCGCCTGCTTCGAGAAGACCGTGGAGCTGTTGTACAAGGTACAGGATAGCTAGCACATAGTATAAAAAAGTTAAATTTACAGCCTATATATGTCCCACTGTACTGTATAGTGTACATAGTATATTCATACCATTGCTAAGCAAAAATCGCCTTTGATTTACATTTTAATAGCGTATTTAGTTGTATAACTCAAAATAATAAAAGAACTTCAGTTGTTAACCTACAGACCTATACTACGGCATATACCTCCCATATAATCTATGGGAGTTGCCTACGTTCTGCAGTGGATAGTATGTAATTAATTAATGGATGTATATGTTTTTGTAACTGTTTTTTTTAACTCATACCACAGAAAAAAACCGGCCAAGGGCGTGTCGGGCCACGCTCAGTGTAGGGTTCCGTAGTTTCCCGTCCGTCACAATAAGTGTTCCCACTTATGAGTTTAAAGGTGGGTATCCATTATGTTCGCGCTCCAGCAGCGCTCCGCGCTCCTGCAACTGCTCCCGGTAGTGGGTACTGTTGTTTCCATCCAAGTTCAAAATGATTTTCCTAGAAAGTCCTTATAAAGTTCTATTTTTCAGATTTTTTTCATATTTTCTAAACTTATGGTTCAAAAGTTAGAGCGGGGGGGGGGGGGAGCACATTGTTTTCTACTTTTGGAGCGATTATTTCCGAAATTATTGACATTATCAAAAATGATTTTAGTAAACCCTTATTCATTTTTAAATACCTTTCCAACAATATATCACACGTTAGGGTTGAAATTAAAAAAAAGAATCACTTCCCACTTTACATATAGGGGGACTACCCTAATAAAACATTTTTTTTCCAATTTTTATTTTACCACTTTGTCGGCGTGATTGATACACATATCGGTACCAAATTTCAGCTTTCTAGTGCTAACGATCACAGAGATTAAGCGAGGACGGACAGACGGACATACAGACATGGCGAAACTATAAGGGTTCCTAGTTGACTACGGAACTCTAAAAACTGATGAATACATCAGTTGTATACTACTAGAAGTACAGGACATTAGTGTCTAAAATGTTCATACAAACACAGAGCTACTCGCCTTAATATACTCTTGAGTAACACTAACTGGTTCCAAATAGTTCGCCTTTCTGCGATTCAATTATTTTTTTAAATTTTTGTGTCAACAAAAAAAATTCTTGACTTTGACATCTTTTTCATTTTAGTTGACATTGTCTAAAGTTACCTACAAATAACTTTTTGTTAAAACTACTTTACAACCACCTTGTACATATAGAAAAGGCTGTATAGGCACGCTATTAAAGCCCAACAATGAAGATGTACGGGATCAACAAGCAATTGAATAACTTCTGTAATGTGAACTGCCACTTTTCTAGATTATTCGGTTTTAACCCTAGAATAGTTGTAATTCTGGTCATCCGTCATACAAGAAATCTTACCTTAAGCGGTATCTAAAACTAGCTTCACAGGTTGCACGCTGGTGTGCGCTGTTGTTCAGATCTGAACTAACTAGACTGGTGACGATGGTACAATGTCAGTTGTAAAAATTTGTCTTTGAATATGTGTATGTGTGCGCAGTATGGTAGTGCTTATGTAAAAAATTAAGTCTAGGTCACCATACTATTTGAACAAACTTTTGACACGCGTGTGCAAAGTATGTGATTCAAATGTCAAAATTTAAGTGTAAGCTGGCATAGTATTTGGACAAACTTGACGGTTGTGTGAGCAGTATTGAGCGTATATATTTGTACAAATTTTTAACGTGTGTTTGATTATTTAGTGTGTACGTAGTATGTGGTACCAATTTCAAAATTCGGTGTATGCAAGCATAATATTTGTACAAAGTTTGGACGTGTGTTTGATCATTTGATGCGTATACGCAGTACGTGGTGCCAGTGTCAAAATTTAGTGTATGCAAGCGTAATATTTGTACAAAGTTTGGACGTGTGTTTGATCATTTACGCAGTAGGTGGTGCCTATGTCAAAATTCAGTGTTTGCAAGCGTAATATTTGTACAAAGTTTGGACGTGTGTTTGATCATTTGGTGCGTATACGCAGTACGTGGTGCCTATGTCAAAATTCAGTGTATGATGCAAGCATAATATTTGTACAAAGTTTTGACAACAGTACAAAGTCAAAATTCGGTGTATGCAAGCATAATATTTGTACAAAGTTTGTACGAGTTCGATCATTTGATGCGTATACGCAGTACATGGTGTCAGTGTCAAAATTTAGTGTATGCAAGCGTAATATTTGTACAAAGTTTTGACGTGTGTTTGATCATTTGGGCGTAACGCAGTACGTGGTGCCTATGTCAAAATTCGGTGTATGATGCAAGCATAATATTTGTACAAAGTTTTTTGACAACGCAGTAGTGTCAAAGTCAAAATTCGGTGTATGCAAGCATAATATTTGTACAAAGTTTGGACGAGTTTGATCATTTGATGCGTATACGCAGTACATGGTGTCAGTGTAAAAATTTAGTGTATGCAAGCGTAATATTTGAACAAAGTTTTGACAACAGTACAAAGTGAAAATTCGGTGTATGCAAGCATAATATTTGTACAAAGTTTGGACGAGTTTGATCATTTGATGCGTAAACGCAGTACGTGGTGCCAGTGTCAAAATTTAGTGTATGCAAGCATAATGTTTGTACAAAGTTCGGACGTGTCTTTTATTGTTTGACGCGTGTGGCAGTACGTGGTGCCGAAGCCGCGCGAGCAGTGCTCCAAGGGCGAGCAGCTGGTGGTGACGTTCGCGGCGGGCTACATCGCCGGCGTGTTCTGTGCGATCGTGTCGCACCCCGCGGACACTGTCGTCTCCAAACTCAACCAGGTGAGCAAGTGTTTTGTTTTAAATTCAACTATTCTTTATGCTACGGCCACACTACCGTGATATGGCAATAATTATGGGCACATGGTACACAATCAACTCAATCAGATTTTTCTCAGACACATGGTATAACCACACACACACACACTGCATGTTCTAAGTACACTTAATTCTGTTTTAGATAATAAACTTTATGTTAACTTTAATTAAGTAGCTATGGAAGAGCGAAAGCACCTAATACAGGCATTTGCTTAAAAGGTGTCTTCGATCACTATCTGTAAATGTATACAATATGTAAACGAAAATAAATTATTATTTAAGAAGCAAACAACAGCTCCGGTGGTCTTTTTCGATGAATATCAAAGACGAAAACCGTGGTAATTTTTGCGTCAAGTGGTCACACTGCAGTTTGTTCAGCGTCATGAGCTAAACGGAACGCTTTTTCCGCTTTTTGTGCAATTTTATCCACAATTTTCTTTGTAAGTCTTGATTTGGCTTTGTTACAATGTAAAAGGTTCATGTAATAGACTCTAACGCACATAAAGTGCAACACCGTCGTAGGTTCAACCTCCATCTTGCAAAAGGACATTTTTTCCGCGTAGGTCATTGTCATATCTAGGTAAACTATAGTAACCGGTCTACATCACTCGGTAATTAAAGCAGTAATTTAATGCCATAATTATTGCAGTAAACGGGTAGTAGACGGTAAGGTAGTGTGGCAGTAGCTTTCTAAACTACAGTATATAGGTGGTAGAGCCATGCTACAGCTATATTACTATTATAGTTGTAGCACAAATGGGTTGGCTTGACCAGGGAAGAACCATGCTCAGAGTCTACGAGCCTAAAATAGCAGCTTAACACTGCTGTTGGTATGGTGAGTGTAGAGATCCGGAGACCCTTTTTAATGAAAATGAGGCATTTCATATTAGTCCTAAGTATTGACATGTCTGCATATTAATTTTATGTTGAGGATTGATGTAGATGTCAATGGGTCATAGCATCCACTTACCATCGGGTTGTCACCCGTATTCTATAACATAAAAATAAACTAAATGATTTTTATCAATTTTAATTTAAATTTTTTAATTCCTGACGTTTCAAGCGCTTTATAGCAACCATGGTCACGGGAGCTTTAAGCTTGTTATGCGTAGATTGGACCAAAGATTAATATTTATAAGTTCTAGATAGTTTTTGTTAACTATGACATTGAGATGTCAAACACCTCAGTTCAACCCTTAAACCATGGGTGCCGTGAAACGCACTAAAAATCGGGAATTAAAATGTTAAAATTAAACGTGACAAAATCCGTAAAGTTAAATTAATATAAATTATATAAAAGAAGTCTGTTTTGTTTATTTTCCACAAAAAATATGTAATATCCTTGATTTTATGTCTTATAAACCTCGATGAACATGGCTAGTTAATTTATTTTATTGTTATTAATATATAGCTGGTACCTGGCGCATTGCAATTACGAAAACATCTTTTTATGTTCGTAAGAGTTATATTGTTTAATTAGTAATGATAAAACGTTCATTGAAGTTGAACTTTCAAGTAAATTTGTCGGTACGATACGCGCGCTACCTACTTTAAGTTAATTGTACTATGCCTATAACCTTCGCGCAAATGAAAGCAATAAGTGGACAAAGTTTTACCGCAAACTAATGAATGATATCGCAGCTCATAAAATATGAACAAACACAAAAAAGACATAAACATTAATTTTCATATATTAGATTATAATATATACAACTTTGTTGTTTATTACTTTATAAATTCCTTCACTGTCTAACAGTCGACATCGTCAATATCATTACAGCCACTCACAGCCCCTACACAACGTTGATCCTGAGCTACTTGCATCTGCATACCCTATAGCAATGGTGGCGTACTTTTATGTATCAACGTGCCATTTTTCTAAAGAAATGTTTAAATGGGTAATAGACGTGCCGTAAAATAATTTTCACTTCGTGATTATTGAGAAAATAATAGTACTAAACTCAAAACTCTTTATTTACTAGAAAAAATAAAGAGTTTTGAATTGAGACATTATATTTGAATTGAATTACACGTACAACTTAAACATTTATATAATGAAATAAAATGTCTTTTTCAATGTATAACTAATATTAGTGTAACTTCTGTTGTTGCAGATTAGATGACAAATAACTTACATTGCGCTTGTAAAATCATAAATATAACACAAATGAACTTTTAAATACAGTTGTGTCAACGAAATTACAACCCTTTACAAGTCCACGCCTCCCCCAAGCAATGCATAGTTCATTTACGCGTAGTATAATAGTCAATGATGATGATGAAACTATGCGTCATTAGCAATAGTGGTCCACGTTGTAACTAGGATCACTCGCGTTCGTTTGTAATATTACACTTGATACTGAACTTTGTGGTTGGTGGAACAAAATATGGTGTCGCGCGCTATCGATGGCACGCGTGCCATTGGTTCGCCATCTCTGCCCAATAGTATATGTATTGCATGCATTTATACTGAGAGTTAGTACTTTTGCGGTACACACACTTGGCTCTTTTTCTATCTAGAATAAGTCTGCGTCGCTTCTTACCTATTTCTCTGCTACCAAATAGCAGTGCGTGCGTTCACAATTATTTATTTGCATAGAATGTAGGTAGATATTACAAGAGAATTGTTAAGACATAAAAGTTCCTATACATTCTGCCTTATTGAGGCGTGCAAATTTTGACTAATTAGATATGTATAACATTTTTTTTTTTTGATGAATTTAACTTATTTACAAATATCAAAATGTTGTGTTTCGAAGGTTATAGACAGCCAGTATAATTACACGCTGAGACACTATCTTAGTACTCAGATTCTTTGTTTGATAGTTGGTTGCAGTGCGCCATGAGGTGCAGTGGCCACCTACCATCAGGTAGACTATAAGTTCGTTTGTCATGCAATTTCAATAGGGGGCAATAAAAAAAAACAATCTTCCGCTCACCAGATGTCGCTGGTTGACACTGAGGTGAAGTTTTTTTGTTACACAATGTCATTTAATTAATAAGTTAGTTTTATATAAAAATTCTGGAGTATTTAATACACAAAACAATGAACAAAACCTCAGTGGTTTGCCCTTTAATTTTTTACACTTGTTTAACTCTTTTTTTTTTCTACTTTTATGAATATCAATGGTTTTTTTTTTTAATTTTATCTAATTAATATAAAATATAACTAGTAGAACAGAAAAAACATTAACCTTTACATTTTCCGAATAAATTCACTTCCCCGCTATAATATAAATCTGTCCTGATGACAAAGTCATGGATGCTCTAATTGCGATAGTATATAATACAACTATTGACTAAATAGTATTTTAGTATACTAGCTTGCATAAAAGTTACAAAGAATTACTAGCATGGAGGGACAATAGAATGGTTAAGAATACAAACTATTGAAAAGGTGGTGGGTTCGAATCCGCCGTTGTATCTACTAATGTCGTAAACAATTACTTAACAAGCACTTTAAGCTTAACTAGAGCGGTTTATGTGATTATAAGTAGCGTTAATAAGACTGCTAGTAATTCATTTTATTTATTTATGTACACAAGATATATAGAAACACTCATATAGTGAGTTTGTACGAAGTTCTACTTATTCCATAATTTACTGAAATATCTTATAGTAGACCAATAAATAGAAATATATTTTAAAAAGGCAATAATATAAAAAATTTAACGTAAATTATATTAAATAAAAAAATAACTATTATATATATATATATATATATATATATATATATATATATATATATATATATATATATATATATAAAATAACTATACTATATATAATATATTATATAAACTAATAATACAATAATATATATTAATTAACAAGATACAAAAAAATTATCTCTTACACATTTCTTAAATGCTAGTAAAGTTTCAGAACCTTCTATGTATCTCGTATTATGAACATTACAAAGAAAAATTACACAGTTCATTGAAACTCAGATACTAGTTATTAAAATACACATTGCTTTAGTGTCTCAAGAACTGTATATGTGAATAAGTTCATAAGTTAATACTAAATAATGTAATGTTTTAAAAATTAAAATTGGATAATTTTCATTAATTTACAACTCCTACAGATTTCACTAGTGTAAGTATTTATGCCCAATTTATTTCCTGTTGACTTCCAGGACAAGACCGCGACAGTGGGTTCTATAGTGGGTAAACTCGGATGGGCTGGAGTATGGAAGGGTCTTGGACCTAGGATCATCATGATCGGTACTCTAACCGCACTGCAGTGGTTCATCTATGATGCTGTCAAGGTAATTGTTGCTTAAATATTTTTGTACAAAGTCACTAAAAATTGTCAGATCATTTTGTCCTCCCCTGGATGTCGTAAAAGGATATGGCTAAATATTTTATTTCTTACCATGGTAGGAGGTAGTTACAGCCTATATACGTCCCACTGCTGGTCACGGGCCTCCCCTCATTTCTGAGAGGGTTTTAGGGCAAGGAAGTGTCCGCCGCGCTGCCCCAATGCGTGGCGATTTTCACATGTCTTCGAAATATTTTTTTTCTTATCCTCCGACATGCAGTTTTCCTCACGATGTTTTCCTTCACCGCCGAGCACGTGGTATATCAGCACTTAAAATTGCAATTAACAATTTCATTGGTGCCGGCGGGGATCGAACCTGGTTTGCTCGCGTACTGTGAAATTTACAGAGAGCTATATATTTATTTCTTACCATATATCTATGTAAAGGAGGCGAAAGAGTTGTGTCAGGATTGTTTCAAATGGAAGTCCGTAGTCTCTGCCTACCCCTCTGGGTGACAGGCGTGAGTGTTTATGTATGTGTCTTATTAATTCCCATAGATGGCAGTATATAAATAATGTCCTGACTAATTTTGAAATGGCAGCCAAACATAACAAAGACTAAGGACAAGATTTGTAGTGTGTGTGCAGATGCACTACCTTTTTCCTCAATTTTATAGACCGATAGGTCGGTAATCCTATACGACCGGAGATAGATTTACATGTAGTAAAGCCACGCTGTAGCTATATTAGTTTGTAGAACAAATGGGTCGGCTTGACCGGGGAAGGACCACGCTCTCACAGAATACCAGCGTAAAATAGCAGCTTAATGTTGCTGTGCACCGTATGGTGAGTGTAGAGAACCGGATAGCCTTTTTACTGGAAACAAGGCGTTCCAACTTAGTCCTCACGGGTGACAACTCATCTGCATTTTTATTCATAATCGAGGATAGATGTAGATGTCTATGGGCGACAGCAACCACTTACCATGGGACCGTGTGCTCGTTTATCACCATTTTCCTATAAAAAAAACAATGAAAATTATAGGCCTGTGTTCAACTTGGGGACATATAGGTAACCGGTACAGTTATCATTAACATCAGTCAATTCGTCTGGCAAATTCAAAATGACAATTTCGTTATTTGTCGCCAGATAGCCCTGTTTTGTTGTTTAAGAAATTTATTTCTTATAAGAATAGAACATTAATTTGTCTGAGAAAGACAGGATTGATTTAAAAAAGATAAATATGTTTACATCGAAACAAGTGCTGGAGCGACATTATTTCATCATTGAGTTATCATAATTGTAAGAATATTGACAGTTACATTTCAAATTCCAACTAACGTGAAATATAAAATAAAAATGTGGGTGATTAAAAAACAATTACATCAACAGCAAACAATTCCAAACATTGCACATTATAGAGTATTGGGTATGTTCTGAAACGTTTTCAGTATACTGCCATATACAAATGACGTCATCAGTTGACACCATATTGTACTGGCGTGCCGCCGCTATATTGTGTCGGATATCCGTCCATATTAAAACAATTTTTAACTGTGTGTATGTTGAATGAAGCATGCCAGAATTTGTTTTTTTTTATACAATACAAAAAATTATAGAATAACTGCTGGGATCTGGATCTCCATTAATAGGATATAATGATTTTTGGAGCACAAAATGACATACATTAGCGCCATATTGGAAGTGTTGGCGATTATTTTGACGTCATATACTGTCCTATGTTTTGGAACGAATCACCAGTATAGCGTCGATTCATGACGTCATTTGCATTGGACACTACACTGGGTTCTATTTTGGAACATACCCATTATTGGGTGCGTTTGGCAGAAAAAAGCGCTAGCAAGCGCTTGTAAGCAAAATGGCGATCGTAAGCGGTAAGCGCTGTCAAATCGTAAGTAGCTATTTTCCTCTAGGACACGAAGTTAGTTTTAACCGGGGAACCTATCGTAATTTGAATATATATTTGTAAAGTATTCATATTAAAAACTTACCAATCATGAATTTTTAATAACATGTATATGTTTATTCACGTTATTATATTACTTAAAACTAATATTGCACAAAACAACTTATAAACTCTACTTCAAAACAAACAAATTAAATAAGCAAAATGGCCGATTGTGTCAGCGCTACTGAAGTAGCAACCGTGTCCTGGCCGAAAACTATTTTAGCGCTTGTAAGCGCTTGCTAGCGCTTTTTTCTGCCAAACGCACCCAATAAGTAGCAGTTGCAGCTCGCCCTAGTAATTCCAAAAGCCAATGATTATCATAGTCAACCAATTGTTCCTACCGAATGTTTATGTTGACAAAAGCGTTATGAGGTGACAGAATATATAACCCTGGTAAAACGATTATATATTTGTCCAGTACTAATGTGTGTTGTGTGTAGGTATGGCTGAGGATGCCGCGGCCGCCGCCAGCTGAGATGCCAGAATCTATGCGCAAGCGGCTTGAAGCCGAACAAGCGGCTAAGTGAAATGTTCTAGTGGAAAAAAGCCATTTGTAGCAGTAATACACCGATAGTAACTTATTCCATGCACGTGTTTGTATTGTTTACTTTAAAGACATCTCGTAACTAACTGTATTATTTAAATTATTTATTTATAAATATATTTGTAAAAGACGCGTAAAACTCATATGATAGGTAATTCAGTAGAAAAAAATGTGCATGGATATTTATCGAGCCGGCTGTAACAGTATTTCTGTCACACATGTAGGTGTTAAAAACAAAATATGTATGGGGAGTTAGAGTAAAGGATGTGTTATAGAAGTAGTATTACGATGGCATTATGTCGGTTATGTAATTATTGCCGCACGTATATATAAGTTCAATTTGTGATTACCATTTTCAAACAGTATGTAAAGTTATTGATCGTGTTAAATTATTTCTCGAATAAATATTATTTTTATTTATTCATTCATTCTTTATTTTATCATATTCTACGCCCGCGGTACATTTTGTTTATATTATATATTATATCTGTAACCAAAGAGTGTAACTCTATATTCATCTTTTTGAAAATAAAACCAATAGTCCTACATATTTTTGTTTAATTTTACACTTTTCAAGATATTTTTATATTACATTGACAGAGTAATAAATATTAACAAACTTGCGAAAATAAGTCTTTATTGCCCCTTGCACTTTGGCAAAACACCGATACGTTTCCTAGTAAAGAACAATGGTTTATTGCATTTTACGACCCGACTCTGCCTTTTAGATGCCGCTCTTCCCTGCAATGTGTTTTTACTTATTATTATAGCTAGCCAGTCTTTAATAGTTTCTTGTTGAGAAAACACCTAACCTCTCCGAGTCTATATTTTTTTTAGAATTACATATATTAAAATTTCAATGTGCGTTTTGTTGTTAGTGTGTGATTTTGTGAATAATGCATGAAATGATTGTTTGTGATGTGAATTATTTTTATGGTAGCATATCATTTGGATTGTGAGCTTGCATCTTGATACTGGCTGCGTAAATGGCGATGGGCTTCATGTAACTATATTTTAAACATATGTACGTATATCTGCATTTACTTACAATATTATATTAAAGTCTAAAATTAATACACATTAGATGTAACAAAACATTTTTTCTATTTTTTTTTTCTTTTCTTTTATTTGCTACGACACTCACTACTCCATGGGTTATGGAATGCCTAAAGGCATTCTCTACCAGTCAGTTCGCTTTGTATCCTCGCAATAAAGATTTAAAAATAAAATAAATAAGTATATACTGAACGTAACTTTTTCCTTATTTCGAAAGTGTAATTATACGTATCAATACAACGGACAAGCGTTACTGAGCTAAAATGATTTGCAATACATTTACTTTTCATAATAATAAATACGTGACGTTTTTGTTTTGCATATGGAAGTAACCGAATTAATGTGGAGCTGCATAAATATGTATATATTTTGCAAATATGATTATCTCTTGTATGCCTTCAGTATATTAGATATTTATTTAACAAAGTTGCATTAAGTGTTTCCTTTGTATTTGCCAGAAAACGTTAACAAAAATATTTTACTACAACGTGGCCGCCATTTTGTTTGCATGTGCATTTACTTATAATATTATATCATATACAGTAAACGTAACTTTCCCTTATTTCGAAAGTATAATTATACATATCAATACAATGGACTAAAGCGAAAATAAGTTACATTACATTTACAAAAACGACATTTTTCTTTTGCTAAGGGAAGTAACCTGCCATACTTGAAGTAGTACATGAAGTAAGCTGCCATAAATATGTATATATTTTACAAAAATCGTTATCTCTTGCATGCCTGCCATGCATACATGAGACATTTATTTAATAATAAAATTGCATTAAGTGTTTCCTTTGTATTTGCCTGAAATCGCTTACACAAAATATTTTACTACGTCAAAAACGTGGCCGCCATCTTGTTTTGCCTAACGTTTATTGCATGGTCGTTCAATTCGTAAAATCTTCAAATTTAATTTTAAATACGTTGATATTATACAATCAAAACATGTTATCTAAATGGATTTAATTTTGAATTTTGCATTCTGTACTCGAAAAAGTATATGTGTAAGATATTAACAACGATAAATCCAACTACCTGTATATATTGATACTGAACTTAACATTTGTTATTCAACAAATAATAAGAGAAGAGTAAGGTAGAGAACATTATTGTAAATAAAAGGTTTTGTGTAGCGTATAATTTCAATATACAAGAAAATGAGTAAAGTAATTATACCTGCTAAAATAAAAAATATGCAAAACTATAGATTAAATTGGTTGCGTTTGGCAGATAAAAGCGCTAGGAAGTGCTTGTAGTAAGCAAAATGGCGAAACTAAACAGTTTTCGGCCAGGACACGTTTGCTAACTTCAGTAGCGCTGATACAATCCGCCATTTTGCTTATTTACTTTGTTTGTTTTGAAGTAGAGTTTATAAGTTGTTTTGTGCAATATTAGTTTTTAGTAATATAATGACATGAATAAACATATTATACATGTTATTAAAAATTCATGATTGGTAAGTTTTAATGTGAATACTTACAAACATATATTTAAATTAGGTTAGGTTCCCCGGTTAAAGCTAACATCGTGTCCTAGAGGAAAATAGCTACTCTTACGATTTGACAGCGCTTAAAACCGCTTACGATCGCCATTTTGCTTACAAGCGCTTGCTAGCGCTTTTTTCTGCCAAACGCAGCCAATTGTTATATGTAGTATATTATTAGTCTAGCTTTTTACCGTGAGTTCGTCCGCGTAGAATTTAGCCAAAGAAACTAGATCTATAAGAGGCCTTTGAGCAAGTAGTTCAACTATCGAAGCATATTTTTAAGGTGACACCTCGAAAAAATGCACCTTTCATCGAATAGTATAGGACTATGACACCACTAACGAAAGTGGAATTTTGATATAGATAAATTCATGTCTTTATCTTGAATTTGCTTGTTCAAAAACACAATTGTATAATTATTTGCGAAAACATCTCTAAAAATCACTATATTTGAAGTTACAACGAAATTGTAACTTCAAATATAGTGCTATATGCTTGGGAATCACTCAAATATATTCATAATTTACTTGCTCATTATTTTGATAACTTAAATAAATAATCTTAAAATATAAGATTCTGACAATCTCTAAGCGGTGTTAATCGTCGCGGGCGCAATTTTAGACCTTATGATGGTGTTTTTAAGTTTTTGCTATTATCCTGAAATGATGTGTGATATGTAAAATTGTAAAGATAAAATTAAGATCTATGAATTTGTTGCATATAAGTTACCTATCATTTATCAATCATTATGTTCTTTAAATAAATGAGTAAAAATCTATTTTGCAAGAAAACCCCTAACCATTAATATAATCAGGCGTTACTCTAGGTTTTTTAATAAAATATAAATTAGATCTATTACTGATGTTTCATCACAATTTATTCAATCATGTTATATGTGGTAGAGCCATGCTCAAGCTATATTAGGATTGCATGACGAATGGGTCGGCTCGACCGGAAAAGGATTCCGCTCACATAGAATAGCAGCCTCATTTGCCGTTTACAGTTCATTCTCGCTCCAATTTCGGTATGATTTATTATATTATTGTAATGGGGTCGAACGAAACTTGACTGTATGGATAGTATGAGTGCACACATATTTTTTTAATTTATAATATTTTATCAGACCGAGAACGAACTGTGAACGGCATTACCCTAATGCTGCTGTGTCATATGGTGAGTGTAGAGAACTGGAAATGGGCATTCCAATTAAATGGTGGCAATGCATTTTGAATTTTTCTTATACAAGGTAGATGACAGATGTATAAGCCCATGATCCATCCATACATCCTCTCACCAATAGGTGAGTTTTCTGTTTGGTTACCCTTATTATATTAAGATAATTCTTCTGCAAAAATTCTATATAGGACAGATATAGACTAATACTAAATAGACAAGTAAACATTTAATAGAAGTAAATTATTTCAATACTAGAAATAGCAATTTCAATGCTATTTATATCTACAGATGTATAAAATTGATTTGAAATTCATATTAAACCATCATGTGGTCTAAAAAAATATTGCCATCGACATCTATTATTACTTATAATAAATATAAAAGAAAATAATTTTTAAATACTTAAGAACCATAAAACATTATTCACTTACAATATTTGCAACACTATGTAGGTATAAAATATTAAATGGAACTAAAAGATTTATTATACTATACAAATATATATAAAGGCAAATCATGGTGTAAAGCCATTCATTAATATCATTTATATTTAGTCACTCGCTATCAAATATTTTAACATAATATTACAAAAATAAAAGTTATAAATAATTTATGTATTATATTAAAATTAATAAGTGAAAAAATAAGTTAAATAAATAATATAAAATTTTAATGAAAATTAAACTAGGGAAATGAAACAAAATCATGAGTCGATAGTATATTTATTCAACAAATGTAACATTCTTACACGTTTTGAGAAGTCTAACAAATTAACAATTCATAAAAGGTATACAAACAAAACAAATTATGTAAAAGTTAATAAAATAAAGATTATCATAATATATAATAAAGATTATCATCATCATACATTTGAATAGTTTCAAAATAAAATCAATTTTGGTACCATTATATGCTTACTATGATTTTGCTTGCATGCTATAATACAATAATATGTGGTACCATTATATGCTTACTATGATGCTGATTTTGCTTGTATGCTGTTTTCTTAACATATACATTAGCAAGTAATCACAAAAACGGTAAGAAGCAAAGTTACAGCTTATGTACACATACTGATGGACACACAAACACTTCTCACTGTTTTAGTGACTGATATTTTTAATAAAAACAATAGTGAATGTTTTGTACACAACAAATTAAAAATAAATTGAATATGATTTATTAAAAATTAACTGGTTTATACAATTGTTTTAAACACAATTTTAAAAATACATTTTTTCAATAAAACACTAAATAATAAGATGATAATACAGTACAATGTGCAACAAACACTTCACAATTTTAATTAAAATTTTAAATTAAAAGCGAACTTAAAACTATAAAAATAATATCACATTTTAGAGTCCAGCCTTAATCCTTCTATAAAGTCTTAGCACCGATTTTACAATGTGAAATTATTTCACTTAGGTCTTTGAAATAAGTTTTCATCATCAATCAGATCAAAAATCAAAAAATATTTATTTTATCTATACTTATAATGTTAAATTATTCATAATATTTGCTTGTGATGGTGAATGATGTGTTTATGAATTGTTTATACTATAACTTTGTTCTTGCTGAATAACAGCTTTGAGAATATTCAGCTATATTGCATGCACATAATTATACTGTGCTTTAAATTACTATGGCATTAATTTATACTTAAGTCACTGTACAATAGGCAGTTGTATTAAAGCTATTTCTTCCAGGCCAAAGAGAATATGACATACTTAAATGTCTTTGTTCCAGGCAACTTTCAAATATAATTATAAAAACATGAGTCTTTTGGAACTGGAAAGCTTTCAGTAAAATCTAAAATTAATTTTAATTTTTTGATATAAAGTACTTTTAATTCATAAACTACTACGCAATTTATCAACCACATTATGTCAATGTTTAACGTCGTTTCTAATATAGTAAATGCAATATTATATAATATTTTTAGTCTTACCTCATACGTATTTTATCAACTTACAAATTACTGCGTAGTTTTATCGCCATCTTGAATCTTATTTATCATTTGGTTGTGTCCTTGACAATGATTACACTGCACTGTTTCCCGTCACCACTAAAAAATTTATTTCATTTATATTTCACATTATTTCAGAAATAGAAATTAGAATATAGATTTGATCAGAAATAGAGATTTTTCATAAACTTGCATGACTTACAACATAAGCTAATAATTTGTATTGACAAATTATTTTAGCTTTTGATTGAGTACATATATGAATATGTACTTGATATTAAATGCGCAGTTATGAGTTCAAGGTAAAAACGTATTTATTTAAAAGTACTTATATACAGTTTTGAATCATTTTGATGGTTGTATATATATTTAGACATGTAAATAATCGTGTTTGAATTAATACATTTATGGAAATATCGTATATAGGTACTCGGAAAATAAGTAATAAAAGGATATTAAAAATGAATTATACGTCGATATTTACTAAAACATCCAAAACAGTCACTGATATTAGTGCTATATAAAATTTTGAAAATGATATTCACGTATTTCATTAGGTATCTTACCTTTTTTGGAGCCGAAGCGATTTCGTTAGTATGGGTTTGTAAGATGAATATATAAATCTCCAAGTACTACATAACTACTACATCACCAAATTAAATGGTAAACTTCTTTTTACTTACAAAATGAACTTGTACTATGTAGTTACGATCTGATGATGTTAATGCTATTAGATAACGCAGCTTCATAGGTCCACTATGTATCAGCACTATCTTGAGATCACTTTTATAGATACGATTAAAATGCCCTCTGTCGTGTATTTCCGTCGCGTAATTTGATTGGCAAGTACAAAGGGATGCGATTGGCCTATTGATGGACCAATTAGATTTATCTTGTTTTTCGGCTTACTTTTGGTATAAATAGGACCCTGTATTTTACTTATATATTATTATAAATGTCGGAGTCGGAGTGGGAGTCGGGCAGTCGGGCGAGGGCGAAACGAATGCAGAAAGAAAAAAAAAAAAAAGTAATAGTTTAATTAATGTATGTACTAGGAGGTACATACACACCAGTGGAATAGGATAAATTATTATTATTATGATAACGTTGTATGTATTGTACGAAGAGGAAGAAGAAGGAGAAGAGAGTGAAAGTGATAATTATATATACTTGCGTGCTAGGAGTCAGTTGTGTTAGGGCCATTTAATTAGCAATTTTAAATCTGTGAATTTACGTTGAATTTGTTGAGAAGTAATAGGTGTAGTTAGATATACGTATGTATAGGTACCTAGGTAGTTTAGTTTTTGGAAAATTGTTATTGCGTAACAACGCACATTAATATATTCACGTTTATTGTTTTAGTACAATGTGTTTAGCTAGAAATTTAGGATACTTATATACTTACCTAGGTATTTATCTACTGCAAATTAAAATTGTGCGTTCGTTGTAATGTTTACATAGGTATATAATAGGAACAGTAACTTTTTTTTTATTTAATAATAATAATAATGTACCCGTTGACTGAGGGACGGTACGATTATACGACATGTAATATATAATATGATGTATACCTAAGTATTTAATCGTAGGTGTAATAAGTAGGCAATCATTGTGATCGACGGGACGTGTATAAGAAACTCATAGGAATTTTTTGTTAGCCCTGAAAAGGGCTTTTTGGCATTGCGGTCGCTCGCGCATATTCGTATACGACGCGACACACGTACACCATTTATTCTATATATTTTTAATTATAAAAATAAATGGGCTCCGGTGCCACGGCGCTACGAGGCGCTTGCGTTCACCCGCGCGGAGAACCCTTCTCCCGTCTTGCTGCTGTCTGTCAGCCCCCAGTCTACGTCGTTGAACACTACTTCACTGAACGAACACTTCACGTAGAGATACGCAGTGGCGGCGGCGGTTATAGCGACGGAAGGCGGTGACACACAGCGGACCTTACTTTTTAGCAGCGGCTGCCTTCTTGGATGCTGCCGCGGAAGGCTTCGATTTGGGTGTTGCCGCCTTCTTCGGTTTTGGCGCCTTAGGTTTCTTTGTCGGTGGTTTGGCGCTCTTTTTCGCCTTCGAAGCGGCGCCTTTCGCCTTAGAAACCCCGCTTTGGCCACCGGCTGCGGATTTCCTTGCGGCTGCTGGCTTCTTTTTGCGGCGGCCGCCTTCTTGTCCTTGGTAGCTGCAGATGGTTTTGCCTTAGACGGTGATGCGGTCGCCGCCGATGCTGCCTTTTTACCCTTACCCGCTGCGGCGCTCTTCTTTACCTTCGCAGACGCCGAGCCAGCGGCGGACGCGCCGCTCTTGGCGCCACCGCTGCTCTTACCAGACGACGGTTTCTTAGAGGCGGACGATTTTGATTCTAGCTTAAAGGAACCGGAGGCCCCCTTGCCCTTGGTCTGTATAAGAGCACCCGATTCGACTGCGCTCTTCAGGTATTTTCTGATGAAAGGAGCTAGTTTTTCGGCATCGACTTTATATTGAGCGGCAATATACTTTTTTATCGCTTGCAGAGATGATCCACTGCGCTCCTTCAGCTCTTTAATTGCGCTGGTGACCATTTCGGACGTCTTCGGATGGGTGGGTTTCGCCTTAGGCTTCTTTGCACCGCCTGCTGCAGTAGCGGCGGCCTTCGGTTTTTTCGCCGGGGTCGCCGGAGCGGGAGTTTCGGACGCTACTGCTGTATCTGCCATTACTTCGTAGTATTAGGAGGTCACAAACGAACGGAAAACACACACTGACTGACTGACTGACCACACAACTCGCGATAGATGAATAATAACAAAGGAAAATTGTAAATTGTTTTTATATATCGTATAGGAATCAACGAAAGATAGGTGGAGCTACTATCGCCCGAACCCCCCAGCCAAAGCTTAACCGTAAGGAGAACCTCGGTGCTGCGAGACGTTTTCTCGTATGAACACTTCTAACTTTTCACTAGAACGTCTCGAATTAAATTTAATTTTTACCGTGACTTATAAATATTATCGCATTCAGAAAGTTAATGCAGTATATATTTGAGATTGTGCACGTAATAGACCAATTCGCTACGTTAATAAGCGATCGAGAAACGAGCTACGGATGTTTATTTTGTTCACTATATTCTGAGCGTACCATGAGTTACCTTTTAAATTGATTTTTCTCTATTTGCTCATTAGTTGAGTTAAATTTAAATCGGTCTATTAAAAGTTAATATCCTGAGGTTAGGCAGTAGGCAAAGGTCACGTCGGTAATGCATTATTCGAAATGCAACGACCGATTATACGTCGAAGGTCGTAAAACACGAAGAGGTCTCGAGACTCACAGACCGAAGTCTCTATACAAAGCGTACGACCTTTTAAAATAGTCTATAATATTTTAAAGTATCTCCACTAGAGTTCTAAATCATTATTATAAATGATTATTATCTCTTGAACGTTGCAACACGTTCCGATACTCCTTCAAAATACGTTCACAAGCTGTGCACGCTTCAGAGTAGTAACGTATGTTTGTAAAGCATCAAGTATGCAATTACAACATACAATCAAGCAATAATATCGTTAAATATTTGAAAACGGAGTGTGAGATATTAATAAAACATAGTATACTTTATTATTATGTATATATAATATAATAAGGGAGATAAAGAATGAAAAAAAAAAAAGTGTGTCAGTATCAGTATCGCCAAACATAGGAATAATATAGTTATTTAAGCGCGTGACGCGGGAACGTGTGCACATGAATTGTATTGTCGTTCTCCGATTCAGATAAGTTAAAGAAAAAAAAAAAAAAAAAAAAAAAAAAAAAAAAAACGAATGTTGGTGTACCTATGTATAGGTATATCTTATGTGATATTTTACATCTTTTAAATAATATAACTTTGTGGATGCATCTAATGTACACCACTATACGTACATCATGATCACGAACACAACATACACACTTATACATCATACATAATCATACCATTTATACACATCCATCCATCCATCCATCCATCCATCCAACCAACCACTACACATACATGCTTGCACACACAGTTCTTCTTTATTAAAAGACGATACTCTACGAAACAAGTACATGTCATAACGATAAGTTTGCGGCCCTGAAAAGGGCCTTTTTTTTCTCCCGCCATGTCTACTAAGTTGCAAATACACGCCGCGCGCATATAGATATTACACGCACATGTATAGACAACCTAGAGTTAGACGGTTACGAAGGACGATCTTTCTCAGATGAGAAAGATTAACCGCCGAATCCGTAAAGCGTACGCCCTTGACGTTTAAGGGCGTAGACGACATCCATGGCGGTGACGGTTTTCCTCTTCGCGTGCTCAGTGTATGTGACCGCGTCACGAATCACGTTCTCAAGGAACACCTTGAGTACACCGCGTGTCTCCTCGTAGATTAAACCGGAGATACGTTTCACACCGCCCCTGCGAGCGAGACGTCGGATAGCCGGTTTGGTGATACCCTGGATGTTATCACGAAGAACCTTTCTATGCCGCTTCGCTCCACCTTTCCCTAAACCTTTACCACCTTTACCGCGACCGGTCATGTTCGCTTAGAGCCAAACACACAAACAAAATGTACAAGAAACTTAACGTACGTTACGAACGCGCGACAACTGAGCTAAAAAAGAGGTTACCTCTATTTATACCCGAACTACGATCACTGAGACGGCTGAGGTGGGGTGAGGGCGCGGGGAGATATAAAATGGCGTCCAAATGGCGTGCAGAGGTTAATATTTTTAGCAATATTTAATTTAACTTTAAAAGAAACGAGAATTTTTTTTTTTTTTTACAGCTAGTCTTCATCCGATGATTCCCTCCCTGAGTTCGATCCTTATATTACTCTTAATTAGGAAAAAAAAAATATTTTTTTACAGCCCCCCGATAACTAATTTTTGTTTTAAATTTATTATTCATGTCTAATATAAGTGTGTACAAAAAAAAAAAAAAAAGGTATAATAATACATTTGATTTTGTACTTCGCTTCACGGAGATTATATATAAAGGATACATCATATTATGTTAATGGAAAATCATAAACATAGTTTGTGACAATGTAAATAATAATAAAATTATATTGGTACATACATAGATATATTTATGTATGTAATGTTAATATATATATATATATATATATATATATATATATATATATATAAAATAACGATATCTTAATGACATGTCTATTTGCAGAACCCTTGTTCGGTATTATATTTTCGTTATTTATTTGCTTTGTTATCTCATAACATTACTGGCGTTAAACGTTCTTTAATATTCTAAAAAACGCAGTTTGTAGTTTAGAAACATATGCGGCCCTGAAAAGGGCCTTTTACGAAAGTGAAAGAACGTACGGTTAAACCAACACAATCGTCAACTTACGTGTAGTTGTTACACTACACTAACAATTGAAGACTGATGTTGTAATTAAACGTAGTTCACAACTCGGTAGGTACACAAGAAGTAGAACTTATTAAGCTCGCTCTCCGCGAATTCTGCGCGCCAACTGTATGTCTTTCGGCATAATGGTTACACGTTTTGCATGAATCGCGCATAAGTTGGTATCCTCGAACAACCCGACTAGGTAAGCTTCGCTAGCCTCTTGAAGGGCCATCACGGCGGAGCTTTGGAAGCGGAGGTCGGTCTTGAAATCCTGAGCGATCTCACGCACCAAACGTTGGAACGGCAATTTGCGGATTAGAAGCTCGGTGCTCTTCTGGTAGCGACGAATCTCACGGAGAGCGACGGTACCGGGCCTGTAGCGATGGGGTTTCTTAACACCGCCGGTTGCTGGTGCGCTCTTACGTGCCGCTTTGGTGGCTAGCTGTTTACGCGGCGCTTTGCCACCGGTGGATTTCCGAGCGGTCTGCTTAGTACGTGCCATTGTAGACTAATTACACACACAAAAACTTCACTATACGTATACACGTGCTTGACGCGCGAGACACAGTGGGGTTATAAAATTTTTTGAAGCAAGACACTACGCTTTATATATACGTGAGCGTACAGGAAAGACTTCTCTACCCATCTCTTTTCTTTTTACCCCCCCCCCTTCCCCTCCCCTCCCCTCTCCCACTTCACCGTGCATACCGTCCGAACTCATAAACAACACACCAACGTGTAGCTATCTGTGCATATTTAAATTATATTATATTGAAATTATAAATATATTCGATATTATGTATAATATTCGCATTACGTATAGAACATAGCTATAGTTCTTAATAAAATGAAGTCTAAATTTCATATAAAATCACATATATCTTACTCATTAAAGTAAGTCTTATATTTATATCGTTTGTGTCTTAAATTGTAGGTTCTAATTGTTACCAATAGTTATTAAGCCCTCCCAGGCGTTTAAAAGCCGATTTTTGTTAATCTTTAAACATTATTTATTATTTAATTTAAGTAATTCGAAGATACAGTTATATATATATAGTATTTCTATAATATCTTGTTTACAATATTGAATTTTAAATTGTATATTTTGCGTGTGCCTATAAAATAATAATACTTAGCGTGAACAACGAACGAACAAGTGAGCGGAGATGTATGTATAGACGTTATCATGAGAAACGGATATTAATACGATATATTTTGTGGCCCTGAAAAGGGCCTTTGAAAATAGATTTTAATCATCTTACTTGATGATAAAATACACCAGCTTACTTGGAACTGGTGTATTTGGTGACTGCCTTCGTGCCCTCACTGACGGCGTGCTTGGCGAGTTCACCGGGCAACAGCAATCTCACAGAGGTCTGCACTTCCCGTGAAGTAATGGTCGAACGCTTGTTGTAATGAGCCAGGCGCGAGGCCTCTGCGGCTATGCGTTCGAAGATGTCGTTAACGAACGAGTTCATTATGGACATCGCTTTACTGGATATACCAGTATCGGGATGCACCTGCTTGAGCACTTTGTAGATGTAGATGGCGTAACTCTCCTTCCTCTTGTGCTTCTTCTTCTTCTTATCCGACTTGGAGATGTTTTTCTGAGCCTTGCCAGACTTCTTAGCGGCCTTACCACTGGTTTTCGGCGGCATCTTGGATAATATTCAATATTATACGTGTACACTGTGAACTGTCAACGCAGAATGTAATGTGTGAAAATGAAAAAACCGCTTATATTCACTCTTTGGTAACTCCACTAGGTGGGGGTCTAAGGAGCGTGCAGAACGTAGAGCAACCAATCAGCAATTGGTTCGCTTCGCCTGTAAGTGGAAGGGGCAGGGGAAGAGGGGCGGACGGACGGACGGACGCCAGCGGGGCTTAGAATGAACATTGTTTTTTTTTTTTTTTTTTTTTTTCAAAGCAATACCTAAATACCTTTATAATACTTTTATATGAAACAAACAATAAAATTCATAAAAATCTCATTATTATTTTAGTGCATGATTATTAATTATCCCTGATGTTTTATGAGTAAATATTTATTATTACATCTATTAACCAATTGGTGAAGTTTAGCTAGGTATCCAATCCAAAAATAGAATGCCGTGTATTAATTTATATTTGAGCGGTATTTATAAGAAGGCTGCAAGCTCTCGTAGTATACTTACAATTAGAAAATAATAATAATAAAAATAAGAGCATAAGAAAAGTAATAAGATAGGAGGCTTTTAATAACGTTCACATTCTAAGAGACTGAATTTATAAATTATCGATCGTATTTGTGGCCCTCAAAAGGGCCTTTTAATCAGGTACCAACCACAAACGGTAGATATCAATAGAGTAATAGAGAACAGTCGATGGACGGCGAATGCACCATTATACTAAGTGTGTAAAACAGAACATTACCGACAACGTCGACGCATTCTCTCATCTAATGATCATTAACGAACCGTTTTCCTTGGGCCTAGTAGTGTGGTAACCAGGGGTACACACACTCGTTTAGGCCTTCTTTTCAGTCTTCTTGGGCAGAAGAACCGCCTGAATGTTGGGTAGCACACCGCCCTGGGCGATCGTCACCCCGGAGAGAAGCTTGTTCAACTCTTCGTCGTTCCGGATGGCGAGCTGAAGATGCCTCGGTATGATTCTGGTCTTCTTATTGTCCCGAGCAGCGTTACCGGCCAACTCGAGAACTTCAGCGGCGAGGTACTCCATGACCGCGGCCAGGTACACGGGAGCACCGGCACCCACACGTTCTGCGTAATTTCCCTTTCGCAGCAGCCTGTGAATACGTCCGACGGGGAATTGTAAACCGGCACGATTCGAACGGGACTTTGCCTTTCCCTTCACTTTACCGCCTTTACCACGTCCAGACATTGTAGTTATTTAATTGAATATCAAATTGACGCAACACACCGATATAGTCTTGATACAGACAAACAGTTTACTACACAGGCAAGCAATCCGCTTATATATATAGCGAGCATCGATTCGCCGTTAGGTGGGGGTCGCAATACGAGACATACATAAGAGAGGGGTAGGGTGAGGGGTGGGGGGTGGTTGTATTGAGGAGAGTCGGGCAGTCGGGCGAGGGCGAAACGAATGCAGAAAGAAAAAAAAAAAAAAGTAATAGTTTAATTAATGTATGTACTAGGAGGTACATACACACCAGTGGAATAGGATAAATTATTATTATTATGATAACGTTGTATGTATTGTACGAAGAGGAAGAAGAAGGAGAAGAGAGTGAAAGTGATAATTATATATACTTGCGTGCTAGGAGTCAGTTGTGTTAGGGCCATTTAATTAGCAATTTTAAATCTGTGAATTTACGTTGAATTTGTTGAGAAGTAGTAGGTGTAGTTAGATATACGTATGTATAGGTACCTAGGTATTTTAGTTTTTGGAAAATTGTTATTGCGTAACAACGCACATTAATATATTCACGTTTATTGTTTTAGTACAATGTGTTTAGCTAGAAATTTAGGATACTTATATACTTACCTAGGTATTTATCTATGGGTTGTTTTTTTCTACTGCAAATTAAAATTGTGCGTTCGTTGTAATGTTTACATAGGTATATAATAGGAACAGTAACTTTTTTTTATTTAATAATAATAATAATGTACCCGTTGACTGAGGGACGGTACGATTATACGACATGTAATATATAATATGATGTATACCTAAGTATTTAATCGTAGGTGTAATAAGTAGGCAATCATTGTGATCGACGGGACGTGTATAAGAAACTCATAGGAATTTTTTGTTAGCCCTGAAAAGGGCTTTTTGGCATTGCGGTCGCTCGCGCATATTCGTATACGACGCGACACACGTACACCATTTATTCTATATATTTTTAATTATAAAAATAAATGGGCTCCGGTGCCACGGCGCTACGAGGCGCTTGCGTTCACCCGCGCGGAGAACCCTTCTCCCGTCTTGCTGCTGTCTGTCAGCCCCCAGTCTACGTCGTTGAACACTACTTCACTGAACGAACACTTCACGTAGAGATACGCAGTGGCGGCGGCGGTTATAGCGACGGAAGGCGGTGACACACAGCGGACCTTACTTTTTAGCAGCGGCTGCCTTCTTGGATGCTGCCGCGGAAGGCTTCGATTTGGGTGTTGCCGCCTTCTTCGGTTTTGGCGCCTTAGGTTTCTTTGTCGGTGGTTTGGCGCTCTTTTTCGCCTTCGAAGCGGCGCCTTTCGCCTTAGAAACCCCGCTTTGGCCACCGGCTGCGGATTTCCTTGCGGCTGCTGGCTTCTTTTTTGCGGCGGCCGCCTTCTTGTCCTTGGTAGCTGCAGATGGTTTTGCCTTAGACGGTGATGCGGTCGCCGCCGATGCTGCCTTTTTACCCTTACCCGCTGCGGCGCTCTTCTTTACCTTCGCAGACGCCGAGCCAGCGGCGGACGCGCCGCTCTTGGCGCCACCGCTGCTCTTACCAGACGACGGTTTCTTAGAGGCGGACGATTTTGATTCTAGCTTAAAGGAACCGGAGGCCCCCTTGCCCTTGGTCTGTATAAGAGCACCCGATTCGACTGCGCTCTTCAGGTATTTTCTGATGAAAGGAGCTAGTTTTTCGGCATCGACTTTATATTGAGCGGCAATATACTTTTTTATCGCTTGCAGAGATGATCCACTGCGCTCCTTCAGCTCTTTAATTGCGCTGGTGACCATTTCGGACGTCTTCGGATGGGTGGGTTTCGCCTTAGGCTTCTTTGCACCGCCTGCTGCAGTAGCGGCGGCCTTCGGTTTTTTCGCCGGGGTCGCCGGAGCGGGAGTTTCGGACGCTACTGCTGTATCTGCCATTACTTCGTAGTATTAGGAGGTCACAAACGAACGGAAAAACACACCACTGACTGACTGACTCACACAACTCGCGATAGATGATAATAACAAAGGAAAATTGTAAATTGTTTTTATATATCGTATAGGAATCAACGAAAGATAGGTGGAGCCACTATCGCCCGAACCCCCCCAGCCAAAGCTTAACCGTAAGGAGAACCTCGGTGCTGCGAGACGTTTTCTCGTATGAACACTTCTAACTTTTCACTAGAACGTCTCGAATTAAATTTAATTTTTACCGTGACTTATAAATATTATCGCATTCAGAAAGTTAATGCAGTATATATTTGAGATTGTGCACGTAATAGACCAATTCGCTACGTTAATAAGCGATCGAGAAACGAGCTACGGATGTTTATTTTGTTCACTATATTCTGAGCGTACCATGAGTTACCTTTTAAATTGATTTTTCTCTATTTGCTCATTAGTTGAGTTAAATTTAAATCGGTCTATTAAAAGTTAATATCCTGAGGTTAGGCAGTAGGCAAAGGTCACGTCGGTAATGCATTATTCGAAATGCAACGACCGATTATACGTCGAAGGTCGTAAAACACGAAGAGGTCTCGAGACTCACAGACCGAAGTCTCTATACAAAGCGTACGACCTTTTAAAATAGTCTATAATATTTTAAAGTATCTCCACTAGAGTTCTAAATCATTATTATAAATGATTATTATCTCTTGAACGTTGCAACACGTTCCGATACTCCTTCAAAATACGTTCACAAGCTGTGCACGCTTCAGAGTAGTAACGTATGTTTGTAAAGCATCAAGTATGCAATTACAACATACAATCAAGCAATAATATCGTTAAATATTTGAAAACGGAGTGTGAGATATTAATAAAACATAGTATACTTTATTATTATGTATATATAATATAATAAGGGAGATAAAGAATGAAAAAAAAAAAAAGTGTGTCAGTATCAGTATCGCCAAACATAGGAATAATATAGTTATTTAAGCGCGTGTGTACACATGTGGAATTGTATTGTCGTTCTCCGATTCAGATAAGTTAAAGAAAAAAAAAAACGAATGATGGTGTACCTATGTATAGGTATTTTATGAGATATTTTACATCTTTTAAATAATATAACTTTTTGTATGCATCTAATGTACACCACTATACGTACATCATGATCACGAACACAACATACACACTTATACATCATACATAATCATACCATTTATACACATCCATCCATCCAAACCAACCACTACACATACATGCTTGCACACACCGTTCTTCTTTATTAAAAGACGATACTCTACGAAACAAGTACATGTCATAACGATAAGTTTGCGGCCCTGAAAAGGGCCTTTTTTTTCTCCCGCCATGTCTACTAAGTTGCAAATACACGCCGCGCGCATATAGATATTACACGCACATGTATAGACAACCTAGAGTTAGACGGTTACGAAGGACGATCTTTCTCAGATGAGAAAGATTAACCGCCGAATCCGTAAAGCGTACGCCCTTGACGTTTAAGGGCGTAGACGACATCCATGGCGGTGACGGTTTTCCTCTTCGCGTGCTCAGTGTATGTGACCGCGTCACGAATCACGTTCTCAAGGAACACCTTGAGTACACCGCGTGTCTCCTCGTAGATTAAACCGGAGATACGTTTCACACCGCCCCTGCGAGCGAGACGTCGGATAGCCGGTTTGGTGATACCCTGGATGTTATCACGAAGAACCTTTCTATGCCGCTTCGCTCCACCTTTCCCTAAACCTTTACCACCTTTACCGCGACCGGTCATGTTCGCTTAGAGCCAAACACACAAACAAAATGTACAAGAAACTTAACGTACGTTACGAACGCGCGACAACTGAGCTAAAAAAGAGGTTACCTCTATTTATACCCGAACTACGATCACTGAGACGGCTGAGGTGGGGTGAGGGCGCGGGGAGATATAAAATGGCGTCCAAATGGCGTGCAGAGGTTAATATTTTTAGCAATATTTAATTTAACTTTAAAAGAAACGAGATTTTTTTTTTTTTTTTTTACAGCTAGTCTTCATCCGATGATTCCCTCCCTGAGTTCGATCCTTATATTACTCTGAAGTAGAAAAAAAAAAAATATTTTTTGACAGCCCCCCGAGAACGAATTTCTGTTTTCAATGTATTATGTATGTCGAATATAAGTGTGTACAAAAAAAAAAAAAAAAGGTATAATAATACATTTGATTTTGTACTTCGCTTCACGGAGATTATATATAAAGGATACATCATATTATGTTAATGGAAAATCATAAACATAGTTTGTGACAATGTAAATAATAATAAAATTATATTGGTACATACATACATATATGTATGTATGTAATGTTAATATATATATATATATATATATATATATATATATATATATATATATAATTAATAACGATATCTTAATGACATGTCTATTTGAAGAATATTTATTTGCTTTGTTATCTCATAACATTACTGGCGTTAAACGTTCTTTAATATTCTAAAAAACGCAGTTTATAGTTTAGAAACATATGCGGCCCTGAAAAGGGCCTTTTATGAAAGTGAAAGAACGTACGGTTAAACCAACACAATCGTCAACTTACGTGTAGTTGTTACACTACACTAACAATTGAAGACTGATGTTGTAATTAAACGTAGTTCACAACTGGTAGGTACACAGAAGTAGAACTTATTAAGCTCGCTCTCCGCGAATTCTGCGCGCCAACTGTATGTCTTTCGGCATAATGGTTACACGTTTTGCATGAATCGCGCATAAGTTGGTATCCTCGAACAACCCGACTAGGTAAGCTTCGCTAGCCTCTTGAAGGGCCATCACGGCGGAGCTTTGGAAGCGGAGGTCGGTCTTGAAATCCTGAGCGATCTCACGCACCAAACGTTGGAACGGCAATTTGCGGATTAGAAGCTCGGTGCTCTTCTGGTAGCGACGAATCTCACGGAGAGCGACGGTACCGGGCCTGTAGCGATGGGGTTTCTTAACACCGCCGGTTGCTGGTGCGCTCTTACGTGCCGCTTTGGTGGCTAGCTGTTTACGCGGCGCTTTGCCACCGGTGGATTTCCGAGCGGTCTGCTTAGTACGTGCCATTGTAGACTAATTACACACACAAAAACTTCACTATACGTATACACGTGCTTGACGCGCGAGACACAGTGGGGTTATAAAATTTTTTGAAGCAAGACACTACGCTTTATATATACGTGAGCGTACAGGAAAGACTTCTCTACCCATCTCTTTTCTTTTTACCCCCCCCCTTCCCCTCCCCCTCCACTCTCCCACTTCACCGTGCTTACCGTCCGAACTCATAAACAACACACCAACGTGTAGCTATCTGTGCATATTTAAATTATATTATATTGAAATTATAAATATATTCGATATTATGTATAATATTCGCATTACGTATAGAACATAGCTATAGTTCTTAATAAAATGAAGTCTAAATTTCATATAAAATCACATATATCTTACTCATTAAAGTAAGTCTTATATTTATATCGTTTGTGTCTTAAATTGTAGGTTCTAATTGTTACCAATAGTTATTAAGCCCTCCCAGGCGTTTTAAAGCCGATTTTTGTTAATCTTTAAACATTATTTATTATTTAATTTAAGTAATTCGAAGATACAGTTATATATATATAATTTTTGTATTTCTATAATATCTTGTTTACAATATTGAATTTTAAATTGTATATTTTGCGTGTGCCTATAAAATAATAATACTTAGCGTGAACAACGAACGAACAAGTGAGCGGAGATGTATGTATAGACGTTATCATGAGAAACGGATATTAATACGATATATTTTGTGGCCCTGAAAAGGGCCTTTGAAAATAGATTTTAATCATCTTACTTGATGATAAAATACACCAGCTTACTTGGAACTGGTGTATTTGGTGACTGCCTTCGTGCCCTCACTGACGGCGTGCTTGGCGAGTTCACCGGGCAACAGCAATCTCACAGAGGTCTGCACTTCCCGTGAAGTGATGGTCGAACGCTTGTTGTAATGAGCCAGGCGCGAGGCCTCTGCGGCTATGCGTTCGAAGATGTCGTTAACGAACGAGTTCATTATGGACATCGCTTTACTGGATATACCAGTATCGGGATGCACCTGCTTGAGCACTTTGTAGATGTAGATGGCGTAACTCTCCTTCCTCTTGTGCTTCTTCTTCTTCTTATCCGACTTGGAGATGTTTTTCTGAGCCTTGCCAGACTTCTTAGCGGCCTTACCACTGGTTTTCGGCGGCATCTTGGATAATATTCAATATTATACGTGTACACTGTGAACTGTCAACGCAGAATGTAATGTGTGAAAATGAAAAAACCGCTTATATTCACTCTTTGGTAACTCCACTAGGTGGGGGTCTAAGGAGCGTGCAGAACGTAGAGCAACCAATCAGCAATTGGTTCGCTTCGCCTGTAAGTGGAAGGGGCAGGGGAAGAGGGGCGGACGGACGGACGGACGCAGCGGGGCTTAGAATGAACATTGTTTTTTTTTTTTTTTTTTTTTTTCAAAGCAATACCTAAATACCTTTATAATACTTTTATATGAAACAAACAATAAAATTCATAAAAATCTCATTATTATTTTAGTGCATGATTATTAATTATCCCTGATGTTTTATGAGTAAATATTTATTATTACATCTATTAACCATTGGTGAAGTTTAGCTAGGTATCCAATCCAAAAATAGAATGCCGTGTATTAATTTATATTTGAGCGGTATTTATAAGAAGGCTGCAAGCTCTCGTAGTATACTTACAATTAGAAAATAATAATAATAAAAATAAGAGCATAAGAAAAGTAATAAGATAGGAGGCTTTTAATAACGTTCACATTCTAAGAGACTGAATTTATAAATTATCGATCGTATTTGTGGCCCTCAAAAGGGCCTTTTAATCAGGTACCAACCACAAACGGTAGATATCAATAGAGTAATAGAGAACAGTCGATGGACGGCGAATGCACCATTATACTAAGTGTGTAAAACAGAACATTACCGACAACGTCGACGCATTCTCTCATCTAATGATCATTACGAACCGTTTTCCTTGGGCCTAGTAGTGTGGTAACCAGGGGTACACACACTCGTTTAGGCCTTCTTTTCAGTCTTCTTGGGCAGAAGAACCGCCTGAATGTTGGGTAGCACACCGCCCTGGGCGATCGTCACCCCGGAGAGAAGCTTGTTCAACTCTTCGTCGTTCCGGATGGCGAGCTGAAGATGCCTCGGTATGATTCTGGTCTTCTTATTGTCCCGAGCAGCGTTACCGGCCAACTCGAGAACTTCAGCGGCGAGGTACTCCATGACCGCGGCCAGGTACACGGGAGCACCGGCACCCACACGTTCTGCGTAATTTCCCTTTCGCAGCAGCCTGTGAATACGTCCGACGGGGAATTGTAAACCGGCACGATTCGAACGGGACTTTGCCTTTCCCTTCACTTTACCGCCTTTACCACGTCCAGACATTGTAGTTATTTAATTGAATATCAAATTGACGCAACACACCGATATAGTCTTGATACAGACAAACAGTTTACTACACAGGCAAGCAATCCGCTTATATATATAGCGAGCATCGATTCGCCGTTAGGTGGGGGTCGCAATACGAGACATACATAAGAGAGGGGTAGGGTGAGGGGTGGGGGGTGGTTGTATTGAGGAGAGTCGGGCAGTCGGGCGAGGGCGAAACGAATGCAGAAAGAAAAAAAAAAAAAAAGTAATAGTTTAATTAATGTATGTACTAGGAGGTACATACACACCAGTGGAATAGGATAAATTATTATTATTATGATAACGTTGTATGTATTGTACGAAGAGGAAGAAGAAGGAGAAGAGAGTGAAAGTGATAATTATATATACTTGCGTGCTAGGAGTCAGTTGTGTTAGGGCCATTTAATTAGCAATTTTAAATCTGTGAATTTACGTTGAATTTGTTGAGAAGTAGTAGGTGTAGTTAGATATACGTATGTATAGGTACCTAGGTAGTTTAGTTTTTGGAAAATTGTTATTGCGTAACAACGCACATTAATATATTCACGTTTATTGTTTTAGTACAATGTGTTTAGCTAGAAATTTAGGATACTTATACTTACTTACCTAGGTATTTATCTAGTTCTACTGCAAATTAAAATTGTGCGTTCGTTGTAATGTTTACATAGGTATATAATAGGAACAGTAACTTTTTTTTATTTAATAATAATAATAGTACCCGTTGACTGAGGGACGGTACGATTATACGACATGTAATATATAATATGATGTATACCTAAGTATTTAATCGTAGGTGTAATAAGTAGGCAATCATTGTGATCGACGGGACGTGTATAAGAAACTCATAGGAATTTTTTGTTAGCCCTGAAAAGGGCTTTTTGGCATTGCGGTCGCTCGCGCATATTCGTATACGACGCGACACACGTACACCATTTATTCTATATATTTTTAATTATAAAAATAAATGGGCTCCGGTGCCACGGCGCTACGAGGCGCTTGCGTTCACCCGCGCGGAGAACCCTTCTCCCGTCTTGCTGCTGTCTGTCAGCCCCCAGTCTACGTCGTTGAACACTACTTCACTGAACGAACACTTCACGTAGAGATACGCAGTGGCGGCGGCGGTTATAGCGACGGAAGGCGGTGACACACAGCGGACCTTACTTTTTAGCAGCGGCTGCCTTCTTGGATGCTGCCGCGGAAGGCTTCGATTTGGGTGTTGCCGCCTTCTTCGGTTTTGGCGCCTTAGGTTTCTTTGTCGGTGGTTTGGCGCTCTTTTTCGCCTTCGAAGCGGCGCCTTTCGCCTTAGAAACCCCGCTTTGGCCACCGGCTGCGGATTTCCTTGCGGCTGCTGGCTTCTTTTTTGCGGCGGCCGCCTTCTTGTCCTTGGTAGCTGCAGATGGTTTTGCCTTAGACGGTGATGCGGTCGCCGCCGATGCTGCCTTTTTACCCTTACCCGCTGCGGCGCTCTTCTTTACCTTCGCAGACGCCGAGCCAGCGGCGGACGCGCCGCTCTTGGCGCCACCGCTGCTCTTACCAGACGACGGTTTCTTAGAGGCGGACGATTTTGATTCTAGCTTAAAGGAACCGGAGGCCCCCTTGCCCTTGGTCTGTATAAGAGCACCCGATTCGACTGCGCTCTTCAGGTATTTTCTGATGAAAGGAGCTAGTTTTTCGGCATCGACTTTATATTGAGCGGCAATATACTTTTTTATCGCTTGCAGAGA